>OX637647.1:5162874-5197874 GCA_951802225.1 Euspilapteryx auroguttella | reverse complement strand
CATAAATTAATCTAAGCTGAAGCTACCATAAGAAACGGCGATTGGTTCTCAACCCTATGCCATAGAAGTTAAAATGGCTAAGATATGTACGTGCGGCCCTTATTTTCAGATAACGTGAAGAGAACTCGTTACGGCAGCTTCTACCTTCACATGGGTGTGGCAGGGTTCAGCGTTGGCTCCATCATCTACTCGTGCCTTCAGTTCGGGGGCTACTTCGACTTGTCTGGCGATTGCCAGGTGGTCATCATTGCTCTCAAACCCGCTCTGCGCATATTATTCATGGTCGCGCAGACTGTCTTTATATTTTCTTATACTGATGTAAGTCAGAGACATGGCACTTGTTTCTGTAATTAATTGTGAAGTAGTTTTCGTAGCGCGGTTTCGCCAGCACTCTTCAAATCGATTTTTATCTAACCCTTAGATTCAGCTCTTTTGTATTACTAAGACTAAACATTTTTTTCTTCGCAGCCTGCAACACCGCCATGTCCAATATTGAATTTAATACCTTACAGTTTTCACTAAAAATATTTATACTTAGTTAAAACGATAAACAGCTTGTTGATACTGAGCCTGTAAAAGAAACCAACATAAAAATATGATCTTAAAGCAATCTCTGAAACCTAAAAGAACGCTCCTTAACGCAGTGGCTACGAAAACAAAGACCTGAAGATTTTATGGTCGCTTTTCCGAGATTAGGTCGGAAGCGTTTATGTTTCTTGTGGATAGGTACCTATACTTACCGATGCTCTCTAATGGAAATATCACGACCCCTCGTATAAAATTTTGATGTTATGGGCTACCTAAGTACCTACTTACCAACTTAGGACATATAAATACCATGCAAAAAAAATATTTTGCGTTGAAAATGTGCTAATGTACTTTGTCTTTTTTCTAAAAAGTTATTAAATTATATATATTATCGCTTTAAGCGATAAGGCCGCCCATTGCAATCAATGTTTTAATTTAAGAATATTGTAATATTTTAAGTTCATTGATTGTAATAAAGAGTCTATCTATCTATCTATCTAAAAAATAATAATAGATTGCATGATCTGACTGTTCAGCTCAGATTTTCTGTGGTTCAGATAATAAATCTATGGAGTTCCATTAGTAATTGAGGTCCCTTTGTTTAAGTAGCTTATGATGTATCTCATTGTTCACTTCTAGGTATTGGATCCTATGCGAGGCGTAGTGCTCGACAGATTTGGTTTAATGCATCTTATAGCAACTAATGTATGTGAATGGCTGAACGTCATTATCCAGGAGACAAGAGACGACATTAGTTCCGTCGCTTATGGGAAGCCAGCTCTGCAGCGCTACATAAACATCACCTGGCCGCAACCGTTATCAATCGATCAATTAGATGACACATTAACTAATGACTCGGACTCGAATCTGAATGATGCGTTCAGGCCTTGGATCTGCAACCAGACGGATATGATCACGCCGCTCATACGGAGCGTCAATCCATACTTGCGACCATGCGGGGTAGAGTACAGTCTACTTTGTTCGGTTATTATAGCTGTCATATGGAATGATATTTGTACAGTCCCTGGATCTGTAAGTACCTAAAACCTACCTGTTAATCATGATATACTAAGCTCATTAATAATAATTTTTTTTTTTTTAGAAAACAGGCATTTCCATGGACAAAAACTCGCCACCGGTCAACAATTGCTGTGGCACGAGAGTCAAATCATTTAACCATTTCTCCGTGGACTGTGGAAACACGCATAAAGGCCTTTTCGGAGGGGTTGCGATCCTTGCTGGCACCATCGTCAGCCTGATGCTTTTCAATGGCCTCTTCCAAAATAAGAAGCATGTTGAACTGGCTTTGTTACAGGTAATTAATGAATAAATGTTTGTAACGTAGGGAGTATTTAGCTTGCAAATAAACTAATAAGCGGAGTTTTTTTATTGATGATGATGAAAGTTTTAGTTAGTTAGTTATTATTTGGCGTCTCTTCTCCAACAATCTTTATCATAATTTTTGCAGATCAACATCTGGGAAACGTTTCTCTTTGTCCTGATGTCTGTAGGCTCAGCAGCATGCATCCAACGCACGCGCATGCTGAAACTTCGTCGATCAGTCTCCGCAATGCCACTAGAACATGCGCTGCTGCTGGTTACCCAGTGCGGGGTCTACCTATACTACCTATTCCAGATAATTGGAGCCGCCTTTTTAATTCAACGGTACCCCGAGGGAAGACGTGCAACAAGGTAATTAGCATTAAATTATTGGTTTGACACATTGTCTAAAAAAAGTAACTAAAAGCGACTAAAAGACACTAAAAGCAGTCTAAATCTAGGGCGCCGGCCGGAACACAGAAAGTAACACAAACTTACAAACAAAATAAATGAGAATTGAATGAGTAGGCATAAATTGTATTAAGCTGCCTATGAATACAGAGGGTTGTGCCTTGTGCTCTTGCGCTGGTAGTCTGCGGATTCTGTAATGATTTTTGGAAGATGCTCAGACTAGCCAGGAATCAGGAAGATTCTTTGTTGACCCAATTAAATAAAACAAAATTATACATTGAGAATTTCTCATTGCCAGCAGATTTATGACAAGGAATAAAACTCGGCATTTCCCACCCATCCATCCATCCCGTAGGCACCTATAAGCGCGTTTTTGCATAGCTGCCCTATTCCAGCTAAAGAAAAAGCAGCACAGCTAAAAGACCTAAACTCACAATAATGAATGAATGAATGATATCTGTATTGCACAAAAAGCACAAAAACATGAACAAAACAGTAAGTTGACAAAAGGTGACCTTATCGCCTTAAGCGATTTCTTCCGGGTAACTTTTTTTTTTATACATAAGGAAAAAAGAAGACAATTATTTTAATTAGGATGGATAGAAATAGGACAATAAAGAGAAGTAACTGATTTTCAAAAACAATACAAGAATTCTGATATTTTTTCACGTTCCAGGATAATATCCCCACTATGCGCGTTGGTGCAGAGCTCGTGCCAGACCCTGCTGGTCCTGGACGCCTGGTCGCGCCGCTGTGGGGGCAGCTCACGAAGGCCCGGCCGGCAGATAGTCACTTTCTTATTGGTCGGCAATTTTGCACTGTGGCTTCTGAACCGCGTCAAGAATGCAAGAGCGGAGTTTCATCCGTTACAAGTACTATAACTTCATTTTCTTCTTCCCAGCCTTTGTCTGTAATTTGACAACGGTGTAGTGGTTGTAAGGTGCAAATGATGGATACAAACTAAGTACCAATGCACCTCTGCTATGCGTTTTCTAATATTGTTCTCCACTCTATCCACCTCACAGTCTGTTTGTCCGTCGTCGGTCTCTCTGTCTGTCGCCATCAATTTTTTCAGAGTCCTATTACGGTGTGTACCATAATAGGACTCTGAATAAAACTTTTTATCAAAAAATAAAACCGCCGAAAAAAAACTGAAAAGCATAAAATAATAATCGAATTACTAAGTTCTTAAAGTAATGTAGGGTATACCAAGTAATTTTAAGTCGGCGCGCCACACAAGCAAATTCCTTAATTACCTAAAGATTGATGCGCGGCAGCGCACGAATTTTGGTTATTTATTTAAATTTAAGGTACCTAGTTTAGTGATCTTTGTACGAGGAATCTGTGGCGCCGACTCAAAATTACTTGGTATACCCTACATTACTTTAAGAACTTAGTAATTCGATTATTATTTTATGCTTTTCAGTTTTTTTTTTTCGGCGGTTTTATGTTTTGATAAAAAGTTTTATTTTATGCTTTTCAGTTCTTTTAGGGTTTTATTATTTTCTTCTCCCACAAGGTGTTCAGTGGTCACTCCGCATAAGGTGATCAGACGACATGGTTTACAGGGACGACAAGACCGGTCGGTAAAGCGATTTGTGGGGGAGGCCTGTGTCCAGCAGTGGACATCTTTCGGCTGATTTTATTTCATTTCAAAAGATATTGTAAGTAGGTATCAAAAGTTATAGTGTAACACGGAAATGCAACCTGTGAGTGGATAAATCGACCCGCCGACCAAAAAGTCACCCCTATTTTCCCACCCTTAGGGTGGGAATTTTATTTACAAATTTTTATGGGACCAACTTCAAGGTATGCCCTGTCGATTAAAAAAAGAATAATCAAAATTGGACTACTCTGTCAAAAGTTATACGTGATCATATATTTAAAAAAACAAAAAAAATATATACGTGTCGAATTGAGTACCTCCTCCTTTTTTTTCGTCGGTCAAAAAATTTACAAAAAAAAATTACTTACAAAAAAATTTACAAAAAAAATTACAAAAAAATCGACATTGTCACGGAAATAAAAATAAATCCCGTTGAAATTGTAATATTATTAATCAATATTTTTTTTAGATGCAGTTCTTCGGGGTGTGGGCGTGGACTCTTATCACGCACGTGTCAGTACCGTTGCTAGTTTGCTACAGGTTTCAAGCCACCGTCTGCTTTTATGAAATTTGGAAAAATGCTTACAAAAGAAATAAAATCATTAATGATTTTGAACTTGAAGATATTGAGTTCAAAAATCATCATGTTGCATAGTAAAAAAACATTTTTAATTGTAATTACCTACCTCTTAGTATGTAGTTGATTTAGTTCAGAAGGTTAGTTATGTACCTACTTACCTCTAATATAATTTGACTTTGATTTCTTATAAATAGTTTTCTTTTCACCTACGTCGAGACAAGGCGGCCTTCTGTACCTACCTAAATTGATGCGGGTTTGGTAGATAAGACGACGTAAAATACAATTATTCTTAAAAGTGTTTGTCTTTTGTTTTTCAATTTTCAAAAGTTTCCGTACCAGACATCAGAGAGAAGGGAAATCACTACGTTTACCGTTTACCAGACATATTGGGCCTAGTATAATGGTAAATGTGTGAAATAATTAATGAAAGCTCTTCCAAATGGACCAAATTATTCTTTCTTGATTTTTTAATCTAAGATCACCCTTGCATTTTTCAATAAGATAATAACTTTGATATGAAATATGATGATGATGATGATTTCTTCCTATAGCCCCTCATCGAAGCAAAGGGCTCGAAGTAATTTTCTCCATTTTATACGGTCCTGGGCTGCCTCCTCCAGGTCCCGCTATTTGAGACAGGTTGTTGCAATCTCCTTCTCCACCGATCTCCTCCAGGTGATGCGAGGGCGACCTGGCCTTCTGCTACCGGATGCTTGCCATGTCAGAGCCTGTTTGGAGATGTGATCGTCGGTTCTCCTTAACACGTGACCAATCCAACGCCATTTCCTCATTAAAATCTCCTGCTCTATCGGTTTCTGGCTGGTCAATTCCCACAGTCGCACATTTGAAATAGTTTGTTGCCAAAGTATCTTTAAAATACGCCGTAAGCATTTGTTCACAAAGATCTGAAGGCTCTTGGTGATTTCTTTTTTGACCAGCCAGGTTTCGCATCCGTATGAGTACGGATTTAACGTTGGAGTTGAAAACTCTGATTTTAGTTTTAGTACGACGAGTAATGACCGACGAGGTCCACACAGGGTGAGCTGGGCATAGGCGGCCCGAGCCTTGTTAATTCTGGAAGTAAAGTCTGCCTCCGCTCCTCCCAATGGGTCAACCACACTCCCAAGATATGTGAATGATCGCACTTATTCGATTGCCTGACCGTTTATATGAAATATAAGTGAAGAATAAGTACATACTCTAGTAATTTATTTTTGCATAAAGAGACCCGCCTTCAATAAATTTACACATACATAAACTGAGAACTTCCTCTTTTCTCAAGTCGGTTAAAATAGGTACTAAAACCTTCTCCTGAATGTAACAAATACTTAACTGAAACCGCATCAAAATCAGTTCAGCCAAACGCGAGATAATCGCGGACAAACATTCATACTTATAGGTCAAACTGATAACCTCCTTTTTGAAGTCGGTTAAAAAACTACCTAGCTAGAAAAAGTCTATAGTGTTGTGTTGCGGCGTGGCGGACCAGATGCCTATCGTATTTCATAATTTTGTATGCCCACTTATCTACAATAGAACTGCGCCACAACACACTGTAACATTGTCCTGTTAATGTGCTTTAAGGCATACAAAATGTTTGAAACCGATAGGAAGCCGATAGGCTTCTGGCGCGGCACGGCCACGCCACACCACCACACTCAGAGTAAGGAAACCGCCGCTACGCTTCCACACATCAATTCATTTTCTTCTCGCTTTCCGCCAAAACTCGCTCCAGCAAAAAAAAATTAGTCGATACAGTCTTGTCTTAAAGAGTATTTTTAAAGCTTCTATTTCTAGCTCAGCTCAGCTAGCTTATAAAACTCGCTCGAGTAAAAGAACGTAGTCGATACAGTCTTTGGTTTTTATTTTTTATTTCTAGCTTTAATAACTCAAATTTAAAAATTTAAAAACCCCCGACCCCCCAGTCAGACCCCTATTCAACTTCAGTAGAACTAGAGCTAATCATCTTAAAAATATCATGGAATACCTTAACATATACTTTCAATATCATTGAAGTAACACTGTACCAAATTTTTAATTGATAGGACAAATGGAAGGTGGTTAGATCCTCTCATCCATTATTCAAGAGCTGATCATCTTCAAACGGCAGATCAGGTCATGGTTAACTTAAAATATACTTTCAATATCATAGATGTAACATGGCACCAAATTTCAAATCGATCAGACATAAGGAAGCTAGTTAGATCCTCTCATCCATTATTGAAGAGCTGATCATCTTCAAACGTCAGATCAGGTCATTGTTACCTTACCAAATACTTTCTATATCATAGATGTAACATGGTACCAAATTTAAACTCGATCGGACATAAGGAAGCTAGTTAGATCCTCTCATCCATTTGATTATTCAAGAGCTGATCATCTTCAAACGGCAGATCAGGTCATGGTTACCTTACCAAATACTTTCTATATCATAGATGTAACATGGTACCAAATTTCAACTCGATCGGACATAAGGAAGCTAGTTAGATCCTCTCATCCATTATTCAAGAGCTGATCATCTTCAAACGGCAGATCAGGTCATGGTTACCTTACTAAATACTTTCTATATCATAGATGTAACATGGTACCAAATTTCAACTCAATCGGACATAAGGAAGCTAGTTAGATCCTCTCATCCATTATTCAAGAGCTGATCATCTTCAAACGGCAGATCAGGTCATGGTTACCTTACCAAATACTTTCTATATAACATAGGTGTAACATGGTACCAAATTTCAAATCGATCGGACATAAGGAAGCAAGTTGGATCCTCTCATCCATTATTCAAGAGCTGATCATCTTCAAACCGATGATCAGATCTTCATCAGACATGGCCACGAACACTCGGCCTGAAATTATCTATGATACAAAAAAACTAAACGAAAATCGGTTCAGCCGTTTGGGCTCTACGATGCCACAGACAGATACACAGACAGACAGACAGACATATACACACGTTAAAATAATAACACCCCTCTCTGAATTTTTCGTTCGGGGGTTAAAAAATACTATAATAAATGACAAGACTTTAACGACTACGTTCTTTTGCTCGAGCGAGTTTTGGCGGGTAGCGAGAAGAAAATGTCAGACTTTTGTTTGTTAATTTTCTATTTTCGTGGCTGGCTCTGCTAGTGTGGTGGAAGGCGCTTTCGAATGATTCTGATCGTTGTTCAGGTTGTCTCAGCAAATTTCCTGAATATATCACATTGAAATGCGACATAACCCTCGCATTGCAATGAGAAGGGCATAACGTTAGGAAGGTTCCTTCCTGGAAATTATGTTAGAAAAACACAACGGAAGACTTATCATAATCTCACGCATTTTATTCCCCGAACCCACGTTTAGCCGAGTTTATGCTTTATTACTAACGTGACAAGGGGCCAGCTTTTCGCCGCGGTTATAACGACCACTACTGCCGCCGGGACCACCGGCTTAACGTGCCTTCCGAAGCACGGAATCATCTTACTTTTCGGATAATCAGGTGATTCAAGACAACAAAGGAAGACTTGGATACTAATAGGTACAAATTTAGGCTACTTACTAAATAGTACTGAAGACTAGGCTGTATATGGACTTCTTCTTTGCCTGCCGAGAATGGGCGAATACAAAAACCACACAACCTCAGAATAAGGACAAGCATAGAAGGAGTCCTTAGGTACCTACCTAGGTATTCTGAGAACACAACCAACCAGGAGCTGTCAATGTCAAAGCAAAAGATCTCAATCCATCACATATCCATAATCAATCACACACAGTGTTGTAAACATGGAGTTTTTATAGCTATTTATCGCTCTAAATCGTCTTGGTTAGCTTTAAAAAACTGTAGCTATATCTCTTGAGATCTTTTTTTTTTTTTTTTATTTCTTCCTCACTTTTATTAATTCCTTTTGTATAATTTTTAGTTCAAAATACTTGTTTCCATAGCCAAATTTTAGTCTAATGACTAATTTTATTGACTAACGAGCATTCCCGGCTTACTTCGTTACGCCGTAGAATATAAGATACTACAAAAGACTTGGCTCTATAGACTATGTTCTTTTGAATGCCCAGAATGGCCGAATAAAAAACAAACAACAACAACAAACCACCTGTCAAAATATGTAAATAACGAAAAAAATATTGCACCTTGGGTTATATTATTTGAGTTTAGGTAAGCATCCCTAATTTTTTTGAAAATCTAAAATAGCCTATGACACTCGGGGTTAATGGAGCTTCCTACCAGTGAAAGAATTTTTCAAATCGGTTCAGTATTTCTGGAGCCCATTCGTTACAAACAAACAAACAAATCATTCCTCTTTATAATATTGGTATAGATGGTCAGTCCATCTGGTTAATGGTTGAGTTGGGCATTTTCCGATAATTTCCTAATCGTTTCGGCTGCTGAGAAAATAGTATCAGTAGTAAATATAGTAAAGTTACTAAATTCAGTGTCAGTGGTGAGGTCGCAGTGTTTAACATTCGGACATAACTTGATTTTTGGCCTTTAAGTCCTTAGACACAAAATCAGTCTGTCTTCAAAAAACATTGTATTACAATGTGGGAGATGTATTTACATACGCAAATTCATTAAAAATAAAACTTTCGCCAAAATAATAATTAAAAAACGCGAAAAAAATTTAATTTCGCGCCATACCAAGAGTTGCCGCCAACACAAATAATGAAACTACCATGAAACTACAAAAGACTTGATAAGAAATAAACTACTGAAGATTTATGGACTAAGTTTCTTCGCCTTTTTTTTTTGTAACGAGGGGAAAATGCCTATCGCATTGTATGTGGGGCTCGCACCCACTAAAACCCCCCGGCGGCCATTGGCGCTTTTGGGAAGAACCCCGGGAACCACACATTATAGCGTCCGAAGTCTTCCCACGCTCAGCTACTATCAGCTTCGTGCTCGGGGAGGGCATATTGTTCCCTCCCCGGCTCGCCTTTGGAGCTGCGGCGGCACAGTGCCACAAGCTGTGCCGCCGCCCATCTCGGGGACGTTTGATGAGTGTGTCGGGTCCCCGCCCTTCACACCCACGACCCCAAAGACCCCTTTTAGGCTTCAAACGCACAGGCGGATTTTTTCCGCGCGGTTTTTATGTAACATATTGAATCCTATGGAAGTGTCCGCACCAGCGGATAAAAAACCGCGCGGTTAAAAATCCGCTGTTGCGGTTTTATTTCCGCGCGGGTAAAAATTCACCTGTACGTTCGGTAACTAAGAATAAGGTTGAAAATTAAATAACAACCTTTCAAACCGCGCGGAAATAAAACCGCAACAGCGGATTTTTATCCGCGCGGCGAAAACACCGCGCGGAAAAAAATCCGCCTGTGCGTTTGAAGCCTTAATCGCCTCTTACGACAGGCAGGGCATACCATAGACCTATTCCTCAGACCTATTCTTACGCCCGGACCTATAGGGCTTAAGTTCCTTTGCCTGCCCAGAATGGGCGAATTTAAAAACAAAAACAACAACGTAGGGATGCTCGATATTGAAAAAACATCGATGTTGACATCGATAGCTCAACATCTATGTTCGATAATCATCGAACCCAAAACATTGATGTTAGGTAACATCGATTTTTTACAGCCATTAGTATAGGTAAGCAAACGAGTTTTTTTTTTCATGTGTCGTTGCGTTAAGAAATTGAAAAAATAATCAGTCGATTCGTTTATTTCATAGATTACAGATTTTTTAAACATCGTAACATCGATTTTGTTATATTAAACATATTACGATGTTATGGGGAAGAAAACTGCCAATTTTTCCCGCTAGTGTCGTTTGTACGGTCGACCCATAACAAACAAAGTTTTATATGTGATTTGCATTGGTAGTCCAATTATTTATCAAAAGAACTCACTATGTAGCTGTTGCTCCCGGCTAGGAAGCTATGAGTTTAAAAAACTTCAAAGAAACCGAACGGATTGAGGTTATGTTTTCGACATTTTAAAGATTCCAACTACCGAAGTATTAGTTTTACTACATGTTTGTTCCTAATTCTATATCTTATCGCTGTTTAGAGGGTCTGCAGTCCTCGCACAGAGTTTTCTGACCCATCTTGAGATGATTTTTGCTTGTTTTTAGGTTATATTTTGTTTTACTTGCAAAAGTCATTTAAAATGGTTTATTCGTGTGAATTTGTGTCCATACACCTTAGTAATTAAATGTGAACTTGAGATAATGACAAGCAAATAGTCGTAGCTAACAATAACTAAAGTTTACCCATTGTTTACTTGCTCACGAAGTTCGCGTTTTTGTCACGTAAAAAGCCTTCTCATTCATTAATTTCTTCAACAATGCAACTATGTTTTCTTACGTTCCATACGATACAATTCAATAGAGTTAAATAACAACGAAAAACATAAAAAATTGCCTGGTTAAATATTGTATTTCACTTGTTTGTTATGGGTCGAACATATAGAGCGTCATCTACAATAAGTTTTCCGAGTACAACCCCATTAACGCAACATCGATGTTAAAACATCGATGTTTTGGCTCTCAACATCGATGATCATCGATCATCCCTACAACAACACAATTTTTTTTTTACCCAAATAAATGTGAACCAAATCCAAACAAGAAAATTCCACCCTCTACTTTTCAATTTTTATTAATAACTACGGTATTTTTTAAACGATATGTCGGCAGCAATGGACGTTGACGAAGAAGAAGTCGAAATGGCTTCCTCAAGCAGTGGAAAAGGAGATAAAAAAAGATTCGAAGTAAAAAAGGTAAAGTTTGGTAAAACGCCATCTCATTGTCTAACAAGTCCTTAAAACTTAAAAATAAGAGATAATTTATGCATGTTATTTTGTTACAGTGGAATGCAGTCGCTCTCTGGGCTTGGGGTAAATAATTTAATATTTTTGATTAAATCTTTGGTTCCCTAACAAAGAATAACCTATGTCTTTTGTTGTGATTCTATACGATTTGTAAATTTTTAAGCTGTATCTGTTTGCATGTTAGTAGATAATCATGTCAAACACAATATTAATATTCTGTTTCATATTTACAAAAAATAACAGAATAGAATAATTGAGTGGTGGTAGGTACAACAGTGTAGTAACAACCCGTTTGATCGTTTACAGATATTGTGGTAGACAACTGTGCTATCTGTCGCAACCATATTATGGATCTCTGTATTGAGTGCCAAGCCAACCAAGCTTCAGCTACAAGCGAAGAATGCACTGTGGCTTGGGGCGTGTGTAATGTAAGTTTGAATACCAATATTTTAATTCTCCAGACAGATTCCTTACTTCCTCGGTTTGCTAGGATAAAATAATCCTTTCAGTATTGTTTTTGTACCTACCAAAAAAATTCTGTTGCAAATGTAAAGAACTGTTGAACTTTATAGTGGAATTTAAATACAATCTGAATAGGTGTACTATAAAGGTAGACCTGGGGTACTATTATGGCCACATTTACAATATCGCTTTTTGTCCTCGAAAGGGTGTCAAAGTCAATACAAAACAACACAAACAGGATGAAAAGCAATATTGCAAATGCGGCCGTAATACAGGGGCTGTTTTGTCTTGTGTGCTCCTTTGATTTTCATCAAAACTTAAGTTTTCATCACATGATACTTGACATAATATTATGTACTAAGTTTAAGAGCCTATAGACCATTGACAAGCCGCCGCTTCCACGCGACCACAGCGTCAAAACTTACGCGGCTGAGTTGAGAAGCCTTCTCACAAGTTTTGACAGAATTTTTCACGCTAAAAACTTTGTTGTTGTCACGCCATTTGACGCATCCGTCGGGCAAGTGATGTTCTTCTTTAGGAAAAATAAAAAATGTGACTATTTGTAATTGATACCTATGTTTATAGTTTTTAAAGAAAGTTTATGAAATACTTACCAGTTTTTTATTTTTGACTAAACGAAACGTGTCTTAATTTTGTGCATTTTTTTTATTAAAATAAACTTTTGTTGCATCCCTAGATGGAATAAAGTAGATATGTTATCAATTATATCAAAGCTAAAATATAAGATAAGATAAGAGAATACTTTATTCATTTAATAATTTAATCAAATAGGTACATAAAAAAAGAACAAGTTACAAAGAACAATAAAAAAGGTGGCCTTACCACTAAAAGCAATATATCGCTATCAAAATCGCTGATATTTGCATCAACTCGATAAAAATATCGATATTAAACCCACCTCGCATCCCTACTTGCACAATGCTACCTATCTGATTTTTTTATAATATTCTCTAGCCTATGTTCATCAGGGAAAGAGCTGGTTTTAGCCGGTTTTCAGACAACGGTATAATTTTAAAGCATGTGGTATGGTGGCGGACTACGACGGCGTACTTCGTGTTTTTCTGTATTGCAAAATAGCTCTTGTTCTGTGGTATTACAGTCTACGGCGGCGCACGAGACCGTAGAGACAAAAATGTTACGGGGCGTCCGTGTCCGCCACTACTATAAATTTGTGAGATGCGCTGAGTTCCCGCTGTGCTTTATCACGCGCCGCCCTCTTCCTCCTTTCTCGACCCCCGACCGCCCCGCAAGCTAAGCTAGCAACACGACACGTCTACACTCAAATGAGCTTACTATATTATATAATGTACCTTAAATGCACGTCTCTGACGTCCGAAGTGCAATTTCGTGCAAAATTTACCCGGATTTTTGTATAAAAACTAATGTATTAAAAGAAATACGCATTGTTTTTTAAATATTGCCACGTAAATTTAAATTTGGTACCATGTTACATCTATGATATTGAAAGTATATGTTAAGGTAACCATGACCTGATCTGTCGTTTGAAGATGATCAGCTCTTGAATAATGGATGAGAGGATCTAACTAGCTTCCTTATGTCCGATCGATTTGAAATTTGGTACCATGTTACATCTATGATAAAGAAAGTATATGGTAAGGTAACCATTACCTGATCAGCCGTTTGAAGATGATCAGCTCTTGAATAATGGATGAGAGGATCTAACTAGCTTCCTTATGTCAGATCGAGTTGAAATTTGGTACCGTGTTACATCTATGATATTGAAAGTATATTTTAAGGTAACCATGACTTGATCTGCCGTTTGAAGATAATCAGCTCTTGAATAATGGATGAGAGGATCTAACCACCTTCCATTTGTCCTATCAATAAACAATTTGGTACAGTGTGACTTCAATAATATTGAAAGTATATGTTAAGGTAACCATGATATTTTTAAGATGATTAGCTCTAGTTCTAGTTAAGTTGATGAGGGGTCTGACTGGGTCGGGGGTTTTTAAATTTTTAAATTTGAGTTATTAATATCATACATACATACATACATAATCACGCCTTTTATTCCCCGGAGGGTTAGGCAAAGGTACCAGCTAAAGAGCCGGACCCACATTTAGCCGAGTTTATGCTTTTATTACCAACGTGACAAGGGGCCAGCTTGTCGCCGCGGTTATAAGTATAACGACCACTACTGTGGCCGGGACCAACGGCTTAACGTGCCTTCCGAAGCACGGAATCATCTTACTTTTCGGACAATCAGGTGATTCAAGCCTGCAATGTCCTATCCAACCGAAAACAACCACAACATAATTTTTGTGAGAAATCAATATGTGGTTTTTTCTGCGGGGATCGAACCCACAACCTTCCGTCCCCCTTATCAAAGGCGCGACGCGCTACGCCACTGAGCTACGGAGGCGGCGTTTTTAATATCATAATCCTAAAAACTCCTGCGCTTTAACTTTCCCGATTTTGGTCGACTTTAGACATTTATAAGTATTTAACTATTGATGATACTACAAATTGGCGTCCGTAAATCGATAAACATGTTCATAAACATATTTATAAATATTTTTTCATATTTTTATGAACGATATTAAGGCTAGTAAATCCTGAACCGCGACCACCGTTTTCAGTTTTTGCACTCTGCCCCCTCTTAAAAGGCAAAATAATAAATTAACTAGTCGACCCGGCGAACTTCGTAATGCCTTATCTTTTACTATGTTGTGCATGTGTGTCCCACCCAAATGACGATAAACTGGAAGCAGGAGATAGAGCAAGTCATTACAGCTACCTGAAAAATTAAATAAAAATTCTGGACCCTGTGGTGGTAAAACTATGGCTATTTAACTTATAAACCTTCCTATCGAATTACTCTTTCTATTAGGAGGTTTAGCACAGCTAAAGTAGCGCCAAAAGTGGCCGTTTTAGCAACACTGTAGCTTTCTTTGGTCTTTAACCTAAAGGCTAAACAACAGTGCCCTAAAAATACTAGGCTACATTATCTAGGGGAATACTGTTTCACATTGTTTGATATTGGCCTTAGTTTGGAAGACATTATTTTTTTTCGCACTATATATAATATTTTTCGTCTTAAAAAACCACATCAAAATCCGTTGCATAGTATTAAAGATGCTGATAAGCATACACAGGGACAGACGCGGGAATTGTCTTTGTTTTATACTATGTATTGAATAAATGATTACACTCATGTTCAACTAGTCCAAAATAATAAAAGACTTATAGTACTATTTGTCTGTTTCAGCATGCATTCCATTTCCACTGCATCTCCCGCTGGTTAAAAACACGACAAGTTTGTCCTTTAGACAACAGAGAGTGGGAATTCCAAAAGTAAGCAAACCTTGATTTCATTTTTTATTTATTAACCCCCGAACGAAAATTCAGAGAGGGGTGTTATAATTTTAACGTGTGTATCTGTCTGTATGTCTGTGTATATGTGTGTGGCATCGTAAAGCCGAAACGGCTGAACCGATTTTCGTTTTGTTGAAATCGGTTCAATATTTTTGACGTGCAAGCGAGGCAGACATACAGACAGCATTTGTATAGTGCAGTAGAAATGACACTTATTTACGTGCTGGATAAATAAAATTATGATATCAGCGTTGCGGAATACGCGTACGGGCTCGATTCCCGATGTAAATAATTATATATAATTGATGTTTGTCCTTGGGATGGGTGTGTGTTTCGGAGACCCTAGATTCACACACCCTAGTTCTACCTAGTATATTAGAATGAGTGAAATGTGTTCTTTATAACATTTTATTCCTTTACTCATTATTTATTCGAAGTTCGCCGGGTCGACTAGTTAAGAATAATTAAGTACTAGTCAATAATAAATATAAATTTCCTAGGAAATTTATATTTACATATATGTGACATATATATACATAATATAAACCTTCCTCTTGAATCACGCTATCTTTTAAAAAAACCGCATCATAACCCGTTGCATAGTTTTAAAGATGTAAGCTATAATAATAATGGTTAAATATTATTATAACTAAACTCATTTCAACTATTTTCAACTCAACTACGACCGATTCATATCAATATATATAAAACTCTTCCGTTACTGACTGACTGACTGACTGACTGACTGACAGACAACGCAGAGCCGAAACAACTAAGAGTAGCGGGCTGAAATTTTGCATGTAGGTTCCTTAGGGAGTGTAGGTGAGCACTAAGAAAGGATTTCCCGAAATTCCCATGGGAACGGAAAAAAACGGGATTTTTGTGTTTATGAGAAATCTGCGCGAGTGAAACCGCGGGACAGCCTCTAGTAAGTTCATAATCCATAATGGACGACTCGCCTAATGTACAACTCAACTAATTATAAATCAACTAAAATTATTACAACTAATGAACGATTGATCTAATGATCAGTTCAGATATTGGATGTTACAGCTAATGTACGACTCGCCTAAAGTTATTCGATTTACCGCGCTGCAGCGATTACGATTAACAAACGATTTATACCCACTTATGATCTGGGGTGATTACAAAAAGGTAATTCTTACTTTAGAAGTTCCCCCCCTCTCTTGCTCCTCCCGTTCAGTTTAGGCTGAAGTAAGTTTTTTCTTTTTTTGCAAAAACCTTAAAATTGACGTTTTTTTAATTACCTAATGGAAACGCCTTGAGGATTGTTTCTGGCAACACTCAACTACGGTTAATTCAACTATGTTCAACTCACATAAAACTGATTGGACTAATGAACAAATACCTAAAACACGACTCAACTAATTATCAACTCACCTAAAAGTTATACCCACTGATGATCTGGGGTGATTAGAAAAAGTCCTCCTTACTTTAGAAGTTTCCCCCCTCCTTGCTCCTCCCGTCCAGTTTAGGCTGTAGTAACTTAATATCTTTTGCAAAAACCTTAAAATAGTGACGTTTTTTAATTACCTAATTGAAACGCCTTGAGGAGTGTTTCTGGCATGTGTAGACATATACAACAATACCGCAAGTTCGCTCCCTTTGGTCGCTCCTTGCTAACCTAACCGTAGCGAGTCGGTTCTGCGTACTTTTTATGATTTTGGACCAAATAGCTACCTTTGTAAAATGAAGGATACTCCTCAAGGCGTTTCAATTAGGTAATTAAAAAACGTCACTATTTAAAGGTTTTGCAAAAGATATTAAGTTACTACAGCCTCAACTGGACGGGAGGAGCAAGGAGGGGGGAAACTTCTAAAGTAAGGAGGTATCTCTAGTTGGTCTGTGGTAAGGAGGACTTTTTCTAATCACCCCAGATCATCAGTGGGTATAACTTTTAGGTGAGTTGATCATTAGTTGAGTCGTGTTTTAGGTATTTCGTTCATTAGTCCAATCAGTTTTAGGTGAGTTGAACATAGTTGAATTAACCGTAGTTGAGTCGTGCTTTAGATATTTCGTTTATTAGTCCAATCATTTTTAGATGAATCGATTATTAGTTATTCTGAACCATAGGTCATTTGGTCATAGTTGAGTTGAAAGTAGTTGAAATGAGTTTAGTTATAATAATATGTAACTAATAAAAATAAATAATAATAAAAATATATAAGATAATATAATATCAATACATACCTAGTATAAAATAAAGTTGCTTCCCGCGTCTGTCTCTATTGTATGCTTAAATCTTTAAAACTACGCAACGGATTTTGATGCGGTTTTTTTTAATAGATAGAGTAATTCAAGAGAAAGGTTTATAAGTATAATACATGCACAAAATAATAATCGGTTAGGCGGTACGAAGTTCGCCGGGTCGACTAGTATATATATATATATATATATACAGTGTGTCCGGGGAAGGTATAACATAATTTTAAGGGTGTATTCTATGATCAATTTCATCGATGAAAACACCCCATATGGGGGGTCGCAGCCTCACCCTCCCCTCAGTATGATGTTTTTAATTTTTTTTGCAAAAGTCGACCCCGCCTACTTTTAAATTCACAGTTAAAGATCTAAGGCTCACAGAACCTTCATTAAGGTCTTGATCGAAGGCTAAGTAGTTAGGCTACCTAAGTTACTAACAAAATAACCAAGTATTGCTTTTACTTTTTTTTTTAAAGATGATAAACCAAAAAAAAAATTTTTTTTTGTACATTTTTTACGGTTTTTCAAAGTTTTCACAAAAAAATTCAGATACTTTTTTTTATTTTTTATGTTTTATTGTTAGCTTTTGAGTTGTTCTCCAAATTGGTATTAGATTTATTTCTCTACGTCTATTACTTCAGAAATTATCAACTACCAAAAAGACCCTTCGCCTTTACCTTTTAATTTAAGATTTCAGTTCAACCCACTTTTATTAAAAAATAGAGTCAATATTTAATTCTTTTGTTAGTTATTTTGGTAGCCTACCTACTTAGCCTTCGTACAAGACCTAAATTAAGAGTCCTTTTAGGCGAACAGTGGCGCCACTCTAGAAAAAAAAATGTTTTCCAAAGTAAGGCTTTTTTTCAGAAAAAAGTGCTCCTTGTGCATAAAATCTTGGTCCCTTGTATTTTTTTTTAAGCATTTAAAATAATATCTAGGTTTACAATGTTTATGTATTACTGTTTTTTGCTAAAAGTAGCCACTTTTAGGAACAAACAGTAATACATGAAACAGTATAAACCTAAAGTGGCCACTTTTAGCAACAAACAGTAGAAAATAAATATTGTAAACCTACATATTATTTTTAATACTAAAAAAATAATAGGGACCAAGATTTTATGCACAAGGGAGCACTTTTGTCTGAAAAAAAGCCTTACTTTAGAAATTTTTTTTTTTTCAAGAGTGGCGCCACTGTTCGCGTAAAAGGACTCTTAATTTAGGTCTTGTACGAAGGCTAAGTAGGTAGGCTACCAAAATAACTAACAAAAGAATTAAATATTGACTTTATTTTTTAATAAAAGTGGCTTAAACTGAAATCTTAAATTAAAAGGTAAAAGCAAAGGGTCTTTTTGGTAGTTGATAATTTCTGAAGTAATAGACGTAGAGAAATAAATCTAATACCAATTTGGAGAACAACTCAAAAGCTAACAATAAAACACAAAAAATAAAAAAAAGTATCTGCATTTTTTTGTGAAAACTTTGAAAAACCGTAAAAAATGTACAAAAAAAAAATTTTTTTTTTGGTTTATCATCTTTAAAAAAAAAGTAAAAGCAATACTTGGTTATTTTGTTAGTAACTTAGGTAGCCTAACTACTTAGCCTTCGATCAAGACCTTAATGAAGGTTCTGTGAGCCTTAGATCTTTAACTGTGAATTTAAAAGTAGGCGGGGTCAACTTTTGCAAAAAAAAAATTAAAAACATCATACTGAGGGGGGGGTGAGGCTGCGACCCCCCATATGGGGTGTTTTCATCGATGAAATTGATCATAGAATACACCCTTAAAATTATGTTATAACTTCCCCGGACACACTGTATAATATATAGGGACAGACGCGGGAATCGACTTTGTTTTATACTATGTTTTGATAACATTTTGTATTTTCAGATATGGACATTGAAAATACAGTCATCACATCATGCATGACCTGAAAACGGTATGCACACTACCTGGGTGGCAAAATAGTGGTTTTTATTCAAATTAAGTTCTCAATAAAAAAAAATCTCAAGCTAAATAAATTTGTTCATTCTTTGTAAATTTAAATATTCCGTTTCTGATTAATAAAACTAATAAAAAAAAGTAAAATTTACTGTTTTATTTTTATTTATTTTGGTTTTCGATAAATTGTTCTTAACCTAGGCCAGACGTATTAAATGTTGGAAGACAAATGGTGTAATGTGAAATGTATTTTTGTTTGGTTATTATTAATACATAATAGTTTTATTTCTTTCATTTATTCGTATGGCTGCACTGAATACGCTAGTACTAGCATAGTACTAGCATGTCAAAGGCAAATGTCCAGGTTTCTTAGCTAGTTGGCTGCGTCGGCCGTAAAAGTGACGAAGTCATCAGCGTCGCCGGGGTAAGCTCGCCGGGGGCAGTCGCGCGCGATGTGCTCCGCGGTCTGGAACTCCGCGCCGCAGTCGCAGCGGGGGGACTCAGTCCAGCCGCACATGTGCTTGTACTGCGCCCTTCGCCCATGGCCCGTACGGATCCTGTTTAGGGTGCACCACTGGCGGCGAGGTAGCTTAGCGCCCGGGAGCGATTCGTCAGGCTTGAGAAGGGCACCAACACTCGAGCCCATCATTTTATCACTCCACATGCGGTTCCATTCCACCTTCGGGTTAAAGGATTCTTGGTTTAGGCGCTGGGCAAGACGACAAGGGGCATGGCGGGATTTTAGTCACTGAGTTTCGGGCTGCAGAAATTCCTTGTGACAGGGCAGGCTCTGTAACCTCTCGATTTTTCGGAACTCTCTCATCAAAGCTATCCTGCGTCTAATTACAGGAGGTGCAATATTACTCAAGACAGGAAGACCATGGTCTTGGAGTTGACTTGAGGGTCCCAGAAATACAGCGCATGGATTTGTTCAGCTCAACATCCACGAGGCCACAGTGTGCACTTTCTAGCCAGACTGGTGCACAGTATTCAGCTGTGGAGTATACGAGGGAAAGAGCTGTTGCGCTTGGACAATTAGCTCTGGCGCCCCAGGCTGTACCAGTCAACTTGTTCAAGATATTATTCCTGGTCTGGAGTTTCTTGAAGACTTTCGATAGATGTTCCTTAAACGTCAGGGATCTGTCCAAAGTTATCCCTAGGTACTTAGGAAAGGCTGAGTGGCCAATTTTACCCCATCCCATGTCACGTGCAGTTCGCGTTTACTCAAAGCGTTGTGCAGATGAAAGCAGCTTACCTCTGTTTTGGCAGCGCTTGGTGTTAGTCGCCAGGTTTTGAAGAACCTTCCCAGCTTATGCAGGTCATCGGATAACGTGGTTTCCAGGTTTGCGAAATCATTACTGAGTCACCAGGGCGATATCGTCGGCGTAGACAAATTTTCGACTGTTGGTTTCTGGGAGATCGTGGATGTACAAACAAATTGAACAAGGTCGGGGCCAGGACGGAGCCTTGCGGTAAGCCGTTGCTGAGTTTTCTTTGTCCGCTGACCCTGTTGCCAAGGTGAACTGTGAAACTTCGGTCGTTGAGCATGCTAGAAATGCTCAAATGAACAATTTTCAAGTTAGGCACAACAGACATCAATTTGTACAGCAAGCCCTGTCTCCACACGGTATCGTAGGCGGCCGAAAGGTCAACAAAGGCTGCTCCCGACTTGAGTCTCTTCTGGAAGCCGGACTCAATGTGGGACACCTGATCGCAGCAGCTATGGCCAGGGCGGAAGCCAGCCTGTTCTACGGGAATCATTGCCTCCATCAGAGGTGATATGCGATGGACAATGAGCCTTTCAAGTAACTTGTAACAGTTGCTGAGAAGGGAAATTGGACGATAGCTTGAAGGGTCTGAATCCATCTTATATGGCTTTAATATAGCTATTATCTTAGACTTCCTGAAAGCCCGACGCAACGTCCCCAGCTCAAGAAGGTCAGTGAAGAATAATGCCAACCAGTTTCGAGCCCTTGGCCCTATGTTGATCAGGAATTCGTTATAGATTTTACATCTATATAAAAATTCAAAGGTGACTGACTGACTGACATAGTGATCTATCAACGCACAGCCCAAACTACTGGACGGATTAAGCTGAAATTTGGCATGCAGGTAGATGTTATGGCGTAGGCATCCGCTAAGAAAGGATTTCCCAAAATTCCTTCAGGAACGGGAATTACGGGACTTTTTAGTTAGTATGAAAAATCGACATTATTGAGTGTATCGACGTGAAACTTGGTGTACAGGTTCCTCAGTGAATGAAAGAGTGTTGAAAGAAAGGAATTTTCAAAATTCCCTCGGGAACGGGAATTACGGGACTTTTTTTGTGAGAATGAAAAATCGACATCCTTGAGTGTATCAAGTGAAATTTCTCACAGGTACAGGTTCCTCAGTAGATGAAAGGGTGTTGAAGAAAGGAATTAACTAAATTCCCATGGGAATAGGGTTACAGGACTAATTATTTAGTATGAAAAATCGATTTCCTTGAGTATGCCAACGTGAAATTTGGTCTACAATTGTAAGGGTGTTGGAAGGAAGAAATATACTAAATTCCCACGGGAACGTAAAACGGGACTCTTTAGTTAGTATTAAAACAATGTAAGTATATATATTTCTTTTTTTCCACGTAAAAATAGGAAAACGGGTTCTTCAGTGGGTGTAATTAGATTCAGAGTTCTATTAAGGACGTGTACTTTGAAGCTACTTACCTAATTAGGTATGAGGTTGGGGGCGCCTCGCAGCTGTGACATGCGCGCGTCGAAATGCGAAATGTCGCGGCAGTTTTAAATTTTATTACTTTTCATACTAGCCGAAGTTAAATCGAGATGTTTATACCTACCGTACAATTATTTTTTTTCCGATTTTCGTTTCTGCTTACAAGAATTTACGTTTAGGTAAGGTGTTTGTAATTACGAGTTTTTTTAACCATCTATTTCACTCGGTAGAAATAAATATCAAAGTAATCCCTTTTTGTAGTGTTTTTTTCCATTAGGATTACACTACTGATTGTTTTAATTTGATTTTGGGACTCAAAGAAACATTACATACAAATTACTATAGTTTGAGTTGATAACTTTTTGCTCAAATTACTATGTTTACATACCTGTAGGTACTACCTACCGGTACTACTACAATAATGTATCGCGAGCTAAAACATGCAGCATGCATTACCACTACTTACCAGAGTTACCAGTACCAGTCCAGGGCGGAAACCAACACGCAACATACCACCAACACCATTACCATTACCAGAAAACAGTTACCAAGGGAAGGATAAATAAAACAACAACTTTATTAAGAAAACACTCGCTAAACTGGTGACCCCTAAGAAGAATAACCGCAACCGAAGAAGCTCAACCACAGCCACTGTGAAGAACATCTGCAACCCCTGCCCGTGAAGACCTGCAAACCCACCTGCACTTCCGGCAATCAATCAAGCAGCACAATGTTCACAACGACGAACGAATCGCAAGCCACTCCAGTACCAAACGTCGCATCCACAGAAGCCATGTCAAAAGAAATCGCCATGTGCATGCGTCTACCACCATCCAAGCACAGCACCGATGATGACGTCACGCAATTATTGATCGCCGAACTGAAAAAACTATCTCTCGAACTCGCCGATATCAAGTCGCAAATACACGAGCGACCAGGCCGCAGCGAATCAAGCCACCATCACGACCGCCACCACAGCCGCAGTAACTCCCGCAACCGCAGCCAGTCCCGCTCACCATTCTGCTTCTACCACCGCATTTTCGGTAGCCAAGCAAGAAAATGCTCGCCGCCATGCGAATTCAAGTCACAGCAACCGGACGCCACGCTGCCGGAAAACTAGCGAAGACGTTGGATGCAGCGGAATCCAGCGTCGCAGGCCAAACACACCGCTTATTCGTCACAGACAAGCAGACGCTACTCACATTCCTAGTCGACACTGGCGCCGACAGTTCCGTCATACCAAAATGTAAAGGTGCAGAAACCCAGCCCTTAACATTTCAACTCTACGCTGCAAACAACACCGTCATACCTACTTACGGCGAGAAGACGCTAGAACTCAACCTAGGCCTTCGTCGTCCATTCAAGTGGAAGTTCATCGTGGCAAAAGTTTCAAAACCAATTATTGGCGCCGACTTCCTGAAACATCACAACCTAATGGTCGATCTCAAGAACAAACGACTCGTCGACGGTAAGACAAACCTAACCACCACAGGTTTTGTCGCACAAACCGACGTCCCGACCATACGAAGCATCGACGTCGATCAAGCCTACCACGACATACTAGCGCAGTTCCCTGGCATCACTCGACTCACCGCAATGAATATCACCCCGCAAACGCCTGTCGAGCACTACATAGAAACCACTGGCCAACCGCTATACTGCCGAGCACGACCTATACCACCACATCGCTACGAACAGGTCCGCAAAGAGTTCGAAACCATGATGGAACAAGGACTCTGCCGACCCAGCAAAAGCCCGTGGTCATCACCGCTCCACGTCGTCCCTAAGAAAAACGGAGACATCCGAGTGTGCGGAGATTATCGCCGACTCAACGCGGTAACAATACCCGACCGCTACCCGATTCCCCGCATGAAAGACTTTACCTACCAACTCTCCGGCAAAAATACCTACTCGACGATTGACCTCAACCGAGCTTACCAGCAACTGACAGTCCGAGAAGCCGATATCCAGAAGACCGCCATCATCACACCGATGGGCTTATTCGAATTCCCAAGAATGTGCCCCGGCCTAAGAAACGCCGGTCAAACCTTTCAACGTTTTATGCACGAAGTACTACGTGGACTCGACTTCGTATTTCCGTTCCTTGACGATCTGCTCCTGGCATCAGAAAATGCAGCTCAGCACCGAGAACACCTACGCCAAGTACTCCAAAGACTCGAAGAAAACGGACTCACGATCAACCCGGCGAAATGCGTATTCGGTCAGCCTGAAGTAAAGTTTCTCGGCTACACCGTATCTAAAGAAGGTATCAAGCCGCCGCAAGAAAAAGTCACCGCCATCATCGAGTATCCGAAGCCAAAAACAATCGAAGAGCTACGTCGATTCCTTGGTATGCTCAATTTTTACCGCGAGCACATACCTAACGCCGCCTACCTACAAGCACCGCTCAACGCACTCCTCCACAACGTCAAGAAACGCGACAAGACACCTGTCGAATGGAGTACCGAGTCTACGCAACGATTCGAGGCATGTAAAGTCAGCATACAAAACGCAGCTTTACTTGCACATCCCTCGCACAGCGCACAACTCGCAATCTTCAGCGACGCTTCTGACAAGATGGCCGGCGCCGCGTTACAACAGAAAATCGACGGAAAGTGGCAGCCACTTAGCTACTTTTCGAAGAAATTCACCGACGCACAGCGAAAGTACAGCACGTTCGACCGAGAGCTCACAGCAATCTATATGGCAGTACGCCACTTCCGAAAAATGTTCGAAGGCCGACCCGTCACAATTTACACCGACCACAAGCCGCTCACCTACGTGTTAGCAAAACCGCCGTCGCCGTCCGAAACTCCCCGGCGAGCCCGCCAACTCATGTACATAAGCGAGTTTACGACCGATTTACGACACGTCAGCGGAAAAGAAAACGTCGTTGCAGACGCACTGAGCAGAATCGAAGAAATCGCCTGTCCATCTGCATTCGACTACACGCAAATCGCACGCGCTCAAGGACAAGATTCCACTCTCACACACCTACTGCAACAAAGTAACCTCCAACTCAAAAAAGTTACTTTACCCGACACTCAAGCGCAACTCTACTGCGAAACGTCAACACCGCAAATACGTCCATACCTACCGCAAGAGTTCCGCCGAGCCGCATTCGACCTTGTACATAACATCAGTCACCCCGGCATCCGAACAACAAGAAAACTCATTTCCGAAAAGTTTTTTTGGCCATCGATGAACGCCGAAGTCGCAAAATGGGCAAAAGAATGCACAAAATGCCAAGAATGCAAAATATTACGTCACACATCAAGCCCACTTTCAAATTTCCCGCCAAGTTCCCGATTCAACCACGTACACATCGACATAGTTGGTCCGCTACCTACATCGCCTCAAGGACACCGATATCTCGTCACGATGATCGACCGAGCAACGAAATGGCCCGAAGCTGTCCCTACCGAAGAAATATCCGCCGAGGTCATCGCGAAAATTTTCTATGAAAAATGGATTACTCGTTTTGGCTGCCCGGAAACACTAACAAGCGACCAAGGACGTCAATTTGAATCACAGTTATTCGCAAGCCTCATGTCAACTATGGGAATAAAGAAAACTCGATCAAGTCCGTACCATCCTCAAGCAAACGGAATGATCGAACGCTGGCACCGCACTCTCAAAGCCGCACTCAAAACTCGCCTAGCAACAAACTCCACGTGGACTGACGAGCTACCTACAGTCCTACTCGGTTTACGCGCCGCCGCGCGCACAGATACCGGCGTGAGCGCAGCCGAACTTACCTACGGCCACAACCTACGCCTACCGAGTGATTTTTTCGTCCCGCAACAACAACAAGAACAAATGGACTACGGATACGTCAGCAAGCTACGAGATACAATCAACTCACTCAAACCCGCGGAAAAATGTTCGCATAGCAACAAGCGACCTATTTTCGTACACCGAGACCTCAAGCACTGCAAACAAGTTTACATTCGAGTCGACGCAGTCCGAAAACCTCTGCAACCGCCATACGAAGGTCCCTTCACTGTCCTCGAGCGAAACGAAAAAACATTCACGCTTCAGCTACCAGGAAGAAACGCAACAATTTCAATCGACCGATTGAAACCTGCTTATCTCCTCAGCGACGAAGCAAACGCAGAACCGACTCAAGCGCCACCTAGTAAAACGGCTAAGCAAGCTGCCATTGCAACCGCGCAGCCACCTAGCAACACGTCGCCGCCGCCACAGCAAGTACCCGCGCAACCAACTAGCAACGCGCCGCCGCCACAACAACAAGTACCCGCGAAAACCCCTAGCAACGCGCCGCCACAGCAACAAGCTACCCTAGCAACCGCACTGCCGCCGCCGTCGCTCAAGACTACACGAGCCGGCCGAGTGAGACGCCTGCCTGTACGTTTCACTTAGGAGGGAGCACTGTAGGTACTACCTACCGGTACTACTACAATAATGTATCGCGAGCTAAAACATGCAGCATGCATTACCACTACTTACCAGAGTTACCAGTACCAGTCCAGGGCGGAAACCAACACGCAACATACCACCAACACCATTACCATTACCAGAAAACAGTTACCAAGGGAAGGATAAATAAAACAACAACTTTATTAAGAAAACACTCGCTAAACTGGTGACCCCTAAGAAGAACAACCGCACCCTAGGAAGAACACCCGCTAAATACCTATAAATGCGGGAAATAGATACATCTCTTACACCACTTTCCCTATCGTCCGTAATTTTTTTCTCTAAGAGTAGTCGTCATTCCCTGGCCACCACCAGATCTGACTTCAAAGGACTTTTTCTTAAGGGGTTATCTTTAGGCTAAAGTCTAATAAAATGAAAACGAATCCGAAGACAATTAATGATCTAAAAGAAAATATCCGATCCTAATCAGATGTTATGGTTCATTGTTTTGACATCTGTTGTCAAAACTTGTTTACATTTGAATAAAAAACTTTTTATAAAAAAATTAAACCGCCGAAAAAACTGAAAAGCATTAAATAATAGGGAAACATTTTCTATTAGGCCTTAATTTACTCACTTCTTAAAGTAATTTTGGATTACCAAGAAATTTTAAGTCGGCGCCACACCACACAAGCAAATTCATTATCTATGTAAAGCGCGATGCGCAGCGGCATACGTTTTTCGGTTATTTCTTTGAATTTCAGGTAATTTAGTGATCTTTATTCGTTGATTCTGTGGCACCGACTCAAAATTTCTTGGTAATCCAAAATTACTTTAAGAAGTGAGTAAATTAAGGCCTAATAGAAAATGTTTCCCTATTATTTAATGCTTTCCAGTTTTTTCGGCGGTTTAATTTTTTTATAAAAAGTTTTTATTTTTTGCTTTTCAGTTTTTTTTGGGCTAATTTTTTGACCCCAGCTAATCATACTTCACCGGGTGGTCGCATCCCACAAGGTGGCCACACAACCTGGTGAAGGTTGAGGGACTAACAGGATGAGGTTCGATCACGACCGGTCGGTGAGGCGATTTGTGAGGGAGGCCTATGTCCAGCAGTGGACGTCTTTTGGCTGATTTTATTTCATTTCCAAAGATATTGTAAGTAGGTATCAAAAGTTATAATGTAACACGGAAATGCAACCTGTGAGTGGATAAATCGACCCGCCGACCAAAAAGTCACCCCTATTTTCCCACCCTCAGGGTGGGAATTTTATTTACAAATTTTTATGGGACCAACTTCAAGGTATACCCTGTCGATTAAAAAAAGAATTATCAAAATCGGTCCACACAGTAAAAAGTTATGCGTCATCATACATAAAAAAAAATATATACGCGACGAATTGAGAACCTCCTTTTTGTTTTTTCGTCGGTTAAAAATAAAACGAAATACGAGAGCGCGAAAACAAAAATTTGACACAGAACCGGCCTCGGCCGTGGCCACAAGGGTACTGACGGGGTAGGGAGCGGCGCGGCATGGCATCGGACCGTGCGAAAACTATGTTTTTTTTTAGTTTTTGCTGTTTTTATGTCTTTTCGTTTAACTTATAAATTCTTTCTATAGTAGTATGTCTAAAATGTAAGGTGAGCAATTTTCATTCCAAAAATCAAATAAAAACAATCAGCGGTTTAAAAATAAAATTGAAAAAACGGAACAAAAAGGGTTTAACTTTGAGATTTTTTTCTATCAACTAAAATTAATTAGATCCTGTTTCCCTTTAGTATGATGACTAGATTAGATCCTTAACTAACACATATATTTTTTTCAGAATGAAGACATCAATTTTGTATGTCTCAGATTGTTTAAAAAAATCTCAAAAACACAATTTTTTTAAGCACCAAGCCTTAAAAAAAATAACCAAAATTCACATGGTAACGGAACATTCCCAAAAAATTAAAGCACCTAAAAATCTTCAACTTTTTTTTACTCGAGTAGGTGTACATACATATATACATTCCCAAAAACATAAAGCGCCTAAAAATCTTCAACTTTTTTTTACTCGAGTAGGTACTTACTTACATATATTAGGTATGTAGGTAGGTACGTATATCCAACTACTTTTACCCAACCAGCTAATATATTTGTTAGAAGTTTCAGTGTCTGAATGATGGAGTGTAGAAATGAATTTATGGAGTTGCCACGGGAACTGAAATAAAGATAGATATTTTTAGGGGGTATTTTTAAAATCCTGAGTCGTAAATGAACCAGTAATTAACGATTTTAATGAAAAAGCGCGTGCGAAGCTGCGGGCAAAAGCTAGTACATAATAGTTGTGGGGGAGCAGTGGAGCGTTTATGCGCTCCTTACCGTAAGGCATCAAACGCACAGGCGGATTTTTAGCCGCGCGGTTTTTTCGCCGCGCGGATAAAAATCCGCTGTTGCGGTTTTATTTCCGCGCGGTTGGAAAGGTTGTTATTTCATTTTCAACCTTATTCATAGGCCACGAAGGTACAGGCGAATTTTTAGCCGCGCGGAAATAAAACCGCGACAGCGGATTTTTAACCGCGCGGTTTTTTATCCGCTGGTGCGCACACTTCCATAGGATTCAGTATGTTACATAAAATCCGCGCGGCAAAAAACCGCCTGTGCGTTCGTAGCCTAATTCAGCAATGCAATTTTTTAATAATAATACATCCATCAGTAAATGTATCGTCTATTTCAGCAGTAGTAGGCATAAACCAACTATACAATTTTATGAATTTGTGTGTGGGTGTAGGTATGCATTACAAATGTGTATGTTCCTTTTACTTTAAATTCCAGTTCCAATTTAAAGCGTATCTCATTTGCAGTTCAAATTATTATTTTATCAACAGTAAATTCCTGAATTATACAACCAACAAATAGTTTTAATAGGTTGTAATACATACAATTGTTTCTTTCTATAAAATACCTAACTAGCCTATGCAACTTCAACACTCAAAACTTCAAACTATCACACAATCATTAAATAATATTTGAATGAACTGCTTATTGCCTACATGTTATGTTTATAGGCGCGTATCCACCCATAAGTAACATTTGGTGCGCTACATGGTGGAAAAAAAGGCGGGTGCTGTTTTGCAACGTTGCTAAATATGTTGCGCGCCAAGTGTTGCCTATCTATTGGATGCGCAGCTTATGTCCTGCATTTCAAATCAATTCATTGTACCTTTAAAACTTAAGCGTAATTGAAAGTAACCTAATAATACTAATAGGTAGGTAAGGTATGTTACCTACTCATTATTAGTTTTACAAGGTAAGTAAGTAAGTACTTGACGACATTTACCCCTCTGTCTCACAAGTCACACGAAACAAACACGTCAGAATTCTTAAGGCGGTAAGTCACTGGCGCGAAATTCAAAATTTTTCGCGTTTTTTAATTATTCTGCCGAAAGTATTCATTATTAATAAAGTTTTAATGAATTCGCGTATGTAAAAAACCATTTCTCACATTGTAATACAACGTTTTTCGAAGACAGACCTACTAATTTTGTGTCTAAGGACCTCACTTGATTTTTGGCCTTTATGTCCTTAGGCACAAAATCAGTAGGTCTGTCTTCTAAAAACGTTGTATTACAATGTGGCAAATGGTTTTTTACATACGCGAATTCATTGAAACTTTTAAAAATATGTATACTTTTGCCAGAATAAATAAAAAACACGAAAAAATTTGAATTTCGCGCCATAGCGAGAGTTACCACCTTAAGAGGACCGTATATACCCCGAACGCGTCCATAGGTACAAAAAGAGAACGTTACACTTAATTTTCCAATCGCCATGAAGTTTTAGTAGGTACCTATGTTACTAACATACCACTATAAAAAACTAGGTTTGTACGTTTTCCTTTTTTTTAAATTCGCTGTAGATTCAAACTTAGAGGCGGCTGAAAATACAGATATTTTGTCATAAAAAATTGGTCGGATAAAGTAGTTTGTTTTACGAAACCAATGCATACCTATTTAAAAAAAAAGGAAAACGTTCAAACCTAGATAAGGTACCTACTTAATGCTGTTGCTGAAGTGGACATTAACATTATTGTGATTTGCTAAGATTTAGGTAGGTATAGATAGTGAAAAACGTTTTCCTCCGAAACGCAATATCATCAAAAAATTAGCTCTCTCTCTGTCGCATGGTTGCCGGTCCCCTATTTACGTAGTCCACTCATCTGCCATACATCCTGTATAACATTAATTGTATGCGTTTCATTCGCGCGGCGAAAAGCGTTATTTCCGAACTATGATTAAGATTAGTGTAGCAATTTGTAAAAAATTAACCGCCAAGTCATCAATTTGTAAAGTTGATCTTTAGAAGATATAAGGGTTTGATCGTGGCCTAGCAACTGAACACGTTCAACTGCGCGGTCACGACTTTAAATGCGTATAGCTCTTGAAATATAAATCAAGGATTTATCTAATGTTTTTACAAATTGAACGTAATTTACAAAAACAGATCACCTTTCTAAGTGGCTTATGTTGCAGATATCCATGGCCGCGCAACTGAATATATTTCATTGGAGCAGCCACGTTCAAACCCATCTTCTTAAGTTCATCTTTTACAAACGGTTATTACCAGTTGTCGCCACTGGCAACGTCCCCACTGGGGACAAATGGGAAAACAATTCCCAGTTGTGGCCAGTGGTGACAAATGGGAAAAAAAATCCCAGTTGTTGCCAGTGGTGGGTTTTCGTATTTTAATTGCTTTTTTAAAGAATTTAAACAAAAAAGAAGTTTTGAGTATCATAGACGGGTACTTAGATAATTTTTGAGACTAAAAAAATTAAAGTAGGATGAAACCCATTGGAAAAGGTAGAGAATATAACAAAAATGAAAGAAAAAATTACATTGCCGTTTCGACCGCGCAACCAAGTTCTGAAATAAAAAAATGATTAGGCTCAGATTCTGTCGAAATTTGTCAAAACTGAATGGTGAAAACCAGGAATTTGTCAAAGCATAAATAAAGAAGTTATGAAGGTTTGATGGTGTCCGCGCGAACGAAACAGGGAGAACCGCGCGGACATTGAGATCTAGACTTCTGGAAGGTTTAGAGACCTGGATTTTTTGTCAAAGCAAGGTTCAATTTGTCAAAAAATGTCGAAGTAATAAAATTTTGGCTACCTCTAATTTCTCTCGCTGCAGTGGGCTTGAGCGGTCTAGCTAGGTGTCATATTCGAAAGAGCTTTAAATGTCAAAGAATTTGATATATATATGAAACATATCTTAGTCTAGCTTGGTTAACTATTTATCACCATATTAATACGTTGTGTTATTATCTACCTCAAAATTTATGTGAAAAATTCTAATAATCGAGATTTTGGTTTTTTATTTTTATCTTTTGCAAAAAAAAATATAAGTACACTTACGAAATTGGAATTTTAATTTTTTGCCATTTTTAAAGGTATCTACCCTGGTCTATCAAGATAAAAGTTAAATTAAAGAAAACAATCAATTACGATCATGTATGTACAGTCACGGACTAGGAGGCCGTAACAGATTTGTCTATGGTTTCGTCAGCCCTAGACTGTATTACCAAAGAACAAGAGCTATTTTGCAATAGAGAAAAACCGGAAGTGTTAAGCCGATCGTGTCCGCCACTGTACTACTTCACTATAGTAAAAATGAATCGAGGTTCGTTAGTCTCGCTAAAACTCGAGAACAGCAGGGCTGATTAAGCTGATTTTGGGTTTGTCATAGTCCAGTAAAGGTTTAAAAGGTAATGAAATATTAAAACAGAGAGGGAAATTTAAAATAACAATTAAAATTTTCTATTAATTAAACCGTTCCATTTACTATTTCTATCAAAAAAAATTCTTTGTTTTTAAATTCGGACAGGCAAAATAACAATAGTTCATTTGTTAGGTAATCTATAAACTCTTCAGTTGTTAGGTAGTTTAATAATAATCGTGTTAACTTATATTCTAAGGTAAGGCGATAGGAATTTAGTCGGTTTAGCTAGTTAAAATTATCACGATATTAACACAATCATCATCATATTAAGAGTTTCTATTCTAAATATTACCTATAACAAACAAATTGTCAAAAACGTAACCGTTTTTAGGATACTTGTTCTTGTTAATGAATGAACAAAGGAATGAGAATATGTAGCTGGTTACTGTAGGATCGGCGGACAGTAAAACTTGGTAGAAAAAAATTAAACGATGTTCATTGAACCATGCCTCGGTTAGTTATTTTTTTTAATCTATATTTTTTTTCGATTCATTTCAATTAAGCTCCAACAGCATCCTGCAGCCCCGGATCTAGGGGGGGGGCTGCTAAGGGCCCGTGCCCCGGGCGCCAAGATCAGGGGGGCGCCGAATTCACAGTACAGACGAACGTCATAACTCAAAAATTATTATTTATTCAATTAATAAATAAATAATAATTCTATATTGTGAGAGGCGAGGTTGTTCAGGGGCGCCCACCAAGCGGCTCAGGCAAACAAATGTTTATTGTTCATCATTCAACAAAACATTAATTTACTTAAACTTGACTAAGCACGGATTAAGTAATAGTACAGAAATTTTATGGCCATATCAACTCGATCGATACCCAAAGGGCGCGGAGCTGACGACGACATACTGCACAAACTTTTTTTCGCAGGGCGCGTACGCAAAATGTATTACGCGTCACTCCTCGCAGGAATCCCAGATCGCAGCAGCACGCGTCAGTTAGTTACAATTCAAGTCATTCTGCCTCATCATGCCAGGAACCTTAAGGCTTTGTCTAACAGTCGGCGCTGTAGTAGCTGTAATATCGCGCTAGGGCGCCAGCCTTACGCAGCGCTAGCATCGCGCTAGTCTTACGTGGCGCTAGAGCGTTGACTTTTAATGTAGGTACTATGGTAATATTACTCTGTCATACAGAGCGCCCGGAGCGACGTGCGCTAGAGCGCCGCGTAATTCTAGCGCCGCGCTAGGACGCTCTGTCGCCGGGCGTACAGAATTTGTTTTTGCCTCGGCCTGAAACTGTATTATTTATTTACTTGACCACTTCGAGCGAAACTAACACGCAAAAAGTGTTCCATTTCTCACTCCCACTAATTTTGGTCTTTCCTGATAGTTGAATGATATTTCCGAAGACTGAGCGATCTGCTGCACTTAGTGTAAATGCATTGGTAAGTTACATAAAGGAGCGTGTGTGACATCAAAGAGCGCTCTAGCGCCGCGTAACTCCAGCGCTTCAGCGCGACGCTATAGCACCGTCTGTTTGTCAAAGCCTGGCTGACAAAGCACTTGGGTGAAATCTCCATGAAATCAATCGAGTCAAAGAATATATTATCCTGGCCCGTTTTTTTGCACTAATTTTACTCAAAAAATGCAAAAAAATAAGACAAAATCCAAAAGAATAAAGCATATCCTGCGCTATGTTTACTAATATTATTTCCATGACGTAGGCATATAGTAGGCATGTTAAAATGTCGATCAATAAGTGGACGTCTGCGGCCGTAGCATGACCAGAGAGAAGTAGTTCAAAGTTTCTCCCGTTCTATCCGAGATACGCCTGTTTTAGATTTAACCGCTTGTAAAGAATGTATTTTTAGTGCTACTCAGAAGCATTGAGCATAATCGACCATTTGTCGAATCCATCTGTCACTTATGACATATAAATGCGAGAAAATATATTGAGATGATGTGAAAGAGTTCAAAAGTGACAGAAAAACTCAACAAATGGTCGGTCATGCTACGTCCGCTGACAGGTAAAATGATACACATAAAAAAACGTAAAATTAAATTATAACTGGGCAGGGGGGGCGCCATTTTTTAGTTTTGCCCCGCCTAAAGAAAATTGAAGATCCGGGGCTGGCATCCTGCGCATTGTTGCAGACAGGTGAGACTCTCCACTGCTGCTGCAGCACTGGACGAGGTTGCACATGGCGGGATCTGCGGGGTTGGGAGCCCCAAACTAGAATGTACAAAATGTTAGTTTAACATACTAATTTATTCTTAAGTCTGTACATAATACTAACAAAATATGGATGTATGTCTGAAATAAACATTATTATTATTAATAATAATGGTAATGCTATGCATAACAAGTTAAAATTTTGATAAAGGCGACATTTGGAATAGAAACTCATAATATAATGATTATTAGTTAATTTTATTTAAAATGATTGTATTATTCTTTAATTAACTTTAAATTTGATACTCCTCTTTTTTATTTAATTGTTATGGTAAAGCAATTAAACATACGAAATCACGCCACTAACAACAACTGGTTTTTTTTTTCGTCCTATCTTTAACCACTCTGAACCAGGTGGTGACAAATGGGAAAAAAAATCCCATTCGTCACCACCCGCGACAGTGGGAACGTTGCCAGTGGCGACAACTGGGAATAACCGTTTACAAAGTGATGACTTGGCGGTTATTTTTTTACAAATTGCTACTAAATCTTGACGTAGTTAAATCATAGTTCGAAAATAACGCAGTGCATACTAACAAGTCACAGTGTGACACTTGGGGATGTGTGTGACAGTTGGGAACATTAATAAGTCTTATTTAAAAATCTGAAGAAAAAAGAAAATAACGTCTGAGTAAGCAGGTTGATCAGCTTTGTTTGATAGATCAGCTAATAAAATAAGTAAAATTTTACTACGGAACTCTGAATCGAGAGAGGCCTCAACTAACCTTTTTTTTTCCCGTAGGTTATGACCTTAAGACCGCTATACGTCATCACCCCC
>OX637647.1:5063485-5162674 GCA_951802225.1 Euspilapteryx auroguttella | reverse complement strand
GAACTTATCCTATTTGAAAGTCGGGGCTTGTCAGTCACTTTATCATTTATTGTTGGTTTTTGGGTGTTTTTAGCTTTAGTTCTATTGATTCTGTTGTCAGTTTCTCTAAATCTATATCTAGTGGCTTGTTCATCAGTGTGTCCATTTTTTACAGAGAAAGCTCCTTTTCCACGTCGCTCACATGTTTCACATTCACAATAGCAATTAGTGTTACCGAAAAAATCTTCACCATAAAAACATGTTATCTCTTCACCAACCTCAATATCTCTCAATACTCTTACAAAAGCTTTTCCACGATCTGTAGCTTCAAAAGTACAGTTTGGTCTACAATCATGATTGATATAGGCAGCTGGTCCCAGCCATAACTGTGCACAGTTTTTCCTACAACTATACATAACAGAAAAATCATTTTTCCCAGCATGTAACAGTTGCTTTTCCTCTTCTTCTGTCATCTCTGCTATGCAGCCAACCAGAAATTCAATACGCTCATGTTTGAAAAATTTCTTTGTAGTTGATATTTTAGCGCCAACTCCACCTTCCAGAGAATAGCGGTAGCATGGCTCAATAACAAATCCAGATTTTTTGTCAAAGACTCGCAAGTAACGATAAATCTGAAAAAGAATTAGAACAGTGCAATCAAAACATACCTAACCATTGAAAGATTAAATAGGTTGAAATAATAATAAAATATGTTTTTTTATTCCATCCGCTTGAAAATTCAACATTTTTGTTTGTGTTCTCTAGTCCTAAAGTGACTCTTATTGAGTCTGCAGCGGCAAGTTATAAATTTCCATACATTCATAATCATTATTTACCTGGGGCCTTAGTCTCTTAAACTTACGATTAAACTTCTATTCTATTACTATTCTACTATTACTCTATTACGATTAGGTCAAAAATTGCGATTCTCGTAACTTTAATACCGTAACACTAGTAGAATGAAAATACTATCAAAATTTCGAGACTCACAATTCTTGACCCAATCATAATAGAATCGTAATAGATGTTTTATTGTAATAGAATAGCAGTTTAATCGTAACGATTATACTTCTATTATGATTGGGTCAAGAATTGCGATTCTCGAAATTTTGATAGTATCTTCATTCTACTAGTCTTACGGTATAAAATTTACGATACTCGCAATTTTTGACCCAATCGTAATAGAGTTATAATAGAATAGAAGTTTAATCGTAAGTTTAAATGACTAAGGCCCCTGGTCAATTTGAATGTACTGAATTCAACTGAATTGCATTTTGTAGTTAGCAGCAGCAGTTTTTTTATTTTTGTTTCAAGAAAGAAAACAAAAAAAGTTATTTTATCTGTGCATCTGTGCCTAAACCAGAGACTGAAAAAAAAGGCTGCCAATTAATTGGTTTTGTTTACATGTTTTTTAGTACATACAACATGCAATTATGTCTAATGGAATAAAAAGCAGTATCCATTACTCTGGCGAAAAAAAATCTGCTTAGGGTTTATTATACACTCGCTTGTTTAAGTTTCAAGCCATTATTCCCTCGGTCTCTCACTCTCACTGCACTCAGGTTTCAACATGACACACTCATACATAATACACTACTTTTTGCCCTTGGTATAAAACTTCTATTAAGATCACCAATAATATAGGTAAGTATATACCTATATAGCATAAAAATATATAGCTTACATGCTCTCGAAGTTTGCTCTGTTGGTGTTTATTTTTGCTAAATTGGCGAGGAATCCAATCTCCACGAGCCAACTTATTGTATGCTTTGTTGTAATCCTGAGTCTGGACAAATTCTTTAACTATATTTTTTAGTTCTCCTTTGTTAATTTTCATAGGTCTGTAGCGGATATTCATTTTATGTGTTGTGATTCCTAGGTAGGGATCTACGACAAGTGCTGTCGCGAGATCATCGTACTCCGACAGCTCCCGCGGTGTCATGCCCATGGGCTGCATCTTGTGGTGCACTTGCCTCCCTGGGTATGATGCCGAACCAACAACCATTCTTGCTATCTGAAAACATAGGACGCGCCCGTAAGACCACAACTTGGGTTCATTCACACCACAAACAAACAAAACTCATGTCATCAAGGACATGGCTAATCATGGCTGATAAATGTTAATTAATTTTTATTTTACAGGGATCTGTTGCTACCCCTACCCCATAACCCCTTGCAAAACATGAAATTTGGATTGAAAATATAAAAACTCGGGAGAGAAGGCAAAACATGGCGGACAAAAGCACCGATCCGCTCCAGGCGAGCCTCACAAAAGGGACACGTCGATGTATAATCTCTTGCTTCCTTGATTATAAAAATATTTTTTTGCGTTGTTCACTATTCTCTGACCAACCTTCTTGATATCTAAAACAATCCAAAATTCATGGTTCAAGTATATAACAACTCCCTCATAAAATTACACTATTCACCACTTTAGCACAATTTATAATTTATTTCAGGACTTAAAACAAACCAATAAACAATTAACATAAAAATTAATTACTAGAGAGCGTTTTAACCAGGCTCTATTATTTTACAAAACATTAATTGAAAAGAAGCTGAACTTCGGGAAAAAAAAATAGGATTCCGAGGGATTCTGTGTGAACGTGAAAACAACCACAACCACCATCCGTCCCCCTCCTCCATCTATACCATTATTTTCGTTTCGTTACTTATCATTAATTTCCTATTTCATTTCGTTTCGTTCTCTGCTGTCGGTTGCATGCATTCTTAAGCGACAATTACACCTTTCCTGAATAGGTAAGTCTCTGAAATTAGCGACTTAGGTTCCTTTTTAGGCTTCAAACGCACAGGCGGATTTATATCCGCGCGGAAACTAACCGCGCGGATAAAAATCAGGTCATTGCCTGAAATAAATAATGATTATTATTATTATTATGTTTCTCAATACTCTTCGGTATCACGGGATGGAGCCCGGTCCTTTGAGAGGCGTGCGAGGGGACGAATCCAACTCGTAGAGGCCCTTTCGAGAGTTTTGCTATATTGTTTAAGGATCACCAACCAGGCACCGTCACTGTCTACGACATTCAAACGCGTCACACCAGAACCGGTATTGCAACTGCACACGGAAGTGTGGTGCGGGGAGGGGACCCCGGCCTCCATCTTGTCGATCATCTCGCGAGACACGCGTCCTACAGTTTTAAGCGATTTATTTAATTGTTATTTAATCTTTAAGATCCAGCTCATTATAATAGTCAAATTACAGTCCGCTTTTCATTTACCATCGAGGGAACCCAGACAATGGTCCTTCTCAAAGAAGATTAAATCGCAAAAGCAAGAAATCGTACCTACGACACGTGCCTAACCTGCGAGACATATACCTACTTCCAAAGGCTACTTTCGACTTCTACACTGGAAATCTTTATGTGCACCTGAGAAGACACCTACGAGATACATCTTCACCTCGTCGAGGATACTTCCAGAGCCTAGCACCTTCTACGTGTTCATTACGAAAGCCTTTAACCATACTACGTAGCGATCATCACATCCGAGGAGATACCTACAAGAATCCATTTCAACTTGTCAAGGAAACTGCGAGGATTGGATACATACTATACTTGCTTCAGGAAACACTAAGGATTAATAAATACTAAAAGGATTGACACGGACACGCCCGCCACTCCAGCTACTACACTTACAGTGATCATAGCATTGTTCAGTTCAAGTGAAAGACGCAAAGAACGAGCCATTTGAGACGCCAGGAACAGACACAGGCATAACCGAGTGAGTTAGTTCCGATTATTTCCCGATTTTTCCCGTCCATACTTTCAAAATATACATCATACTTATCCAAAATCATATTTCCTGAACTTGTGTTAAACACTTACTTATCTTAGGACTTACTTACTTTTATTTCCGCTACAAAGTAATAGTACTTACCTACTTATTCTTAAATTCATAACATAAGCGTTGAAACATTACGCACAACTTACTTAATCTGGTATTCATACTTACTTACTTACGGTAGTTATTGCATTCATCCTGACCACCCGTCCGACCGGACAGCGTTATCAGTAAAAACATACCTATAGGTACAGGTACAGGTGACGGTCATTGACGCCTTTTATAGGTCAGATCAGAATAACTATAACACTAGCCCGTTAACTTATTACATCATTCATTAGTTTACAGTTTACGTTATAATAGAACAACTTTTATTAAACATAATGCCTTACGGAATTAATATTGACAAACCAGAATCTGGACAAATTGATGCTAGGATTAAAGAGATAAAGAAAGCCCGCGCCTGTTTAAAAGGAAAACTTACAATTTTTGAGAATTATTTAAAAATACTTGATAGCATTCCAACTTTGCCGCCTTTTCATGTCGATCAGCTAGTAGCCCGTCTTGAAAAGATCGAGTCCTTATACGACGAATTTGATGAATTACAGTGTCAGCTGGAGATGCTCTCGGAGAAGCCTGACGACGAGTACATAGAACGGCAGAAGTTCGAGGAGACATACTACACGCTTAGGTCTACAGCTCGTACCAAGCTGGCTCCCTTTAGAACCAATGACGATTCTAGAAGCGAGTGCGGCAGCAGACACGCTCCAGAGGCCAGCCGCAGTGAAAACAATGTATCAGGTGGGACTTGCAACCTTCAAAATAAATTCTTACCCATTCAATTACCTAAAATTGAACCCCCTAGATTCGATGGCAGCTATCAGCACTGGTTGGAATATAGGGATACATTTTCATCTCTCATTCACAATAATGAAATGCTCGAAAATATAAGTAAATTTCATTATTTACGTTCCTCGCTGCAGGGCACCGCGGCGCTTATCATTCAAAACATTGACTTTACTAGTGAGAACTATAACACTGCATGGGATCTGCTTTGTGAGAGGTATAATAACAATCGCCTACTCGTAAATAATCACGTGCAGACTTTGTTTAAAATCGATTCTCTTCATAAAGAATCTAGCAGGGCCTTACGTAATCTTGTTGACGTCACAAACAAAAACATAAGGGCATTAAAGTTATTAAATCAACCCACTGAGCATTGGGACACATTAATCATATATCTAATTTCTAGTAAACTGGATTCTTATACCGGAAGGAAGTGGGAGGAGCACCGAAACACTTTATCGGAAGCACCTACTTTATTGCAATTAATTACTTTTCTTAATAACAGAGCTGATCTTTTGGAAGCAGTCGAGAAAAAGAATACATCTACAGGTTTTAGTACACCACGGTCTGACAACAAATCAAAAAATTTTGCATTTGGTCTTCATTCAGATAGTAAAAACCACAATAAACAAAAAGATTATAAATCATCTCTAAAATGTCCTCATTGTAGCAAGGATCACTTTTTGTTTAGTTGCGACACTTTTCGTGAGTTAACTATCGAACTTCGTAATGAAAAGGTGAAAGGTTACAACGTGTGTATTAACTGCCTCCGTCCGTGGCATCCGATAAAACGATGCAAATTAGGTCACTGTAAATATTGCAAAGAAAGACATAGCACCTTACTACACCTTGACCCTCCGGAAAGAAATCCAGACAGCAGTAGTATAACGTTATCGGTAGATACCATGCAGCATACTACTTCGTCCAATATTTTGCTATCCACAGCTTTGGTGAAAGTAGTGGACAGCGAAGGCAACCGACGTGTTGCGCGCATCCTGCTAGATCCAGGCAGCACGGGCAACCTCATCACGCGCCGCCTGTGTGATGACTTGGGTTTGTCTAGACGCAACACGAACTCCACCATATCAGGTATTTGTAATCAGACTAGTAACAGCACACAGTCTTGCAGCCTCGTTATTGAGTCATCGTACAATGATTACAAGACAAACATAGTATGCGCTATCCTGCCAGAGATAACAAAAGCTTTACCAGCTACTTACATTGATATAAAACACTTACCGATTCCGTGCGGGATTCATCTCGCCGATCCATCATTCAACGTCCCTTCCGCCATTGATATACTGGTGGGAGCAGAGACATTTTGGGATGTTCTTGGTTCCAATAAAGTAGAATTAGGCAGAGGCAAACCTAAGCTTTACGAGACAGACTTTGGTTGGTTAGTATCAGGTTATGTCGGGCGTAGTAGGTCTTCTAAGCCTAGCCATTTTATTGCACACGCAGTAACTGAAAGTCAAAATCCTGATTTGACACGTTTTTGGGAACTCGATCACGTTTCTCCGCAGCACTTACTTACCGCTGAAGAACGTGCATGCGAGCATAACTTCTCTCTTCATACAACGCGTGACTTAGAGGGCCGTTTCATAGTAAAAATGCCTCTTAAAGACGATCCGCATACCTTAGGCGATTCGTTTCATATGGCTAAGCAACGCTTCTTATCCCTCGAGCGTAAGTTTCAAAGAGAACCCAAATTCAAAGAAATGTATGTCCAATTCATGGACGAATATATTAACTTAGGGCACATGACAGAAAATAATGATGATTTGCAAACAAAGAGCACTGACAGGGACAACATGGTTCATTATTACCTACCGCATCATGGGGTAATAAGAGAACAAAGCACGACTACTAAACTAAGAGTCGTGTTTGATGCTTCAGCAGTTACAACTTCAGGAGTCTCTCTTAATGACATTCAAATGATAGGGCCGACTGTTCAAGAAGACCTTTTTTCAATTTTACTTAGATTCAGACAAAGAAAATACGTAATTTCTGCTGATGTAGAGAAAATGTATAGGGCTATTAAAATTCATAATTCACAAAAATCTCTACAACAAATAGTTTTTCGCTCAGACCCAACGAAACCTTTAAAAACGTATACATTAAACACGGTTACGTACGGGACTTCATCGGCACCTTATTTAGCAACTAAATGTCTTGTTAGTTTAGCAGATGAAGCAACCGAAAGCAACGTTCAAGAAGCTATACGCCGCGATTTTTACGTCGACGATTATTTGGGAGGTGAGGAAAATGTAGAGTCAACTATTAAGCTCGGAAAAAACGTGAGTTCTGTTCTGTCATCAGCGAAATTTCATCTTAGAAAATGGAAATCAAATAACAAATTTATATTACATCAATTAACTAATTCTAACGAATCAACTCAGTCATTAAATTTAAATATCGACTCGAACAGTTCTTCAAAAATTTTAGGCCTTCATTGGATTTGCGAATCAGACACTTTATCGTTCACAATTAATGTTAACTGTGCCATTAACATAACTAAACGTCACATATTGTCAATAATAAGTCAAATATTTGACCCCCTAGGTCTTGTAGGGGCTTGCATAGTAGAAGCAAAGGTATTATTGCAACAGCTATGGGCGCATAAATGCGGTTGGGATGAAACAGTTCCCAGAGAAATCGCCTCCCGTTGGCTAAAATTTGTACAGGCACTTCCACATCTTAATAATTTACAGATACCACGGTGGGTTCTTAGTAATGGTTTCGTTTCCGTACAAATCCATACATTTTCAGATGCTTCAGAGATTTGTTACGGATCTTGCGTTTATATAAGAACAGTCAACGAATCAGGTAAAATTCAAGTTCGTCTTTTGACTTCAAAAAATAAGGTAGCACCCCTTAAACCAACGACCATTCCGCGTTTGGAGCTATGCGGAGCTCTACTTGGAGCAAGATTGTGTGCTAAAGTTCTAGCTTCACTTACCTTATCATTCGACGCTTGTCGGTACTGGTGCGACTCGACAATTGTCTTGAGCTGGCTGGCTTCTTCACCCACGCAGCTCAAGCCATTTGTTCGTAATCGTGTGAATGAAATTCAGGAGCTAACGCAGCATGGTATCTGGAGTTACGTGCCGTCTAAAGACAACCCGGCGGATCTAGTTTCCCGCGGGCTGAAGGCTGATCTCATCAGCGATACACCGTTATGGTGGTCAGGGCCACAATTCTTGCTAAAAGATGCTCCCGATTGGCCTCAACAGCCGAACGCTAGCGGAAAGCAAGATCTGCCTGAGGTCATTTGTCATGTTACGTCAAATAACAACGACTATTTTATTCATAACTTATTTAAAAAATACTCGCGTTTTGTGTTTTTACAACGAGTAGTCGCGTACATACTACGATTCATACATAATTGTAGAGAAAGGTCAGCATCCCTTAGTGGGCCTTTATCTACTGAAGAGCTGAAATCATCGCTTCATTTTATTTTACGTACTTCGCAACTTGATATGTTTCCCGAGGAGTATGAGTTGCTGCGTCTTGGCAAACCGTTGCCACGTAATAACAGGCTAATTTCATTATCGCCGTATTTGGATAATGACCGTATTATAAGAGTAGGAGGAAGACTTGATAATTCTCCTTATAGCTACGATGCCAAACATCCTATTTTGTTGTGCAGCAAACACGTTCTTACAAAAAGATTATTCGAAATGTATCATATTAAACTTCTACACTCCGGACCCTCATTATTATTAGCAACCATTCGACAATCGTATTGGCCCTTAGGCGGTAGAACCTTATCTAAACAAATAGTTAGAAAATGTCTTAAGTGTTTTAAAATTAAAGCAACCAGTGTCCAACCAATCATGGGTAACTTACCTACGCCTAGAACCGAACTAGAGTATCCTTTCCTGCAGTGTGGAGTCGACTTCGGAGGACCTGTGCTGATAGCTGACAGAAAGGGGAGAGGTTGCAAGCTCCTTAAATCATACTTATGTGTTTTCATTTGCCTTTCAGTTAAAGCTGTCCACATAGAGTTAGTCTCTGACCTCTCCAAAGAAGCTTTTATGGCGGCACTTAATCGTTTTATCAGCCGTAGAGGGAAACCTCAAGTTATTTGGTCGGATAACGGTACCAATTTCGTTGGAACATCAAATGAGTTAGCTAGGTTTTTAGAAGAATCTGACATATCTAAAGAAATATCACAAGAAGGCATAAAATTTAATTTTTCTCCTGCGTACTCACCCCACTTTAACGGGATTTCAGAAGCAGCTATTCGTTCTACAAAGCATCATTTAAAAAGGCTGCTTAATCTTACCCATTTCACATTTGAAGAAATGGCTACGTGTTTAACACAGGTAGAGGCGATACTTAATTCCCGTCCTCTCACTCCCTTATCTTCCGACCCCACCGATTTTACTGCCCTTACTCCTGCTCACTTTTTGATCGGACGTCCACTCATCTCGGTGCCTCATCCACAGGTGTCTGAGGCTAACATCGTTCGACTCGAGCGCTTCAAGAGAATCGAGCATATTCGTCAGCATTTTTGGAGTAGATACTCTAATGAATACGTTTCTCTGCTTCAGCAAAGGACAAAATGGCGTTCTTCCACAGGGGATCTGAAAACCGATGCTCTCGTCTTGATTCGCGACAAAACACTACCACCTCTTCTGTGGTCACTGGGGCGTATTGTGAAGGTATACCCAGGCGATGACGGTATAAACCGCGTAGCAGAAATCAAGACGAAGCGGGGGACGATAAGAAGAGCTTATAACAACATATGCCCTCTACCAATCGAAGACTTTTGAACCAGATAGTTCAACCCGGGGAGTATGTCTACGACATTCAAACGCGTCACACCAGAACCGGTATTGCAACTGCACACGGAAGTGTGGTGCGGGGAGGGGACCCCGGCCTCCATCTTGTCGATCATCTCGCGAGACACGCGTCCTACAGTTTTAAGCGATTTATTTAATTGTTATTTAATCTTTAAGATCCAGCTCATTATAATAGTCAAATTACAGTCCGCTTTTCATTTACCATCGAGGGAACCCAGACAGTCACTAAATGCACAAATAGATCATGCACCCAGAGGCGGCACCCAGAAGGTGATAGGAACTATTGTAAAATGGATGACAAGAAATGGTTTATGGGGGTGAACTGTTTAATGGACCGGTTAACTGGTGCTATGGAGTGAAATACCGGTACGCCTGCCTTTAATGCAACATTTCACAAATTATCATGGCAGGCGGTGACTCGCTGTCCACTGGGTGGGCTTCCACTAAGTCGCCGATCTGTTGGCGACGGGTCGCAACACTGGGCGTGGACAGCTAAGGTTGTCGAGAGGTGAGACTGCGGGCAGCATAAGATGCACCCGGCGTTATGACATTTTACACTTCCAACCTGGAGCATAGGCTTCGCTCTTGCTACTCCACTCTGGCCGGCTGGTGAAGGCAAGCTCAGAGGCGGGGGGGTGTGTGTGTGTGATGACTGCATGTGAGTGTGCGTGTGATGACTGCGTGTGTCCCCCTGGAGGTATAGGGTCCGTGGTGTCGCCACTCACCATCGACTCGCCACAAGCCGTCCCTGCGGTGACTAATTGCAATGGAAGTTCCAGACCAAAAGTACTGGAATTTCCACTGGGCGATGGGGTCGTCACATCCCTACGCCTTTATTATTATTATTATTAAATAAGTTTTTTTATTTTTTGAATTAAAAAAAAAATCAAAAGTAAAAAAAAATTTTTTAATCCTTTATTTGAGTCATATATCATGCAAAGACTTACCGTCTTATTCATAAAGATACAGTAGATTTTAAGTAGCCTTACAGGAGGTCTACTTCTCTGGTTTGTTGTATGGTAAATACGTGACATCCAGTCTAAATTGACATACGTCAAATAACTAAAATGCTCTTTAACTTTTTATGAATAAGAGGGTAAGTCCTGAAAGTTTCCGCCACTTATCCGCGCGGAAATAAAACCGCAACAGCGGATTTTTATCCGCGCGGATAAAAATCCGCATGTGCGTTTGAAGCCTAAGTAAGCTTCGATCGCGACTGACTAAGGAAAGGTTCAGAATAATAATAATGCTGTAATTGTAATATATAGCTGTAATAAAATAGCGGTTTTATTTCCGCGCGGAAATAAAGCCAAACTGCGGTATTTTTATCCGTGCGGTTTTTTTCCGCGCGGATAAATATTTGCCTGTGCGTTCGTAGCCTTAATAATTTCCTAAGGCTTCAAACGCACAGGCAGATTTTTTCCGCGCTGTTTTTATGTAACATATTGAATCCTATGGAAGTGTCCGCACCAGCGGATAAAACTCTTACGGCCGACGCAGCCAACTGGCTAAGAAACCTGGACATTTGCCTTTGACATGCTAGTACTAGCATAGTACTAGCGTATTCAGTGCAGCCATACGAATAAATAAATAAGCGGATAAAAAACCGCGCGGATAACAAACCGCTGTTGCGGTTTTATTTCCGAACGGATAAAAATTCACCTGTACGTTGAAGGTTGAAAATGAAATTACAACCTTTCAAACCGCGCGGAAATAAATTCGCAACAGTAAATCGATCCACCGACCACGGATTTTTATCCGCGCGGAAATAAAACCGCAACAGCGGATTGTTATCCGCGCGGTTTTTTATCCGCTGGTGCGGACACTTCCATAGATTTGAAGTCATCTACATAAATCATAAATTTACATTAGGTTTAGAAGAAAATTGCTCGTTTCTCCAAACAATTTTTTTTGTAAAAATACATGGTAGGTATTGAAAAAAAAACCGTAGTAAACCGTCTTACGTAGTGAACACCTAAACCCTACAGTAAGTGTGAAGCTTAGATTTTTTTTTTGGTAAGTATTGTTTTGTTCTAACCAAAGAAACTTCTGTTTCTTTTGGGTACTTATAATAAGCATTCAGAAGTATTGTCTCTAATTCTCATATCATTTTTAAGTTTATTTTGTAGGAAAAATACGCACGCGTGAAAACTGATTCTTTCGTCCAAGTTTTCTTTATTACCATAGAGTGATCTGCAATTTCGCACCATGCAGGACATTCTCCTAATGATTTATTTTCTTTGTTTAACATACACACACCATTAAATTACGAAATTATTTAAAAAAATTAAAATATCTGCCGATGTTTACCTATGAAAATGGCACAAACCATAACGCGACATAGAGAGGATAGAGTATTGCTAATGACATTAGCAATACTCTATCCTCTCTATGTCGCGATGTCTATATGTCGATGTATTTACAGGCATCGTTATAGGTTAGCAAACAAGTTTTTTTTTTTAATGTTTTGTTGCATTCAGAATTTGAAAAAATAATCATTGGGTGGCGTTTATTTCATAGATTACAGATTATGTTGAGGGTTGTTGTTCGTAACTTTGAGAAATCGATTTCTTCCAGGGGCCCGATGTCGATTTACTGATTGTAACATCGATGTTGCAAAACCGATGTTTGATATAACAACATCGATGTTACGATGTTTTATCTTTTTAGGCGGGGGAACTCCTAACGAGTACCCTGCAGCTTCGGGGGGCGCCGCAGGGTTATGTGGGGTTCGCACCCACTAAAACCCCACCGGTGTCCTTCTCGGCTGATAGCAGGAGGGTCGCGCGTGAGCCTGTGGTATTCTCCGCGACTCCCCCCCAGCATTGGCTGTATAGCCTCTCCTCGGGGGGACATGATGGTTGTCCCCCCGGAGCGAGGTAGCTTTCCCAACGCTCAACAGCGGAAACGGGACACCCGCGTTTCGCCGTCCTTCTCGGGGCCGTTATATGACTACACGAGGCCCCCGCCTCGTGCACCCAACGACCCCGGGGTCCCCTCTTAGTCGCCTCTTACGACAGGCAGGGGATACCTCAGTCCTATTCTTCGGCCCGGTACTGCAGGGCGTACATACGATGTCTTATCTAACGCAACATCAATGTTTAAACATCGATGTTTTGCCTCCTAACATCGATGATCATCGAACATCGATAATCATCGAGCATCCCTAAAAGAACAACAAAATATAACCTCTAAAAATAAATTTTGTTTGAAAAAGTTTGAAGTGAAAAAGTTTTATTTTCTTCTTTTTTTCCTTCCATTCTTCTTCCTTTGTTGCATTCTCTTCTTTCTTTCTGTTTATGCATGCATGTGCTAGTATTTTGTGTTTTTTTTTTGCAAAAGTGGCTAGCGCAAGAAACTTGTACAGGTCTGGCGACTCTCTCAGGCGAGCTTTTCTTGTTCACGTCTTACTATCACACTCACTCATCACATCAAGGAACGGAGGCACACAGTGAGTTGTGTGAATGAGTGGAAGCTGGTTGCTCTGTCTCAGTTTCATAATTTTTTTTATTACCTATAAATAGCTCCACATAATGGTCAAGTCCATAAATAATAATAATGGCGCTAAAAGCAAAGCATACTTAAACTCAGGAGGAGGTCCATAGATACTTAACTTGCATTTGTACTAGTCTCTCAGCCCTTACATAACTAATAAGTATATATTATTTAATTAGTCCTCAAATTAATAAAATTTTAGGTCTCAATAAAAATGGCTCACTCAACAAGTTCAACAACTAACTTAAAAAACGGCCTAATTGATTTTACTGCTGGATCTTTAGGTAAGTGAGTGAAGTATGTACATTATGTACATGAATGAATCCCAACAACAAATTTTAAAATGCTTAGTAAAATTTGCTGTAATAAGGTGTGTTGCAGTAGATGTGCACAGTGGCTCCAAAGTTGCACTGCAACTGCATACAAGGGTGGGTCCATGGGGTCACGGTGTCACAACGAAAACCCTCCCTGGGCTGGGTCCTAAATTATTTTGTCACAAATTAAAATTACAATTAAGGTCAGTGTGGGCAAGTCCGACATACTTTTCTCTGAATTCACTTTGAGATTAAATTTAAAGTAATAATATTTGGATTCTACGCCGATTTATGTGCTAGAAGTTAATAGAGTATGAAATGTTTTTTTTTAATTATCAACATAGAAAATATATTCACTTTCATAAGCTTCGAGATATAGATATTTAAAAAAAAATTGAAAATAGACGGACTTCCCGCATATGAAGGGCAAGTCTGTCTAGTGGTTTATTATCAGAATCTTCTATGGAAATACCCTCGAGAAATTCTTTCAGATGATAACGACAAATGGCTTGGCACTTTGGTTTTAATTCCGTTGTAAATACAGTTGAGATTTCGATGATAATCCAATTTTATCATTTTTAGGGCAAGACCGTATATCCAAGCAAGCAGGGGTTGTAAACTTTTTTTTATTTTAAACTAAATAAATAATTGTGTATATAAATGACCCCCATTATAATGAATTGTGCTAAAGGTGATTTCGCCGTGAAGTCCATCTTCATTATACAATAAAATCAAGCTCAAAGCTGTTCAAAAGTTGATTTTCAACAACTTGCACTATACTCAAGGTTTACAATATCTGATATTAAAGGAATTCCGTCATAGACGGACTTTCCGATTTTTACTAGACGGACTTCCCAACTTTAATATTTGAATGTTATGATTCTTTTTGGATGAGAAAATTGTTTAAAACAAGTGATTTTATCAAATCTAGTGTAAGAAAAACAAAGAAGGATTCTTGAATTACCTATGTAGAAACAGGAAATGGTAAAAACAAATTCAATTTTTATTTTTTCCAAAAATATTTCAGAAGTACGTCACTGCTAAACTTCAAGTTCAAATATGCAAAAAAAATGTTTGCCAAATTTCTCCTAAGATAATGCTTCTAGCGACATCTATGATAATGAGCGGTTTTCGAACTGTCACTTTTAGTTACAGAGACTGCCATAAGATGGCACTAGCAATCCGGTTTAATGTCAAATTCTATATGAATTCAATCAGTCAGGTCAATCAGATTTGACGTTGACATTACACCTACAGACATTGGCTACACAGTGCCATCTCCTAGAACCATTAAAACTGTCAAAAACGAAAACCCCTCATTAGCTGAAAAGTAATTAACAGGGACTCTAGTCTCTTAAACTTACGATTAAACTTCTATTCTATTATTAGACTGCTCCGTAGCTCAGTTGGCAGTGATGTGGACTGAGTAAGCGTGAGCACCCGGGTTCGATTCCTGAGCGGGGCGAATATTGATATGATGAATATCGATGTTTGTTTCCGGTCTGGGTGTGATGTTCGTCTCTGTGTGTGTTTCGGGCTCCCTAGATACAGGTTCTTCCTAGTTAGGGGCTCTGAGTGTGATGTGTTATTATTATTATTCTACTATTACTCTACTACGATTTGGTCAAAAATTGCGAGTCTCGTAACTTTGATCGATCATTATAGTATAGCAATAGAATATGAATAGCAAGCTATAGAATAATCTGGGTTTTTTTACCTAAATAGTTAAACCTGTTTTATTAGACGAAATTGGACCGGGCATAGTGCAACTGTCATTAAATATCAATCAATATTGACGTATGTAATGTCAGTCGAACGTAATCATAATATTATCTTATTATGGAGCAGACTACCCTTTTTGGTCAATTCCAATCTATTGCGATACTACTGCTATAGTTATAGCAAAATTGATTACGAGACTACCAAATGTGTATTTTCTTGCGATTAACGTACTGTTTCTACTCTACTTTTATTCGATAGTTACGTTTTGCGCGATGAGACTAAGGGCCCAGATCTGCTTTACCGATCGAATCGTAACCGCTAAATTCCTTTTAGAACGGAAGTTATTGCTGCTAGACGGACTTACCTCCCAGACGGACTTCCCCACATTGACCTTAAACATAATTTTTATATCAATTAAATAATATAATAACCTCTTGGTGACTTAAGAGCCAGTTTACAGTTTAAAAAAAATATTATCTTCTAAACTAAGGCAAATATCAAAAATGTGGCACAGTATGACACTAGAAAATCTTGCTAAGTATTTTAGAGCACAGTAAAGTAGTTCTAACTAAAGAAAACAAAATTTCCACAGATTGTGGCAAAATTGGCCACTTTTAACAATACTTTGTAGCTTTCTCTGGTATTTAACTTAAGAGCTACCAATACAACAGTGTCCTAAAAATACAAGGCTACATTATTTAGTGTCATACTGTGCCACATTTTTGATATTTGTCTTAGTTTAGAAGATATACAAAATATTCGCGAATGGCTCTAGCATCGCTGTGAACTGTCTCTTAAGCACGACTATGATTATGTGACTCCCTCTGGCACCAAAGCTGGATCTGCTCTTGACTGCATACACACCTATATCAGATCCATGCTCAACTGCACACCTGACACTGTACATGAATTCATGTGTGACCTCTAAAATATATCTTTGAAAATTGTAAATGCTCAGGGACCCTAATCTCTTAAAATTACGATTATAGTTCTATTCTACTACTCTTCTATTACGATTGAGTCAAGAATTGCGAGTCTCGTAACTTTGATTGATCGAAATAGTATAGCAATAGAATAATAGTAAGCTATCGAATAATCTGGATTTTTTTTTCCCTAAATAGTTAATCCTGTTTTGTTAGATTAAATTATTTTTATTTAAATTGGGGAACAACATTGGGCCCACAAATTATAATGATCTATGCAAAAAATGAAATAGATTTAAATAGAAAAAAATCTGAGGGCAAATCTTTTAATCTAGATCATTGATTCCCAAAGTGGTCCAGGTGGACCCCCAGGGGTCTACGCGAGCCCGACAGGGGTCTACGCTTGCGTGGAAAAAAAATGGGGGTCCACAACTCGTTAACGGGGGTCTATAAAAGTGTATTAGGTGACCCGACTTGACTTCTTAAAGTAGCATTCAAAAGAGGGTATCAATCATTTTGGCTGCAGGCACAAATACCTGAAAAATATCCAGGACTGTGGGGAATTGTGCAAAAATTTCTCATAGCGTTTCCTTCGTCATATTTTGTCGAACGCAGATTTAGTGCCGTAACAAACTTGTTGACAATACGATACTTAACTAAACTCAAGCCATATATTGATAATTTGCTGTCAATTCACCAAGTACATCCCTCCCATTAAAATTATAACTTTTATCTCAGATTACAATGGTATAATTTTGGTAAATTTTGATTAAATTGCGACTGTTTTTAAAATATAATCATTATTAGTTTTTATGTTAAATTTTAATTCTACTAAGACTGTTATAACAACATAATTAACAGTGTAGTAATTTTTGTGTTTGAATAAAAAGCTACAAAACAAGAAAATATTTATTTTTACTTTTTACCACTCCGAAGTGGAAGCTTATTGGTTTCTTGTACTGTGAGTCAATCTTAGAATACAAAAAGTAAAGTAGGAATCCAACTGTTGGATGAAGACGCTTTTTAGACTGGCCTTGAAACTTAGCTAAAATGACAATACTCACAGCATAATCAAAGCAATAGAATAGAATAGAAAACACTTTATTGCATACAATACAAAAGTACATTAATAAATACAGGGTACAAACAAACTGAATTTGCATGCAATGGGTGGCCTTATCGCTAAAAGCGATTTCTTCCAGACAACTCACAGCAATATAATATAAATTCAGCAAGGCAGCAATATAAATTCTCACCTTTTTTTTCGAAAACTTTTAACTCATAGTTGATTGAAAAATAGTCACAACACAGACAATATATACTTTTTTCGGGTTTTGGAAGTAAGTGAGTAGATGTAATAGCTGCAGGGGGTCCACCAGATCCAGCAAAATGTTTAAAGTGGTCTATGAGAAAAAAAAGTATGGGAACCTCTGATCTAGATCCATCTTGAGAAGTATTGCTTTTGCCCAGCAATGGGACACTAATCAGGCTAGATAAAAAAAAAACTTAACTTGGTAGGTACTAAAAAATAATATGACTATTTTTAGGTGGCATAGCTGTGGTGTATGTGGGGCAACCACTAGACACAGTTAAAGTAAAGATGCAAACATTTCCACATCTTTACAGTGGAATGTATGATTGCCTTAAAAGAACACTAAAGAATGATGGTATCATTAGAGGTTTGTATGCTGGCACAACTCCAGCAATTGCTGCAAATGTAGCGGAAAACTCAGTACTCTTTGCTGCATATGGTTTCTGTCAAAAGTTTGTTTGTTATTTGACTGGTGTAGAGGTAATTCCAATTTATATTCTTTGCTTTTTTATTGTGTGGTGGATGTCATTAAGTGAGTGGACGATTTTTTTTTGTTTATTTATAACATAACTAAGTACTTACTTAATTACTTTCAGAAAGTTGAAAATTTATCCATGTGGGGTAATGCATCTGCAGGCTTCTTAGCTGCTTTCTTTTCTTCATTCACACTGTGCCCCACTGAGCTGATCAAGTGCCAGCTGCAAGCCATGCGGGAGGTCAATGTGCAGAGCTCACAAACAACAGTAAGTTGAAGGTGTGATTCCATAGTCACCTGCAGGCAGCTATATCAAAAAAACTTAAGAGGAATAGCACACCTAAAGTAGCGCCACGCGCAAAAAAAAGAATCTTCTAAACTAAGGCAAATATCAAAAATGTGAAACAGTATTCCACTAGATAATGCAGCCTAGTATTTTTAGGGCACTGTTGTATAGCTTTTAGGTTAAAGATCAAAGAAAGCTACTGATTGTTGCCAAAAGTGGCCGTTTTTAGTTTATACACTAGTCATATACTTAATACATGCACAACATAGTAGGTATTTTACACGGTACGCAGTTCGCCGGGTCGAATAGTAAATAATACAAAGCCATTAAAAATAGAAAATAATAGGTAAATGCATTTAATGAGTTGTTATTTTCAGGTAAAGGTGACACCAGTGCAGTTGACGCAGCAAATATTTAAACAATATGGACTGCAAGGTCTTTTTAGAGGACTTGTGCCGACTATAATGCGAGAAATGCCTGGCTATTTCTTCTTCTTCGGAGGCTATGAAGGTTCGTTTAAGACGTTTAAAATAGACTAGTTTAACTATAGCTTCGCTTTACGGGACAGAATACCTGGCTTTTATCATTCGGTAACGGTAACGTTAAGTTAGAGAAAGTTAGATTTTATTTCACTTGTTTTTTATTTCTTAAGTTTCTCCATGAGGTGACGGTGCTGTCATATACAGCCGATATCTAGCGGTGTATGACGTCATCCATATAAAAACCACCGTCACTTTTTAATCGGCGGCGGTTTTATATTTAACCATCACCGTCACCACCGCTAGATGACGACGGCACCGACTTCGGTCGGAGAAATCCATAGCGCAGCTTTAGTGCCCTGATTTTACTCTGTTGAGCTACGTTTTGCTTATTTTACACGTAGGTAGGTATTGGATTCTGTTCTTGATACCAAATGACCTCAATAGATATTGTTTATATTATATCTTTAATGATTGCTTATCTTATCTTAGGACTAGATATAATAGTTGTTGTTTTTGTTTAATCAACAAGTATATGAGCGTGATCCAGGATGCAAGATTTTTGTTTACTTAAGTAAAAAAAAATATTATGTTATACATAATATTTTTTAATGTCACAGGCAATTTGTATGATTCTGCATTATACATAACGCGTCGTCTGTTTACAAACGCTTGCGGTTAAGTACATTTCCGAAGGCAAATTGATAATAGTTACAATGTTTTTTTTTTTTTGATAAGTCAGTATTTATTCATCACTAGCTGTCCCGGCGAACTTCGTATCGCGTCGTACCATTTTTTTTTTACTAACTTCCCCTCCATTTTTCCATATTTTCTCACCGTTTAAACCAGCCCTGGACTACTACGAACATTTCAAAACCAAAATCAACTAAATCGGCCCGGCCGTTCCCGAGTTTTAGCGGGACTAACGAACCACGATTAATTTTTATATATATAGAAGATAAGTTAGGAGATAAGTTAGTACCTACATAAAGAAAAGATGGGACTCATAGATTTTAATCTAACTATAAACTATTTAACAAATAAATTATAAACATATAGGTTGTTACTTGATAGTTTAATACACTAAATAACAGTAAGTACAAAGTTTAAATAAAAAGTAACAAATAAGAACATACGTAAAACAATGAAGACATTATTATTATTTATTTGCGCATGTCAAACCTTGAGTGATATTTTAGATTTACTTTCGCATATTAAAATGTATTTACAGTCAAGTGCCTGACCTGTTTTGTATATTTCCAGGAACTAGGCAGCTGTTGGCTAAGCCAGGACAAGCGAAGGAGGATATCGGCTTCTTCAAGACCATGGTGGCGGGAGCCGTGGGCGGCCTCGTGCTGTGGACCGTCATATTCCCCTCTGATGTCATCAAATCCCGAATACAGATATCAAATAGGAGTCAGAAGTTTTTGGCTGTCGGATATGATATTGTTAAAACAGAAGGTGCGTAGTTTTTTCCTAAGATGCAGCACAGTGCAAACACAGGTGCTGTTTGAACTAAATTAAAGTTATAGGTATGTAGGTATACTTACTTACTATAATTTTGCTTAAAATCTGATATAATATAATACAGAGAACCCGAAGTGTATCCGCCGACTCAAAATTACTTGGTATAGGTACTTACCAAAATTAATAATTATTTAAGAAATGAGTAAATTCACTCTTAATAGAAAAAAAAATCCCTAATATTTTATGCTTTTTCGGTGGTTTAATTTTTTGATTAAAAGTTATTATTTTTAATTTTTAGTTTTTTTGGGGTTAATATTTTTGACCCCTCAAGCTGATCACCCTTCACAAGGTGCCAGACGACCTTGAAAGTTTTCGGTACTAAACAGAATGAGGGTCGCTCACTACCGGTCGATGAGGTGATTTGTGAGGGACATTTCGTCTATCGACTGAGATGATGTATATTTACATTCATATAAAAGAGACATATAACTATATCTGCTGTAAAAAGTTATGCGAAAAAAAATATATATACACGACTACGAACAACAATACTCAAAAAGCGTTACTAGCCCAATAAAATGCCCCACGCAATGCACACGGAAAAGAAGCCCCGGTGGGCGGGGCTGGTTACGGACACCATGCCGCGTCAGTTCCTAGTAGCACCTTCAGTCGTTTGGCTGCAGCGTCGGGATCATATTACTGTGTTTTTGGGTATTTCTGACCGTGTTTTATCTTCACAAATATGCCTTCGTGCATTATAAAGTGTTGTAGAAGCCATAAAGACAAAAAACAATACTTATATCACCTTTAAATAAATATTTTGTAAAATAACACTTGACCGCCATCTAGTAGCGATAATATGTACCAGCCAACAGCAGGGGGGCTAGCTCGCTGCTTTGTCGACAGACGCGAACGAAGCGGCCAATAGCGTGCAAGCTTGTCTATGAGAATGTCTGAGTGTTTGTTCCAATTAGGAGTTACTGTGTGTGTGCGTAAGTGGAACCAAAATCGAAGCGGTTTTGTAGGAGAGTTACGCTTCCGGAGTATTGTTGTTCGTAGATACACGATGAATTGAATCTCCTCTTTTTTGTTTTTTCGTCGGTTAAAAATTATACTCTGTACTTTATTGCATCGATCGTTATAGGGTCACTAGCCCACCGCCATCCCAGATTCGACCAACCTTCCGGTCACACGAACCCTTAAACCGAGAGACGCTGTAGAGGTAGCCTTCAGCACTCCCACAGCCGCAAAGCGACCGTGACGCCCCGTGAGGCGGGACGCCACAGTGTCCCATCTTCACTCTCCCCCTTCTGGGGCATGACACCACTAAAACAGCTCTTTTGCTGGATTAGCCAAAACCACACAGCTGCTCCCGTTCGGGAGTTGCGGCCTCCCCTTATTTTTTGAATCGGGGCAGTAACTTTGAAACATAAATCCCCTGAAATTTTGAAAAATGTAATATAGATGTACCCTTAAACCCTCTTGTCCCCATTTACCCCCTTCTCCCATACCTTACCCTTCCCTTCCCTATTCTTCCCTTCTCCCCACCAAATTTCCCTCCCTTTTAATATAAACCAACTTTTTTTTTGTAACCCCCATGAATCCCATTTTTTTTACTCCGATTTCTTTTCCACCTTTCTTTTCTCTTTTCTTTTTTCCTTGAAAATATCAAAAACAAACTAAGCAGAATTTTACAAGCATTACACATTACAGTTACAATTTAGACAATTTAATAACTCAAATTTAAAAATTTAAAAACCCCCGACCCAGTCAGACCCCTCATCAACTTAAGTATCATTTCAATATCATTTAAGTAACACTGTATCAAATTTTTAATTGATAGGACAAATGGAAGGTGGTTAGATCCTCTCATCCATTATTCAAGAGCTGATCATCTTCAAACGGCAGATCAGGTCATGGTTACCTTAGCAAATACTTTTTATATCATAGATGTAACATGGTACCAAATTTCAACTCGATCGGACATAAGGAAGCTAGTTAGATCCTCTCATCCATTATTCAAGAGCTGATCATCTTCAAACGCAGATCAGGTCATGGTAACCTTGCCAAATACTTTCTATAACATAGATGTAACATGGTACCAAATTTCAAATCGATCGGACGTAAGGAAGCTAGTTAGATCCTCTTATCCATTATTCAAGAGCTGATCATCTTCAAACCGCTGATCAGATCTTCATCAGACATGGCTAAGAACACTCGGCCTGAAATTATCTATGATACAAAAAAAAACTAAACGAAAATCGGTTCAGCCGTTTGGGCTCTACGATGCCACAGACAGATACACAGACAGACAGACAGACAGATACACACGTTAAATTTATAACACCCCTCTCTGAATTTTTCGTTCGGGGGTTAAAAATAGCCAAATACAACAAATAATTAAACAAAGCAAACAAATAAACAAACAAACAAAACTACAAATCAACTTATCTAACCGACTTGGCCGCGAGTGCGGCACGCCTTCTCACAACTGTCGCTCGTCCGACTCGGGGCGGGCGACTGCGCGCCGCCGCGCCCCGCGCCGGAGTCCGCCGGGTCAGTCAGCGGCGCGCTCCGCTCCCGCGCGGCACGCTTCTTGTGCCACAGCCAAATAGCTTAGAACAAAAAAGATTTCCGCTACAACTTCAAGGAAAAATAGTAGTTTGGAGAATCAACGATAGATGTCGCTGAGAAATAATATTTTTTTATCAAACGGTAACCCTTTATTTTATTTTTATTTGCAACACCACCATCTGCACCTAGCACGCAGTGTTGTGGCCTATTGTAAAATCGACTATCGATTGTAAGCACATGTAGCAGAGCTAGAGCTATATAACATGAGCTAGCTTGTTCAAGTTTCAAGCTATAATTCCCTCGGGAATAAACTCTTGAAACCTTGACACTGCGCTCGGATTTTAACTTTTGCGCCCCTAAAATAATACATCGCTTTACTTATGTTATATTAGGAACTATTTTGTTGTTAACCATCGAACTTTTTACAATAATGTGCTTGTATCGCACATTCAAACCTTCTTCTGAATCACTCTATGTATATTTTGCCAAGGCTTGGCATAGTTGTTATTTAAAATTTTCTCTGCATAGTTTAAGTTTTAGGCTTTCTGCATATTCTTCTTTCTTGATTATGTGCTGGGTATGTAACATACCGAACATACTATGTTCAGTTGCTGTCTAGGGCGGCGTAACAGATTTGTCTATGTTCTCGTTCGCACTAGACTATATTACCAAAGAACAAGAGCTATTTTGCAATAAAGAAAAACCGGAAGTGTTACGCCATCCTAGACCGCTACTGTACATACTGTATATTATTTTTACTCTTTATTAATCGATAGTCGATTGATAATTGGCAGCACTACAATATCATGATGACACCTTCCGGCCGGTCGGGCATTTTTTTTCAATTGTTGTTTGTTTTCGTTTGAACAATGCGTTTTTTGGATTTTCTTTTTCGACGACTTGGCTTTTCTTGGACTCCGATATCTTTCCCTTATTCGATTTTACGGTCGGTGGGTCGCTGCTTTGTTTACTGGACTCTGATTTTGCTGGCGATTTGGATCCCGTTTGATATTGAAAACAAACTTGCTCAACGGTATTGCGTACCAGGGTGTTCTAAAACTCGTAAGTACCTACCTACAATAATGTTTATTTTTTTCTTTTCCATCATTCTAAATTTTAGCTTCGTTTCCACATAATTCTATTCAAACAGCAATTAATGGCATAAAATAGGTTAGTAATAAGTACGATAGACAGATTCTTTCCTAGCTCATAATGTATCATTGATTCAGTGAGAAGTATTGTAAAGTATATGGGGCGGACGAACCATATCTTCTGAAGCACGGAACTGATGATTGGCAACAAGCCTTAAATATTCTAGCATTTCTCAGGGGATCAAAATCACATCACCGGATTAGGTTGTAATGACAAACATACACTTATTTTACAAACATATTAATGGCTTTAAAAGTACAGTAACCATTAACAATAATAAACAAAAATCTTAATTAAGTATTCATATTCATTTCAGGTTTGGATAATATAGTCTTACACAGTTTGCCGAACCCGGAGAGACAACCAGACAGATTCCGCACATGGTTGAATAGTATTAGTGGTGATATTTTGGCACTGGACAACAAAAAAATATTCAAATACAGAAAATTTTGCCATTCCCACTTTGAATCGCAATACTATACCTCAAGCAAACATGAAAACATGGTGTAGGCACACAAATAGAATTTCAAAAGGTAAACGCTATGATTATATAGATGATTTTCAAAAAATTGCATATTATTATTATACCAAAAGAAGAAAATAATAAATATTATTAATTAAATACCTATAGAATTTTCATTTTAAATTAAGTTTGAGTTACATTTTGCTTAAGAATTTATTGTAAGATAATAAGCATGCAGACATCTTTTAAGGTTGAGATTATTCTGTAAAGCAAGAAAGTAAAATGTAACCAAGTTTACATTTTACATTCTGTCCGCTTGTGAAATTAATCTCAACCTAAAAAAGATGTCTACATGAATAAAATACCTACATAGGTACCTACTAAGCTAGCTAGGTGCGGTAGGTGCCTATCTATAGGTATATATCGACGCCGGAAAGGAAAAAGTACCTAAGCGACAAGATGGTCGATATTGAGTTATATACCTTGTTGGAATCGTCAGATTTTTCTGCGTCTTTTGGTGTCACTCTCATGTCTCTACGATGAAATTTATGTCGCTTAGGTATTTTAGATTTCCCTCTTTTTCCATCTTTTTATGGCGACCAAGCGACAAGTTTTCGATCTTTTTTATTATTTTTTTACTTAGGTATTAAAATATTTATTTATTTTTATTTGGATAGTTTTTGTCGTAATTTTCAAAATTAAATTATTGCTAAGGAATGTTTACCCTACTCCAAATGTCTTTTGTAATTCTGGTAAAGTATTTTTTCCTGGAATATAAAATCTTTAATGGAGAATGAAGATATTTTTGATCATCTTTTATTAATTTATATATGGAACTTGGGAATTTTTTTCCAGAACTTATTTTTATTAAACGATAGATTAAGTATTTTATAAGTAAAATATTATAAAAGTTAGATGTCGCTTGGGTACTTTTACCTGCCGACTTTTCGATTTTATTTGGCGTTTAGGTATTTTCTGATGGAAACACGATTCTAATAATTCATGATTTAAGCATATTGCGATACCAAGCATATGTCGCTTGCCCGGGCTGTAAATATTTATGGTATGGTGGTTGGTAACGAAAAAATAGTCTTTGCGGTTTAAATTGTCATTTAGGTAGCGCGTACGCACCGTCAACATTAATTGGGCCGTCGCTTAGGCATCTTTAAACAGAATTATTTTGTATTTGAAATTCAAGTTTTTCGCAGTGCTACCAATTAATTTGATTTGATTAGGAAAATAATACAGTTACTGACTGCTATCTTTTTTATACAATTCAAATAAGTGTAATGTAAATCAATCAACATGCATGTCTAATGATTGGTTTCAGCCCGAATTTATATTCAATGTCGTTCAATAGGATTAAATCCGTTTTCATTAAGTTTTAAGCCAAAATCATAGATGTAAACTTTTCTTATTCTCAACATATATGGCAAATGGATAAGAGTCTCATGATTTTAATGTAGGTTTATGAATATTTTATTTTAAAAGTATAAAGAATGAAATATTTTTTTTTTAAATCGGGCTATTTACCCTAAGAAAGTGGAGACGTTGATATCATCACCTTATCGGCCGAAATGCATCCACTATTGGACATATGCCCCACCTATAGATCGACCTACTGATCAGTTAACCCGTGTGACCCTTATCCAGTGCACCTCCGAAACCTTCAACAGGTTTTACTCTTCATCTTACGGTTCGCAAAAACGTAAGGATTCTATTAGTGATTCAGCAACATTTGCTGTTACTAACTCTAGTATCAATCTATCAATCATCATCATCGCAGCCTGGACACAGGCCTTGCCCAGCGATCACCGCAAGGACAAACCTTGTGAGGAGGGGGATTTGCCGACCGACACACTTATCAAACGGCCCCGGGAAGGGCGGCGGCACAGCGTGTGGCACTGAGCCGCCGCAGCTTTAGAGGCGAGAAGAGAGGGAACAACAAGCATCCCCGAACACGAAGCTGTACATGGGAAGGATATCAGACGCTGATAATCAATGGTTCCCAGGGTCCTTCCCAAAAAACGCTGACACGGCCACCGGAGGGTTTAAGTGGGTGCAAGCTCCACATACCCTCCTCGCTCCTTCGAGCGGAACAAAAAATGGGGGGTTACCATAATTGCCACGCTTGGCAGGCGGGTTTTCTATCGCAGCATAGTTGTTTAAAATTAATTTTTGTTTTGATCAACAAAGGATGCTGCTGCCCGTGCTTCGAAAATTAGTCGCCTTGTACGACACCCACGATAGGAAATGGGGTGGTAGAATTTTTTGCCGTCACCACACGGCAATAAATTTATCAATGGGTTAAAGGAAATAATAAACGCCTCTCTAAATTGGGCAGATATCTTTAACCAGGGAATCAAGCGACCATCTTCTCTGATGACAACGCTATGAAAGTTATCGAAGTACTGATCATTTTATTCGTATTATATGAATATGGTGTATGTTGGGTTGACTAGTTGTGACAGCTTTTACCTTTACCAAACTTGTTTGTTAAGTTTTTACTAAGTCTATTTAGCTAAATTAAAATAATGCAGATGATGTACGACAATATATTATTTCAGGAGCAGCAGGAGTAGGTATTCTGTGGCAGGAGATATTATATTTAGGTACCCGTTCCTTAACGTGTGGCCACCTCAAAAATTTTAATTAAATATTAGTTGGTACGTCAAGGGTTTTAGGGATAAATAAAAGCATTTTAATTGAAAAAGAAATAACCGCCAGTGGCTGGCTTCCTTTTGCGACTTAACTAAATCTGAAGACAAGCTCTTCACGTCCTTGCGTAAAATATAGCCTTAGCAGCTCTCAAAGAACATGAGCATTGAGTACTGAGATGTAATTATCACGGTATTTTGGATATAAACGTTTCTTCCTAACCTGAAAAAAAAAAAGTTATGGGGATAGTTCGAAATTTGTGAGGAAATAGATTTAATTTCGTGTAGTATCGTATTTCGTGATATGATGCTGAGTATCTAATACCATGAATAACATGTTTATCGTAGGTCTTGTAGCATATTATTGGGCGCAGAAAGAGATGAGATACTACTGCAGAGCAGAGAGAGAGTAGTATGACTATAGGTACTCTGAGGTCTCAAACCAGTAGTAATTCTAAATACTACGTAGGTAGGTAATAGTACTTTATGTTCTTCATCTGATAGCGTCTAGAGTGTGAGTTCCAACGTCGATTGTTGAGCTACCCGCAAACGTATACAAACAACGCACAACGTGTGTGCGCAGAACACTGGACGAAGTAAAGTAAAAAGTAAAAATTGACAAGATATGAAGTAAATGATTTTAATTAATGGAATTAACGTTTCTTACAAAAAAAAAAATATGTGAACATGCCCAAAATTGAGGAAAAAAACTGACACTCAGCACTCTCGATTCTCCAGACAAGTACCCATTATAATTTTATTGTAAATTGTGTGTTATTGTGTTAGATTTTGCTATTTTAAAGTTTTTCTAGTAGTTTTACACTTGGAGTTAAGGATTTCTTTGTGCAATTTAATTCACTGTCATAAAATAAGAAATATCCCTCAAAATTATCGTTTTAACTTTATTCATATGTTGGAAAAACGTTATTTACTTTGATTTTAAATTATTTTTAATGGGTTTAAAAACTACTCGATTTTTTCAAAAGTAAGTTTTTCTAGGGAATATTTTAGTAAACAGAAACATTTAGCCATTTTTACTAATATGCGGTGATAATAAAATGTTAATTTCAGTATATTTTCCGTTCCTAAGACATTTATTGAAATCACTATGTGTTGTTTTATCTAGGACGATAAATATTTTGCCTGGGCGCTTGCGTATTTTTTCCGGGTACTATTTTTATATTAAAAATACCTAAGCGACACTATCTCCTAAAATAATACGTTTTTATTAAAACTATTAATATTAAAAAAAGCGGAAAAAATCAGTTTATCTGCAATGTAGGTTTCACACTTGTAGAATAATTAGGAAAATTGTTATGATTTTTTTTTCAAAAACAAGATTTTCAAATTGCTCTCCTGAACATTAGGCATAATGTCGCTTAGGTACTTCTTCCTTTCCAGCGTCGATATGTTGTATGATGTGGTTTGGAGAATTACCGCTTGGGGCGCTGACGTCGAAAATGCAGAGTCGCATATCTATTTGTGTATATTCAATATTATCTATGTCTTGTGCCACGCGTGAGCGAAGCCCCGAAGCAGCCGAAAGTTGGCCGCGCCACCCACGAGATCTAGGAAGTGGACGGGGCCCACCCCCAGGCGCTCGATACCGTCTAGCATGCGCGTTCTTTCCTCCTCGTACAAGGGGCATTCCCACAGCATCCCTCGTTTCCTTGTCCGTCTCGCAGTAACATTCGTCCGTCTCATTCAGTCCCATATCGTACAGTCTCTTTCGGAAACAGCTGTGTCCCGAGAGAATCTGGGAGAGCTGATGGTCGGGCTCTACCCATTTCGCTTCCAGCCGGCCTGCGACGGACGGAAAGAAGCGGAACAGGTCACGGCCCTTCTCCTGCTCCCGGCGAGCCTGCCACATCCCCACGATGTCCTCCCTGAGGCGCCCCACCGCCGCGCCCCTCTCCTTGCCGGTCAGCCCCGGCGTCTCGGCGTTGATGCAGTATTCTCGGGCAGCCCGGAGCACCTCGAGGTCGGCCGGCAATACTCCCGACAGCACCGCGAGGGCAGCGCTACTCGAACTGCGGTAAGCCTTGCTCAGAAGGAGCACGGCCGGCCGCTGGGTGCGCAACAGAGCCGTGCGCACCGTGTAGAGCCCAACGCGGTGGAACCAAACACGCGCCGCGTACGTCAGCACGGCGACGAAAGTGCCGCGGTACAGCATGCGGAGCGCGGCGTACCGCACTCCACACGCAGATGCCGAAACTCGCGACATCTTGCCGAAGTATTTTGCGGCGCGAGTGCCGACGTCAGCGGCGTGCGCAGCAAACGAGAGTCTGTCGTCTATCTTCACCACCAGGACGGTAGCGTCCGACACCGAGGCTATCGAGGCACCGTCAAGCCGGATAGTGGGAGGTCGCTTGAACTTGCCCCGCACTGTCATAGTTTGCGACTTGTGTGCGGAGAAGCCAAGCCGATTCCGGACCGCCCACGCCGACGCGAACTCTAGGACCGCAGCAGCGGCCTGTTCGATGTTCGCTCTGGACCTTGCTTCGATAGCTATGGTGACGTCATCCGCATAGGCCGTGAGGCTCACGCCCTCGGGGAGAGGAAGACGCAGAAGGTCGTCCATGAGTAGGTTCCACAGCGTGGGACCCAACACGGATCCCTGCGGGCACCCCATCGTCGAGGTCTTCCACAACACCTCCTGGCCGACGAAGAGGCCGACGCGACGCTCGGCGAAGTAGCCGCCCAGCATCCGATAGATGTTGCGCGGTACCCCGACCTGCTTCGCCTTCAGCAGGATTATCGGCCACCAGGCGTTGTCGAAGGCGCCCGATATGTCCAGGAAAATCAACTGGACATAGTTCGAGTCGCTGTTCGCGATGTCGCCAAGTAGGCTCTGAAGAGCCGATATTGTCGACCTACCTCGGATGAAACCGTGCTGCTGTTCGGATACGTGGTTGTGCAGGCACGGAGCACAACTGATCATTACCCGCTCGAGCGTGATCGGTCGGTACGCTTTTGGATCAGACGGCGGCCTCCCGTTGCACTTGGGCAAGACGACGAGTCGCCCTACCTTCCATGCATCAGGAAAAAAGCCATCCAGGACGCATTGTTGGAAGACATGCGTGAATTCGGCGGATGCCACACTCCACGCATGCTTCACGATCCGGCTCGTTACACCGTCTATCCCCGGGGCCGTGTTGGGCAAGTCCTTAATCAGCTTCCCCAGAGTCTCCCCGTTCGGCGGCGGCGCATCTCTCCCCGTCGGCGCGAATGCCGCGGCGATGCGCACGGTGCGGTGGTAGGCAGAGTCTGCGTCGGGGTCGTCGTCCGGGCACAGGGCCGCCATGAGGCTGCGGCCGGCCGACTCCAAGTCGGTAGAGCCGGCGATCGCCTCGATCACGTTCGGCGGCGGCCTGCGCCGGCCCGTAGCTTCCCTGTAGGCTAGGCTCCAGGGGTCGTCGTTGCCGCTCTCTGCCATCTCCCTGAAAAAGGAGAGTTGCGCCTCTTCCATCCCTTTGAGAAAAAAAAATCCACAAAACATTTGAGAAAAAAAATTTGGGCGGAAAATCAGGGAAAAACAAGGAAAAATAGCAAATAAAAGATTAAATTATTTAACGCGCGCGCGAGGTGGGGGCACGTCCGCTCGTGTCCGTTGCCAGCGAGCGAGAACTTCGTTATAGGGTCAGTTATTAGAATTAAATCTCTTTTACAAACTTCATATGAAAGGAAGAACGTGAAATCTCGACTTATAAATTCACTCATAATCTCAGCCGGAAGACGTCGACTGCGGGACAGCGGCCTTACCCATGGCATAGCAAAATGTTTTAATCCGGATACTTACTCCATCACTATCCGGATAATTTGTATAGTTTGTATAATAGAATTTGCTAATATTTTACTAAACACCGGCCACTTTTAATCGCTTTTTGTTTAATGAAACAATTTTTAGCTAAAAAATTAGTGTTTGTTTTGTTTAACCTTATTGACCGACGAAAAAAAAAGGAGGAGGTACTCAATTCGACACGTATATATATAATATATACAGTGTGTCCGGGGAAGTTATAACATAATTTTAAGGGTGTATTCTATGATCAATTTCATCGATGAAAACACCCCATATGGGGGGTCGCAGCCTCACCCCCCCCTCAGTATGATGTTTTTAATTTTTTTTTGCAAAAGTCGACCCCGCCTACTTTTAAATTCACAGTTAAAGATCTAAGGCTCACAGAACCATCATTAGGGTCTTGATCGAAGGCTAAGTAGTTAGGCTACCTAACTTACTAACAAAATAACCAAGTATTGTTTTTACTTTTTTTTTTAAAGATGATAAACCAAAAAAAAAAATTTTTTTTGTACATTTTTACGGTTTTTCAAAGTTTTCACAAAAAAATGCAGATACTTTTTTTATTTTTTGTCTTTTATTGTTAGCTTTTGAGTTGTTCTCCAAATTGGTATTAGATTTATTTCTCTACGTCTATTACTTCAGAAATTATCAACTACCAAAAAGACCCTTAACTTTTACCTTTTAATTTAAGATTTCAGTTTAACCCACTTTTATTAAAAAATAAAGTCAATATTTAATTCTTTTGTTAGTTATTTTGGTAGCCTACCTACTTAGCATTCGTACAAGACCTAAATTAAGAGTCCTTTTACGCGAACAGTGGCGCCACTCTTGAAAAAAAAATATTTTCTAGAGTAAGGCTTTTTTTCAGAAAAAAGTGCTCCCTTGTGCATAAAATCTTGGTCCCTAGTATTTTTTTAGTATTAAAAATAATATCTAGGTTTAGAATATTTATTTTTTACTGTTTGTTGCTAAAAGTGGCCACTTTTAGCTACTTTTAGGAACAAACAGTAATACATGAAACAGTATAAACCTAAAGTAACCTAATGTCAAACTGATAACCTCCTTTTTTAAAGTCGGTTAAAAACTCTGAAAGAACTGAAAAGCATAAAATAAAACTTTTTATCAAAAAAAAAACCACCGAAAAAAAAACTGAAAAGCATAAAATAATAATCGAATTACTAAGTTCTTAAGAACGTGTACTTCGAAGCTACTTACCTAATTAGGTATGAGGTAGGGGGCACCTCGCAGCTGTGACATGCGCGCGTTGAAATACGAAATGTCGCGGCAGTTTTAAATTTTATTACTTTTCATACAAGCCGAAGTTAAATCGAGATGTTTATACCTACCGCACAATTTTTCTTTCCGATTTTCGTTTCAGCTAACAAGAATTTGCGTTTAGGTAAGGTATTTGTAATAACAAGTTTTTTTAAACCATCTGAGAAATATAAAACAGATTTCTTGATTCTGAAAAATATAGTGTAGGATTTAGTTTAGACAAGTTATTAAAAAGTAACAAGATCTCATGAATTTCACTCTGTAGAAATAAATATCAAAGTAAACCCTTTTTGTAGTGTTTTCTTAATATAAATAAAACACCTCTGGTGGTTTTAATTTTAAACAAATAACGATATTGTTTGAGTTGATAACTTTTTTTTATTTGGAACTAAAATCACAACCTAAGGCCTCCTTTACGAAGACGCGGCGTGTTGTGCGGGATGTCGTGTGGGCTCCGACGCGGGCGCCACCACGGGCGCCCCCGCTGGAGCCGACGCGTTTCCTTATACGATATCGAACATAGGCCTATGCGCGTCTTCGTAAACGGTCTCATACTATTGCTATACATTTGATTTGGGCGCAGCACGCCCCGCACGACGCCTCGCGCAACGCCCTGCGTGATCCTAAATGCGGCCTAAGGGTGGATAAAATAGGAATGACTTTTTTATTCACTCACAGATTGTATTGCCATATTGTAATTTACATGATTTAATTGAACTGCTCGCATAAGTATATATATATTATTATATAAATGTAAATTGTAACATTCCTCCAACCTTTTTGTAACCAAACTTATTTTTGATACTGTTACTTTTTAATTTATAGTAGAAGAAGATTTTAAACTTGACTTTTGTTAACTAGGCAGTTCATCTCAGCCGCTGTACACATTCACACGCATTCATTTTCTTGTAAATAGTGTACCTAACCATGTGTAAATATATCATCCCTTCTTCAACCTCTGGAGTTATTTCTACTGCAGGCGGGCGGACATAAGAGTTCTCTAAATTGGCGACCTACGACGATTGGATTACAAAAACCGCAAAATTTTCACCACCCGCCCCACCAGGGACTCTAGTCTCTTAAACTTACGATTATACTTCTATTCTATTATTATTCTACTATTACTCTATTACGATTGTGTCAAAAATTGCGAGTCTCGTAACTTTGATCGATCATTATAGTATAGCAATAGAATATTAATAGCAAGCTATAGAATAATCTCGGTTTTTTTTACCTAAATAGTGAATCCTGTTTTATTAGACGAAATTGCACTACGCAACTGTCACTTAATATCCATAATTATTGACATAGAATATAATGTCAGTCGAACGTTATCATAACATTATCTAAATATGGAGCAGACTACCCTTTTTGGTCAATCCCAATCTGTTGCGATACTACTGCTATCATCATCATCATCAGCCTGTAATAGCCCACTGCTGGACATAGGCCTCTTCTCTCGCACGTCATGCACCACGGTCCTGCGCCAGTCTGATCCACTGCCTACCGGCTGCTATAGTTATAGCAAAATTGATTACGACACTACCAAATGTGTATTTTCTTGCGATTAACGTACTGTTTCTACTCTATTTTTATTCGATAGTTACGTTTTGCGCGATGAGATTAAGGGCCCAGTTCCATTGTAAGTGGCGACTACCTGCCTTCTTCTGGAGGACTCCAAGCACCTCGCCGACTAATATAATAATAATCATCATCATCATCTCACACGATAGCGTCCACTGCTGGACATAGGCCGCAACCTTCACCAGGTCGTCTGACCACCTTGAGGGGTGTGAGACCAGCGTTTGGAGGTTGAATCGAGCGGATAACTGCATGCCCCAATTAAAATGTGGAAAACGTTTTTTTTACGCGAAGTCATTTAAATTTATTAATACTTAATTTCTTTTTTTCAAAAAAAAGAACCCGCCTTCATTATACTGACACTTACATCAACTGAGCACTTCCTCTTTTTCTAAGTCGGTTAAAATAGGTACTAAAACCTTCTCCTGAATGTATTAAATACTTATCTGAAAACCGCATCAAAATTGGTTCAGCCAAACGCGATATAATAGACATAGACAAATCTTTATTTGCGCACGCAAAACTTACAATAATCTATATAATATATGGATTGGATTTGGATTTTATATATATATTATATAAAATCCAAATACCACTGATCTACTCACTCACTCACTCACTCACTCACTCATCATCGCCCAGCCGAAACCGCTGAAGATAGAAAGATGAAATTTGGACAGTAGCTTCTTTACGTGACGTAGGCACCCACTAAGACGGGATTTTGGGATAACTTAACCGGGACGCCGTATACAGGGTGTAACAGTTTGTATGAAACTCCTAAACTACTGGGTTTAGAATGTTGAAATTTAGACTGTGGATTCTTTTTGTATCACCAACATCATAAATGGTTTAGTTTTTTTTTAATTTTTCCCCTGAGGTCTTATACAGGATGAAATATGTTTTTTGCTAAAATCAAAACTAATGACACTAGAGACTTGAAATTTTCAAAATAAGCTCCTTATAATATTACAACATCAAATATGATATCAAAACTGCGTTTATTAGTCCTGAAAGCCTTAATACAGGGTGTTAAAGTTTGTATGAAAAACCGAAACCGCTCATTATTTTTCTTAGAAATTGAAGTGGTCGATGTTTCTAGATTGTTATGGGCGCTAATTACGAAAAAAACGGGACGCCGTATATATACAGGGTGTAACGTCTGGATTTAGAAAGTTGAAATTTACACTGTAGATTCTCTTTGATTTGAAATGAGTGATGTTTCTAGATTGTTAGGGGGGGTTAATTACGAAAAACAAATGGGACGCCGTATACAGGGTGTAACGCCTGGATTTAGAAAGTTGAAATTTACACTGTAGATTCTCTTTGATTCGAAATGGGTGATGTTTCTAGATTGTTGGGGGCGCTAATTACAAAAAGAACGAGACGCAGTATACAGGGTGTAACGTCTGGATTTAGAAAGTTGAAATTTAAACTGTAGATTCTCTTTAATTTGAAATGAGTGATGTTTCTAGATTTTTAGGGGGGGGGGGGTTAATTACGAAAAACAAATGGGACGCCGTATACTGGGTGTAACGTCTGGATTTAGAAAGTTGAAATTTACACTGTAGATTCTCTTTGATCCGAAATGGGTGATGTTTCTAGATTGTTGGGGGCGCTAATTACAAAAAACAAACGGGACGCCGTATAACAGTAACAGTGTGTATGAAACTCCTAACATCTGGATTCAGAATGTTGAAATTTAGACTGTGGAGTGGATTCTTTTTGTATCACCAACATTAGAAATGATTTAGTTTTTTTTTATTTTGCCCCTGAGGTCTTATACAGGATGAAATATGTTTTTTGCTTAAATCTAAACTAATGATACTAGAGACATTAAATTTTCAAAATTAGTTCCTTATAATACTCAAACATCAAATATGATATCAAAACTGCGTTTATTAGTCCTGAAAGCTTTGATACAGGGTGTTAAAGTTTGTATGAAAAACCGAAACCCCTCATTATTTTTCTTAGAAATTTAAATGGTCGATGTTTTTAGATTGTTGGGGGCGCTAATTACGAAAAAAAACGGGACGCCGTATACAGGGTGTAACGTCTGGATTTAGAAAGTTGAGATTTACACTGTAGATTCTCTTTGATTCGAAATAGGTGATGTTTCTAGATTGTTGGGGGCGCTAATTACGAAAAACAAATGGGACGCCGTATATAGTGTGTAACAGTGTGTATGAAACTTCTAAAATGTCTGGATTCAGAATGTTGAAATTTACACTGTAAATTCTCTTTGCATTAAAAACATCATAAGTAGTTTTTTTTGCCCCTGAGTTCTTAAGTTCATATACAGGGTAAAACAAGTCTATCTCTAAAATCTAAACTATTGACACTAGAAACTTGAAATTTTCTAAATAAGTTCCTGTTAATATTAAAACATCAAATTTGGTATCATAACTGTTTTCATAGTTACTGGAGTCCTTGATACAAAGTTTTTATGAAAAACCGAAACCGCTTATTATTTTTCTTACAAATCGAAATGGGTGATGTTTCTAGGTTTTTGAAATCGTTATTACAAAAAAGACATCATCATTTTAATTTATAAACGCAAAATGTAAATCGATATGTGTGGAGTTTTTTTTAAGGATATTGGGGGTTCTGATTACGAAAAAGTAAGAAATTTTAAAATCCAACATGGTGGACATAAAGTTTAATTATAAAGGGACGTCTTCTTAGTTAATGCGGACGCTGATACAGAGGTTTAACAGTTTGTATATATGAAAATAAAAATGGTTGTTGAAGTATACTGGATAAGAGTCGCGCAAGACCAATATACAGCAGTGAACGTCAATCGGTAGCGAGCGACGATGATGATGAAAGTAAACGGAGTATACCGGGTAGATGAACTGGGTTTTTTTTTGAAGCGTCAGAGTATGCATATAGGCTAAGGTTAGTTTTTGTATTCAGAAAAACGGATATTAAAGCTTGCAGCCCAAACAGCTAAAGATTTTTGTATTGTAAAAGGAAACTGCTTGATATTGATTTCTTTAGGGGTTTGGATTAGAAATTAGAAATGATTTCCTGATATTTCTGAGTATAAGCACAGATTAGAGAGTATAACAAAACAAATGAACAAGTAATTTATTAGGTATCCCATAACCCATTTATTATAAAAATGCGCTTGCGAAGGTGCGGGCAAAAGCTAGTAAGTTATAAACTACGTAAAGATACACAAAAAAAATAACACAAATAACAAAATTAACAAATGTATTGTAAGTGTTGTAGGCGCAAAATGGCCCCGACTCAGCTTATGTTGCAAGCAATGCAATAATCGCGGACAAACATACATACCATCATACATACATACATACATACAAGTCAAACTGATAACCTCATTTTTTTAAGTCGGTTAAAAACGAATATATACTTACTTTCTTAAGAATAAATAAAAAACACGAAAAAATAATAATTTCGCGCCATACTGGCGCCATACCCAGACTTACCCCCTTAACTTCCTTCCCCTGAGACCAACTTTACTGTGTCCTAAAAAGTCAGTTTTTTTTTCTCAGGTGTTCTCGCTTTATACAATGGTTTAAAGCCAACTCTCGTCCGCACGATACCAGCCACAGCAACACTCTTTGTCGTCTATGAATACTCCAAGAAATTCATGCATCAATCATTTGGCGATTGATAAAATACGTTTTTTTAGTAGCGAGTTAGGTTTGTTTGTGATATAAATAAGTTAATTATTGTAAGAAAATATCTAGAGTTTTAGCAACAACAGACTACCTCTGGCATGTTGATTGTAAATTTTATTCATTTCCCAACTTATAGAATTTTTATTATATAGTTTATTTGCATAAAAAACTTACATATGTTAATAATAGTGGTTTATTAGTTTTTGCTTACCTTTTTGCTTTCGTGAGAAATTTAATAATTAACTGTTTTTGTAGGTATTATAATATATTTTATGTATTTTAGGCATGCATATGTCGTTATGCTAGTTAACACTTATTCTAATTGGTTCATTGAAATACCTTTGACGCTACAGAACCAATCAGAATAAGAGTTGGACAGCAAGCAATAATCTAGCCAATCAGAGTTAAGAAAGGTTTCAAATTTTTCAATTATATAATTTTTATAGGTTTTTTTTGCAAAAAAAACTGCTTTTTGTCAGGATGATTGAAAAAAAAGGAATCCTTATATCAAAATGTCCGAGTTTTCTCAAAATCCCTAGTTTTTTAGCAAAAATACTAATTATCAAATCTTCCTATGACACATACATACATACTCACATAAATACTTAGGCTTAGGTACAATATTTTGTTACATTCCTGTTTGCAATTGTTAGTTTATATTGCGTTATTAATTGTTAATGACCTAATAAACTTTGTTATCAGTTTTTAGAGTTTAGTATTATAATTTTATCGGGATTTTTTAGGTACCTATCCTAGGTAGGTACACAGAGAATATAATACTTAACCAGTACAGAGGCCTCGCGCCATACCTTGTTTTTGTCTCGCTCTATCGGGCTATTTTATTCGGGCTATTTGAACTGGCCCGAAATATACAGGGTGTTTCTGACAAGGCGGTAATAAATCAAAGGAAGGATTCTGCTCACCATACCTAACAACTTTCCTAAAGCAACTTGGGTTGAAATCTCAAAACAAAAATCAGCTGTCCCGTACATTGACCCCGCTAGCTGATCGAACCAATGTACGGAACAGCTGTTATTTTTTTTGAGATTTTGACGCATGTTGCTTTTGGAAAGTTGTTAGGTATGGTGAGCAGAATCCCTCCTTTGATTTATTACCGCCTTGTCAGAAACACCCAGTATATAGTAGCGACATCTAGTAAGTTCGGGCTATTTTCGGCAAGTTGCAAGACGGACGAAGCAACGAGCGAGAATAGATGGCGCTTACTCTAGGTTAACAATGTTTGGACTTGCGACCTTGGCTCGCCGAGCTATTCAAGGTCGTTCATATGAGAAATAAAAGAAAGGTCGGTCGGTCAGTATATTTCGAAGGTGAGTTATAGGTAAACAGTGAGAGGTGATTTGTTTACTTACGAATCTCTTTTCTCCTATGCAATGCAGTAAATAATAAAGATTATAAAGAGTGTTTGTAATTCGAAAGTGTTCGAACCTAGAAAAATACTTATAAAGCAGTGCCATGATCTGACCATGATCGTGATTATTTATGAGTAGTAAATACGTGTCTATTACCCCAGCCAGAAAGTACATCGCATCGAAATTTTGAAAATGCCAATATTCAGTGCATTGGACGTAGTAAATGTGCGCCAAGTGTCGAATTTGTGCATCCAGAGGTTTCGGAGTTATAGGCTAAAAACAAATTCTGCTGGGAGAACGTTCTCCTGGAAACACTTTTTTGAACCGCTGGGCCTAGATCTTTGAAACTTGGCAGAAATGTAGCTTGTATTTGTGCCTTTAAGATAACAGAGTTATTAGAATTCCTGCTGGGGTAACGTTTAGCAGTTTTCTATATCTCGGAAACGGCTCACTCTAAAGAACTGAAAATTTTTATAAATAATATTCCGGTTTTTCTGTATTGCAAAATAGCTCTTGTTCTTTGAAAATACAGTCTAGGGCTGACGAAACCATAGACAAATCTGTTACGGCCTCCTAGTCCGTGACTGTACATATTTTTGCCCGTCCTCCTTTGCTTGACATGTTAATTGTTGATCCACAGAAAATATTTACTCTATAATTTTTTTAACCTCTTATTGATCTTGATGACGTAGTGATTTACCTTCTCTCTGTGCACTACCTGAACAGAAACTGTGCTGACAAAAATAATTTTCAAGTCCCTATTACATTACAGTAGGTAGTTTTAATGTCGGACAACTACCAAGTGCATAATATCTATCAATATTCTAGGAAAACTCACACAAGCAGAGATGTTCCAGAAACAGACTACCACCACAGAGAACTCGATGTACAGGTAGATCACATAGGACCCAGACGTGAGACTGTGGAGGAGCAGCCTGGTTGCAGCTGCGACAAGGAGACCGAAGGACAGATCGCTAGTATATTGCATAAAAAATGTGCTGTCATAACTTTGGCCCAGCAACAATTGCAGAGGCTATTGGATAATGAGAATTATGTGTGTTCCAATAGGCATAATAGGTTGGTTTCTTGCAATGCCTTTTGCTAGGTACCCATAATAGTACTGCACTGCCTGGCGGGAAACGAGAGGAACATGTCGGGCTTTTGTTTGTCAATTTTATAAATTAGTTTTCCGTGGCTATTACTGCGCTAGTGTGCTGGAATTAGTAAGTACTTAATGTGCCCTTTAAGTTAAGGAAAACTGTGTAGTGAAGTGAGAAATAAAGGTTGCTGCTCCCGAATAGTTCTGATCGATGTCCCGTGAAGTAGTCGGTGTATACATTGAAATGTGAGACCACCCTCACATTTCAATGGAGGTTGTAAATCTCGGGTTGGCGCGAATAAAAAATTCGAAAAAATTTGAATTTCGCGCCATACCGAGAGTTACCGCCCTCGGCTGTCTCATACTATGGACCGCGGCCACCAGCTCCTATTAGTTTGATTTTAAGGCAACTAATGCTACAGAATTAGTACTATTTAGTACTTAAAGGAAAAAAATAGTACTAGAGTACTTTTTGAGTTATAAGAGGTTTTTGGTGGCCGCGTTGCAAAGCATCCTTCCCAAAGCAAATATTAAATTTATGAATTAGAAATAAATGTACGCAAAAAGTACTTCGCAATAAACAAATTTTTGTTTCCCTGAATCTAAGAGAAACTGAAAATTAAGTAAATCGTAAAACTTGGATTTTGGATTGGCGTAAAACGCGCGACTTTGAGGTTATTTCCAAGAATCTCGTAAATACGCGTCATATGAAGATGAGAATTCTAACGAGTATTACTACAGTATGTATACTATTTAGTACTTAATGGAAAATAATAGTACTAGAGTACTTTACGAGTTATAAGAGGTTTTGGTTACTCGGATGTGCATCATTACCATCCAAGTTAGCACAGCCAAGTTTTGAACGACAGGGTTTTTCGTGTTACTACTAAAAACTTGGACAGTAAATACCATGTCGTGCAAAACCTTCCGGACATAACATAGACAATTTTTATGGGTATAAACTCAATTTAAAATACATCGTTCTGGTTGATCGGTGCTAAATTTATGTTGATGAATCAGGGAGTAGGAATAATTTACATAAACCCATGGAATTAAGAAGTACAACTGGAAAGCTTACTGTGTTTCGAAAACGAGCCGAGTGAGAGGTCATTCTCCTTGGGGCGTCTCATTCTAACTAGTACAACTAGTGTCACCTTTTTGACACCTGGATGACATTGGACCCTTCACTTTACTTACGTGCGAAAGGGACACATCACGAAAAACGACGTTTCACTTGAGCTCGCTTATTAAAAGTTATATTGGTTATTTTTAAAAGCTCTTTATTCACATACTCATAAAGTTCATTTTGATATGACTAATAACATGCAGTGAGCATTCCAGTTTTACGTAGTAATTATTTATTCCATGCATAAACCCATTTGTGCCAGTGGGACTTTTCTATACATTACTTGCAAATTTTGTGAGCGTATCTATCTACTCTATCTTTGATTTCGGGAATTTTTGACGTTTCGTAGGTGTTGCTAATAATAAAAGATCTCCACCGAAATAGGGCAAAAATTACCCACAAGAGTGAAAAAAATAATAAAATGCAGTTTTAACTTTTTGCCAAGATAAAAGATACTTACATCTAATTATCAACTTGTAAATAACTAACATTTTTTATATTAACACGAGCTTTCCCAGCTTACTTCGTTACGCCATCGAATATGAGATACTACAAAAGACTTGGCTTTATAGTTTATAGACTATGTTCTTTTGACTGCCCAGAATGGCCGAATTAAAAACAAACAACAACAACAAACCAGCTGTCAAAATATGTAACAACGGAAAAAATATTGCACCTTGGGTTGCATTATTTGAGTTTAGGTAAGGATCCCTATTTTTTTTGAAAATCTAATATAGCTTATGACACTCGGGGTTAATGTAGCTTCCTACCAGTGAAAGAATTTTTCAAATCGGTTTAGTATTTCCGGAGCCTATTCGTTACAAACAAACAAACAAATCTTTCCTCTTTATAATATTGGTATAGAGATTTGAACTCACATATTTTATCATCTCTACGAAAATAGTATCCTGGGCGTAACATCAGATCTGATAGTCAACGATTATTATTAGTATTTAAGTACAAAAATAACAAATATTTCTAAACACGAATAATAGATACCATTTTTTTTTTTTCAATATAACGAACAATTTTATTGATCGCATTAATTTTATTAATTACTACTCCCTTCAAATAGGCGGGTTTATTAAAACTTTAACAACCAGCGAGACAAAGTACGCAAATATCTTTATAGTTCCTTAAAGTCACGTAACCACGCACTCGTGCTGCTGAAGCTCAAGTGGTTGTGATGTGAGTGGGCAATGAGCAAGGAGAAAATTCAGTAAGTATAGCAAATATGCTGGTGAATGTGATCATTGGATGCAATTATTTTGCTATTATGCTGTATGGACTATTGTCTATATTATTTACGGAAGGTTTTGCACGACATAGTTTTTACTGTCCAAGTTTTTAGTGGTAACACGAAAGACTGTGTCGTGAACATCTTATCGGACGTAGAAGAAGTTTCTGCTGTACAGATTTTGCACGACATGGTTTTTACCAGCCAAGTTTTTAGTGACTTACACGAAAAACCCTGTCGTGGACTTGGATGGATGCACTCCCCAGTAACCCATAACTTAGTAAATACTTTTGGATTTACTTAATTTTCAGTATCTCCAAGATTCAGGGAAATAAAAGTTCATATATTGCGAAGTACTATTTTCGTAGATTTCTAATTCATAAATTTAATATTTACTGCTATTTTCGCTTAGTATAAAGGTGGCCGCGTTGGGCACCAAAAACCTCTTATAACTCGAAAAGTACTCTAGTACTATTTTTTTCCATTAAGTACTAAATAGTAGACATACTGTAGTATACTCGTTAGAATTCTCATCTTCATATGACGCGTATTTACGAGATTCTTGGAAATAACTTCAAAGTCGCGCCGTAAAACTTGGATTTACTTAATTTTCAGTTTCTCTTAGATTCAGGGAAACAAAAGTTTGTTTATTGCGAAGTAATTTTTGCGTAGATTTATTTCTAATTTATAAATTTAATATTTGCTGCTATTTTTGCTCAATCTGAAGGTGGCCGCGTTGGGAAGGATGGTTTGCAACGCGGCCACCAAGAACCTCTTATAACTCGAAAAGTACTCTAGTACTATTTTTTTCCTTTAAGGTGAACCCTCTCCCATACTAAACTAAAGGTCCTAAGACGTGAAAACCGGAAAGTATTTTTTACTGTAAAAAAAACTGAAACTTTGTACAGTCACGGACTAGGAGGCCGTAACAGATTTGTCTATGGTTTTGTCAGCCCTAGACTGTATTAACAAAGAACAAGAGCTATTTTGCAATACAGAAAAACCGGAAGTGTTACGCCGTTCGTGTCCGCCACTGTACATGTGATTAAAAGTGGCAAACAAACGGAAACTTATTTATTTTCACTGTAAACTCGTAATTTCAGCAATAAAATTTCGTACTTTTTACATTTGTGTGCGTGTATACACACACAAGTTTTCCCATCTTGACGGCAGAGGGCTAGACATGGTTCTACTATAATAAGTTTTAATGTTTGTACAGTCAAGGACTAGGAGGCCGTAACAGATTTGTCTATGGTTTCGTCAGCCCTAGACTGTAAAACCAAAGAACAAGAGCTATTTTGCATTACAGAAAAACCGGAAGTGTTACGCCGATCGTGTCCGCCACTGTACTTACGTATTAATCTTATGATAAATTAAAAACACTAAAATAAGAATAATACAATTAAAAAAATGAAAAAAACTAGAATCTTTTGCCCAGGCTGGAATTGAACCCGAGTCCTCTAAATGTACTACCGTCCCACCGACTCGACTACTCAAACGAAAAGATTTGATCGCGACGTTGCCGCTGTTCTATGAAAATGAACAGAAAAGAAAATCTGCCAAAGGTCGAAGCCCGACGAGACGAGCTGTTGCCGCTTTTGGCAAAAACTTGCATTGCGTTGCGTGCATTGAAATCCTAAATGTATTGTTTTACTTGTCTTGTTTAGTGTGTAGGTATTGCCATTGTAATATTTTAAAATAGACCGCATGTTTTTTTTTTCATACTTTTTTAGTCAATATGACATCAAATGTAAAAATGCGTATAAATAAATGGCATCAAATTTGTTCATTAAATTTAAATGACCTATTATTAAATAATTTGTACTTACATATTAATAATGCTTGCAATACGATATCTGTAAGGATTTCAATTGAATTCATAAAACGTTTCAAAATGTATCCTATTTTTGTTCCTAAATCTTCCTAATTAGTTTTTTGTGGGTACAGATATTGTAATTTTTTAGAATAATTAGTGTTATGTAGAAATATAAGAAAATGCTACATAACAATTGGCTGTACCTATAGACTACGTTCATTTCCTTCACAGATTGGATTGCTAGATGGCGGTATCAATATTTTTCACCATTTTCGTTTCGTAATTGCGTATTTATTATACGATAAATTAAAATAACACTAGAACAATAACGCAATATAAAAATAAAATTATCTAATGCCTTTTTATTCCCCTAAGGGTTAGGCAAAGGCACCAGATTAAGAGCCGGACCCACGTTTAACCGAGTTTATGCTGTATTACCAACGTGACAAGGGGCCAGATTGTCGCGTTTGGTAATAATGTAACATTGTGTAACATGAAACAAAATTTCAACTCGATCGGACATAAAGAAGCTAGTAAGATCCCCTCATCATCTCGAAAAGAGCTGATGATCTTCAAACCGCTGATCAGATCTTTATGAGACAAGGCTAAGAACACTCGGGCTGAAATTATCTATGATACAAAAAAAAAAAAAACTAAACGAAAATCGGTTCAGCCGTTTGGGCTCTACGATGCCACAGAGAGAAGACAGACATACAGACAGATAAACACGTTAAAATTATAACACCACTCTCAGAATTTTCGTTCGGGTGTAAAAAATAAAATGATAAAACTCTGCCGAGGCTCGAACCCGTGTCCTCTGAGATGGACTGTTACTCTTTTGCGATGTTGCCGTCTCGCAATGATCTTTCCGTACATTGAAATAATTATAAATTTCAATGTGAGACCAAAAGCAATTGGAAGGCCCGGCGCACATATGGCGAAGAGCGGGGCAGATTTTCTCTTAATATCAAACTATTATCAGCTTAGTTGTCTTTGAATAATAGGTATCCAAAATCAATTAACACAATACTTAATTCCTAAGCGCATCGAAGCGAATATATGCGAAAGGTAGCGCGCGAAAACGCGGCTGTGGTGCGAAGCCAAAAAAGCCGATTATAGCTTGAAATCGAAAATGTATCTACGCTGCGCTTCGCCATGTGTGCTCCGGGCCTTAATCGTTGTAGGGTACGTCGATGAGGTAGGTATAATTATTAGTACTCTGCAGCCAGAGTCGGGCGTCACGCGTCACGCACAGCAAAATGCTATGTATTACTTAGTCAAAGAGATTAATCTCGAATAGCAGTGACCAAAATCGTCATTTGTTTCAATGAACTCGAAATCTGCATCCGCCCGCTCCGTACCAGGATCCTAGCCTAGGTGGCGAGGGTGCATTTACATCAAACGAACAAAGAGCTAGCAAATAGCATTCTATCGCGATATATTATTGTACATGAACAACTAGCAAAACTTTTAAGCAAGTAAGTACTATTTAGAATTAATTCTTGCACAAAGATCGCTAGAATCACGAATTGTTAAAACAGAATAGGTAACACTTTCGAACATGCAAGAACTTTTTAACAACAGTTCGCGCGTTCGACCTATGGTAACAAATAAAGATTCTAATTCTGATGCTTCTAATTCGTCTTTTACATTGAGCGAGCGAGCATTATAAAGATCTTTTATAGAACGCAGACAGAACAACAAAATAATGCTTTACTTACGTCTATTTACTTTACACTAAAATAATTTAATAAAGTGGTGAAAGACTGAGCATTGGGTTGCATTGGCTTGTTTGATGTGAATCTCCTATACGATATTCTACCAGTGTTTGTTTTGCAATATGAAATGAAAATGGTTGCCACTTGCCAGGCAACGCTGATTTTCTCACTTCTTTTTGACGTATATCAATTTATAATGGTTATCGCGTATTTTGCATACATGTTCGACACATAATTAGACCTTTCTATGAGACCTAGGAAGAAGCTTTAGGAATAGCCTTGCTTTTATGCATTGTTTTGTGAATTATTTTGTCCGAAATCAATAAATCCTCACAGCTAAAAAAAAAGTCAATTTGAAGTTAAAATAAAAATATACAATCTCAAGAAATATAAAAGTCAGGGGATTCGAACCGCCGACCTACGATTTGATGAGCCACTGTCCCAACCATCAGGCCAATGGTGCAATGTAAGAGTTTACGAAAATCATGAATATTTGAAAGCGGAATAAACGCACACATACGTGTGTTTTCCAAGAATGAGGTTAGAAATTTTTGGGGGGTTATATTTATTCTCAAAATCTAGTGAAGCAATATCAATTTTAAGCATTATAATTCATTTCTACGTTATTGAAGTTTTAGCGAACCGCATTTCAGTCCTTTGAACTGTTGTAATAAAGCTACAAAAAAATAAAAACCGTTATTTTGTGGAAGTGCTGTCATCTTTGGAGAAAAGGCTAGGAACGGCGCATAAGTCTAGGCCTTAAGTACTAAATAGTACTAATTCTGTAGCATTAGTTGCCTTAAAATCAAACTAATCGGAGCTGGTGGCCGCGGCCCATAGTATGAGACCCGGTGTATGGGTTCCTTTGCCTGCCCAGATATATAATTTATATTATTATCAAACATCAATCAATATCAATATCAATGCACAGTATAGTCGTTTTCCGCGTCTGTCCCTATAATGTATGCTATCTTTAAAACTACGCAACGGATTTTGATGCGTTTTTTTTAAATAGATAGAGTGATTCAAGAGTAAGGTTTATGAGTATAACAAGTACATGCACAAAATAGTGACAGGTTAGGCGGTTACGAAGTTCGCCGGGTTTTCATTTTTGAAATATAGCCCCGAGTAATGTCATAGTCGCCACAAAATATGAAGCCAGTTTTGACAGTGATGTAGCCAAACGCCTCGAAACACGATACTCACAATAAATCGATTCAAGTTTGTGTGAGTATTTGATTGATCCTATCTTGAACTATCTTTGATTTGGTTTTTTTTAAAATTGCATTGAATTTAAATTATCTATACCAATATTATAAAGAGGAAAGATTTGTTTGTTTGTTTGTTTGAAACGAATAGGCTCCGGAAATACTGAACCGATTTGAAAAATTATTTCACTGGTAGGAAGCTTTTTTTTTTTTTATGGCGGGGAAACTCCTAACGAGTACCCTGCAGCCCCGGGGGGAGCCGCAGGGTTATGTGGGGTTCGCACCCACTAAAACCCCGCCGGTGTCCTTCTCGGCTGATAGCAGGAGGGTCGCGGGTAAGCCTGTGGAATTCTCCGCAACCCCCCCCAGCATTGGCTGTGTAGCCTCTTCACGGGGGGACAGGTGAAGGTAGTCCCCCCTGAGCGCGGATGGCTCTTCCTACGCTCGACGGCGGAAACGGGACACCGACTGGTAGGAAGCTACATTAACCCCGAGTGTCATACTGCCGCGCTAACTAAGAGTGCAATAACTCGATTTTTGACGATTTTGAGTTACATATATATTCGGAATCAGCTAATCGAGATCTACAACTCTCTCAAAGAAACTTTTTATGAAACCTTCAGGAACCTGTTTTTTCAGCAAGCAAGAATGCAATAACTTAAATTTCATCACTGCTTTACTTATCAAAATAACAATAATTATAGTTATGGTGACAAAACTTTTGAACTAAGCTTATATTTCTAGTTATAAGCACAATAACTATGAAGTTGTGCCTCTTATGTTATGAAGAACTCGAAATTGGAATATCCGTTTGCAAATCATAAAAACAATATGTGTGACTTATTGTACTAATGATTAGTAATATTCCCATCACTAACCTAAGGAAAAGGGCAAATTATAACAATTTATTAGGGACTCTGAATAAGGATTTGGTATATAACTTAGAAACAGTGAACTAACTGCGACTAAAATACACTGATACTGTATTTCGAGCCCTGATTCTATAATTATGTCAGACGATTTTCCATGCCTAAAAAGCAAAATATGTTTTAATTTATTTTACGTACTTAATTATAAACTTAAGTTTTCATGACTAACGTAGCTTTTAATTTTTTGTTTTAAGTTTTGAACAACTATGGACTTTAATGAATGAAAATAAATAGTTATTATTAAATAAGATTCAAAAAGTCTTAGATTTCCATGACTTGGTCGATGCTGTCCATGGATAAATTTCACGTAAAACCACAGTTCACGCTTTTTCAGTGACTGTTTTTTGATGTTGATAGACTTTTCTGAAAGTGTTAAATGATAAAAATTGAACCAAGGGAGTATTTGAGGGACAATGTCTGTAAATGCCGAGAACGGTCACTTATAAATTAACAAATAATCTCAATTGGAAGCGAAGAACTTTACTTTTTATCGATGAAAGTTACATTACTAAGGTACTTCACATTTTAATTTTGAAATAACTTTTTGCTTTTGATCTTAATTATTTTGTGTAATATAATTTAAGAAAACATACTGCAGAATTTTATATGAACCATGTTTAAACTTTATCAAACGAGTCAACTTAAAACTGAGAAAGATGATTTTCTCATATTCAATTTATAGGTCTATTAAATATGGTCCAAAAATACTGATTCAACTAAAATACGAGATAGATTGTAATGGTAAACTTATGTTCATTTAATTCACAATTTTTTCTTCTTCATAATATTCGTTAATTTTTATAAAACTATTTATATTTATGAAATAAATGTAAATATTGTTGTGTTTCACAAGGATTTCCAACTAGATAACATGGATGATTCTAACGATAAATGCAATAACTTTAACAGTTATTGTATTTATCGTTAAAAATTATTAGGCCAGTGAATTATTTTAACAACAATATGTTGCTTTGCTAAAGATAAATACAATAAGTAATGTAGTTATTGTATTTATGGCAAGTGATGTTAGCCTGTTCCATGGAACATTCCTAATTATAACCACTTTTTTAACGATTACAGGCTATTTAGTTAATATTTATACATATTATATATTTGAATTAGTTCTGTATTTGTTTCGCTTTCAATTAGTTAAGGATTCATGTCGATACGTTTAATAGGTCATGAGTTATGATGAATATAAAGTTCAAAACTTTAAACGCGTTTTTCTCGAAAGCGCCAAAATCGAGTTATTGCACTTATAGTTAACGCGGCAGCATAGGCTATATTAGATTTTCAAAATAATTAGGGATCCTTACCTAACTCAAATAATATAACCCAAGGTGCAATATTTTTTCCGTTTACATATTTTGACAGATGGTTTGTTGTCGTTGTTCGTTTTTTATTCGGCCATTCTGATTAGATAATTTGGTTCACCTTTAGGTCTGGTCTGGACCGAAATCGGCAAGCGTTTTTAGATCATAGATTAGGTTATTACAAACATATTCATGAAATTTCAGGCTACGGAGATCAATAGTTTTTCAGGATTTAATTTTTGAAAAATCGAATATCGAAAGTACTGGAATTTCCACTTTATTATTATTATTTAAGTATTATATATTTAACAGTCGCGACCTTTCGAGCTTAACATTGATATCATTGTGTCCTCCTCCACCAACAGTAATTGCTTCCGGTTCTAACCGCGTGGATCACAGACATCTTTCTATATACAGTTATATATCGACATGATAAATGATGACTATCTCATTTTTGAGTGCACTGTCGGGACTTATGCAGGTCCACTTCCGATGCTCTCGCTTCTACAAGCTGTCTTGCGATATCGTAAAAAACAACTATTCCCAGTCATGGCAAAAGCCCAAAAAATGTCCTTTGTTTCATCCATACTTGTCAGCTAATTTAAAGTGCTCCCTAGTGCATAAAATCTTGGTCCCTAGTATTTTATAAGTATTTTAAATAATATCTAGGTTTAGAATGTTTATGAATTACTGTTTTTAGCTAAAAGTGGCCACTTGTAGCAACTATTAGGAAAAAACAGTAATAAAGTGAAAAAAAAAAAAAAAAAACTAGTGGCGCTACTTTTCGCGTAGGTACAAGGACTCTTAATTTAGGTCTCGATCGAAGGTAAGTAGGTAGGTAGTTGGCTACCTAAATTACTAACAAAATAATTAAATATTGACAAAATGTTTAATAAAAGTGGGTTATACTGAAATCATAAATTAAAAGCTAAAAGCGAAGGGTCTTTTTGGTAGTTGATAATTTCTGAAGTAATAGACGTAGAGAAATAAATCTAGTACCATTTTGGAGAACAACTCAAAAGCTAACAATAAATCCCAAAAAAATAAAATAAGTATATACTTATCTGCATTTTTTTTTGGGGTAACTTTGAAAAACGTAAAAATTGCAAAAAAAATAAATTAATTAAAAACTTGCAAAAAATAATTAAAAACATCATACTGAAGGGGGGTGAGGCTGCGACCCCCCTTAAGGTGTATTTTCGTCGATGAAATTGATCATAAAATACATCCTTAAAATTATCATAAATTATGTTATAACTTCCCCGGACACACTATATAGATGACTTCCAAGCCAAGGCTACAATTGATAAGACGCATTACTCGGGGTTATATTTCAAAAATAAAACCTAGCAAAAGTCACAATTTGTAGCAACAAGGTGGAAAAAATTGTCACAGGGTGTTGATTTTTTTTTTAATGGCCATAGTTTTAACACCTCAGGCTCTATAATTTTTATTTTATTTTTCTGGTAGCTGTAATGACTTGCTCTATATTATACCTTCTACACTGTATTTATAAATGCAAAATTGAATTTCTAATTTTTCATAAATTTATTTACAGATCAGTTTTCGAGTTTTTAAGATTCATCAAAGTCGCACTAGCTGAGCAAAGCAAATGCCAATGCATCTTAATGGCACTGATTGGCATCTCATTTAGCTTGGGTCTCTTGCTGGGCGCCTGTTCTTGTGGATCATACCTCGGAAAATTTGAAAGCCCTATTCTGACCTGCTTGGATAACATGTTTATTCCGGAGGATACTACAGTTCAACAAACACTTAGAAGTATTTTTTAGTATAAAGAAACCAATTCTCATTAAAAAGTTTTATTGTAGTAGATACATTGTAAGTTTTATAGAAGTCAAAACTAAATATATTTTGAAAATAATATGTTATTTTAAATTATGAAAAACACATGAGATATTGCTGTAACAAATTTCATTTCAAGTTAATCAGCAATATAGCTAACAACATGCCATGCCTGCTGGTATTCAAAATGCCCAAAAATAGGGTATTTCTGTATATATTGCACAGCTGGTTCGAGGTAATTTTCATGAATTAGCATTGGGCAGCAATAGTAGGTGCCTGGGAAGTGTGTTCACAATAATACCTTGCCAGTACTTTTTGGTAATCATACAATGACAAATCCACTTTGCTGCTTCCAGCAGCACGCTGTCTACCTGGCTTAAAATTAAAATGCTACAATTATTACTCAGCTTATTATTTGATGCAAATTACAACAATCATTTGTTCAGCCTTTATTGAGTAGAAAACATCTTTATTTTTCATAAAATAATATAAACAGGTGATTCATGAGATGGTGGTGATTGATTTCAAGATTCAGATAAATTATATAGGTAGGTAGGTAGGTTTTATGCAATCCAATTAGGGCGTTTCCCTTATGTATGAACTAGACATTCCCACTGCTAAAACTACCAAAAGACCAAGCTCTGCTAGTAAATCATCGGCTATGCTAACAGTAGCTAGCACATCTAATGAAATTTTTTAACACTAATGGTAATTGTATAGCATAAATGTATGTGGCTTGCTTTCCTCCTATTTGAAATCTGTTGTACACATTCCACCATTACACCCCCCTCCCAACACACACTTGATCTATATATGTTGGTTGGGACATAATTGTGCAGGGTTGTTGTTTCCAGTATATAGTGCTTATAATTGTACACTCAACAAATACATAAACAAAAAATTAATGTAGGAGGAAATTGCCAAAGCTAAAGAGAAACTGACCAACTTATTTTTCCTCACACCACTCATTTTCTTTTCGAACTTGCTCTTCTTCAGCAGCTGTGAAATCATTCTTTATGTTGAAGGTCTTGCGAATCTCCTCTGGTGTCTTACCCTTGATCATATTAGCCACTGTCTTACAAGTGACATCCAATAGACCTTTTATATCTAAATAGTTAGCAGCTAAGATCAGTTCAAACAGCGTTCCTTGATCTACTTTCAAAAAATCAGCATCCCACGAGGAAATGTCATCCGTTCTCTTTTCCTTGTTTTCATCATCCTCGGGTAGAGGAGGGTCATCCTTGTGGTAAGTAGCCCATTGAATTACTTTTTTCAATATAGCTGAATTTACGTTCGGGAGAGGGACAACCTCTTCTTCATCTTCATCCATTCCCAGATCTTCCAACATGGTTTTAATTGTGACAGAACATTTAGCAATTTCCACGTCCACGTCAAAGATCTCGCTATCTGATGATTGCAATTTGATATTCGGCATCTGTAACAATTAGGTGTGGGCTAATGTTAAGTTTGTGTTGTCACTGAACAGCTTTGATAACAACACACAATACAAACTGAAAATGAACATTAAAATAAAGGCGCCATCTTTATATTACAACAACAAAAAACAATGCTAAACGAATAATATAGTATACGTACTTTTAAATTTCAGCGAAGACAATTCAGGTAGGTAGGAATGCAAAATAATAGTTTAAAAATCAAACCTAAAGATGAAAACTTCGCTAAATCAATTTTAGAAAATCAACATGAAAATTCTCAGACAGACACAGCGACACAGTGTTACCAACGGAACGGACGGTTCAAATATGAAATAGAGAGAAGAGAAGGAAAATGACTACCAGTGTTGCCGTTTGAAGAAAAAAAAAGCGCTAAACTCTTTTTGTCAAAATGCACAAACTAAGGCCTACGTCCAGCAGTGGACGCATTTTGGCTGAGATTATGATGATGGAATCACGAAACAATGCTTCCATTAATTAATTTGAAATGTTAATTTTTTATCAATAATTCGACGTTTTCTATAGGAAAAGTTGAAAAAAAAGGTACTTTTGCAAAACGACCTGTCGATCGAATGATTTGACGTTTAGTCGTCGCAATCCTATCGAAACGACATTCATTTTTTTACGATAATACCGATTTACAGACCAACGACGTCTGAACGATTTAGTGTAATACGGTTCGTCGGTTTTGCGATAGGAGCCGGGTCGTCACGGCAAAATGAGCGGTTTTCGAACTGCCACTTTTAGTTACAGAGACTGCCATAAGATGGCACTAGCAATCAGGTTAAATGTCAAATTCTATATGAATTCAATCAGTCAGGTCAATCAGATTTGACGTTGACATTACACCTACATACATTGGCTATATAGTGCCATCTATTAGCATTCTCCAAGAACCGTTATAAATGTCAAAAACGAAAACCCCTCATTTGAGGATGGGAATACCGATTTGGTCGATCGTGACGGCCTCGCTACGGCACCGTCCGGAAAAAAATAGGGGAATCAGGCTACTTGCCCTAATTCCCATATTTTTTCGGGCCGTTAGGCTTCAAACGCACAGGCGGATTATTTCCGCGCGGTTTTTATGAACCATATTGAATCCTATGGAAGTGTGCGCACCAGCGGATAAAAAACCGTAAAAACACGCTTGTGCGTTCGGGGCCTATAAATAAGGTTGAAAATTAAATAACAAACTTTGACACCGCGCGGAAATAAAACCCGCCTGTGCGTTCGTAGCCATACGGCCTCGTAACGATTGCTGATCGTCCGACTTCCATCCTGTTCAAAAATGGTATTACACTAATCTTTTTTAGAATGTAAATAGGACGGCGTCGTTACGACCAACAGTCGTTCAAACGATTGACAAATGTTTGGTCTGTGCCCGCTTTTGCAATGTCTATGGTCTAAAAAACGTGCGGGATTCAAGTCTACGTCGATAGTGAAAACTTAGTCAAAGCTATGTGTAGCTAAGACACCAAATGAAATGTTTTCATACAAAAAAGTGAAATAGAAAACTTAGAATCGATTTGTCATGATGTCGATTGTGTTTGAATCAGAGCAAGAACTTTGAAAATAGGTACTTATACCTACCTACCTATACCTAGGTATCAATATATATAAAACTCTTCTGTTACTGACTGACTGACTGACTGACAGACAACGCAGAGCCGAAACAACTACTGGGCGTAGAAAGCTGACAATTGGCACGTGGGTTCCTAGGGGAGTGTAGGTGAGCACTAAGAAGGGATCTTCCGAAATTCCCACGGGAACGGGAAAAACGGGATTTTTGTGTTTTTGAGAAATCTGCGCGGGAAAAACCGCGGGGCAGCCTCTAGTTGGACTTAGTAAAGAGAGCGCGTTAGAGCGCGGGAAACTTCGAACGAGGTTTTGTTTTATGGAAAAGCTAGGTATTTTCTTTTATTTGGTACCGTAGGTATTACATTACAATTTACTGTGTACGTTTATATAGTTTGTAAGTAGACCATGCAATATTGATTGGTACCTATGCCAAATTAACGTTGGTCCTATTACTGACCATCATTCCGCCTCGTTCTACCCATAAATTGGGAAAGGTCTTCTACGAGCCTAGACCTTTGTCAGGCGTTTCGATTTTATTTTTTTACTTTAGGGAGTGAGTGACACGCATTGTGGCGACCGCGCACCGAACGACGCAGAGTAGGCAGACCCTTCACAAGGTGGTCAGAAGACCGCTGTAGACTGCGGGATAACTCTGGATGAGAGTCACTCGAAACATGACCCGTCGGTGTGGCGATGTGTGGGGGAGGCCTGCGTCCAGCAGTGGACGATTTTCGGCTGAGATGGGTGGTGATGGTGAACTCAAACTCTGAGATGTCAAACCGGACGAGAGACCCGTCAGTGTGGCGATGTGTGGGGGAGGCCTACGTCCTGCAGTGGACGATTTTCGGCTGAGATGATGGTGATTATGAACTCACTAACTCTGAGATGTCACACAGTCGCTTAAGACATGACCCGTCGGTGTGGCGATGTGTGGGAGAGGGTTACGTCCAGCAGTGGACGCATTTTGGCTGAGATTATGATGATGATTATGATGATGGAATCACGAAACAATGCTGCCATTAATTTGAATTGTTATTTTTTTATCAATAATTCGACGTTTTCTATAGGAAAAGTTGATAAGGTACTTTTGCAAAACGACCTGTCGATCGAATGATTTGTCGTTTAGTCGTCGCAATCCTATCGAAACGACATTCATTTTCAATACATAGTATAAAACTAGAGGCTGCCCCGCGGTTTTTCCCGCGCAGATTTCACATAAACACAAAAAGCCCGTTTTTTTCCGTTCCCGTGGGAATTTCGGGAAATCCCTTCTTAGTGCTCACCTACACTCCCCAAGGAACCCACGTGCAAAATTTCAGCCCGCTACGCCCAGAAGTTTCGGCTCTGCGTTGTCTGTCAGTCAGTCAGTCAGTCATTCAGTCAGTCAGTCAGTCAGTAACGGAAGAGTTTTATATATATTGATGAAGTCGCTTCCTGCGTCTGTCCCTATGTATGCTTAAATCTTTAAAATCATGCAACGGATTTTGATGCGGTCTTTTTTAATAGATAGAGTGATTGAAGAGGAAGGTTTATAAGTATAATACATGCCCAAGAAAGTAATAGTTTAGGCGGTACGTAGTTCGCCGGGTCGACTAGTTTTACGATAATACCGATTTACAGACCAACGGGGTAGTTCGCCAAAATTGATGAAAATTTCCTAATTTCCATGGACGATTTTTTTCTTTGGATTTTTCTAATTATGACAACGAAGAAAAATAATTTAAAAATTAACAAGTATTTATGTGTTAAAGGGGTTTCAATATTGCGATTAGATTTAGAGATATGAGGTCCGGAAATTACTTACAAAACTTATTTTAATATTAAGTTATGTAACCTACCAACAGTTTCCTTCACTTCAGTAAAGTTTCCTTTTCTTTAGATTAAAATTTTTGTTTAATGTTTGTCTTTTGCTCCAATTTAATTTACTGTTTTTTTTTGTTTGCTACCTTGGGAAACCCTGTGGATCATACTAACAAAGTGATGAACTTGACCAATGCGATACGAGTCCCGAATACCTTCTTCTTCTTCTTCTCTAGTGGGGGTTGATTAGTGCCTGCACTTAGCTCGCGTAGTTGGAGCAACTGTACATATCCCCACATTTATTAGAGCCATCCGAAGCGTGGATGCTCCGACAGCTCAGTCAGGTGGTCAGCTGGGCCGCTTTCATTGACTGAAGCCTTTATTTCTACCCTGGTGGGCTTTAGAGCCCGTGCAGACACTTGAAGCACCAGAACCCTCTCGAACCCCAGTAATTGCTCATGCAATGAATGCTGATGGGACCCGCAGAGTCACTTTGGAGCCGTTACAGACCCCTAGCTGCTCCCCCGAGCCCACACAGACCTCCTGCCCAGTACCAAGCAATACCAGATCGCTGTAGGCAGTGATGTATGAATTTTTGATTGGCGAAAGCCTTTATTTGCTACACTGGTAGGTGCTTGAGAGCCCGTTGCAGACCTTTAGAGAAGCACGAGAGCCTTTTTGGACCCCAGTAGATGCTTCAGAGCCCGCATAGACCCTTGTAACGCAAAGAAGCCTGATGAGACCCGAGGAGTCGCTTAGGAGCCCTTACGGACCCCAGCGGCTCCCTTGAGCCCACATATACCTCCTGCGCGCTGCCACCAGCGATACTAGATTGCTTTAAGTAGAGAAAGCTCTGGTAGCTTCTTTAGCCCTTTTTCTTAACTCCATGGCAAAAACTTGAAAATGAGGGTAGTTTTATGTTTGATTTTGCTTGGCGTAATTTCGTGAAAATCGTTATGTACGTATGTATTATTGCTATACGAGTCCCGAATATTTACAAACGTGTGCTAACTGGCATAAGGAAGATTTGCAAAGGGTTTTTTAGTAATCTAAATTACTTAGAGCAAAAGCCCCCGACCTGCACATAAGTGAAGTTTTTGTTGCTGGGAAACAATTGAAAAAAAAACAATCCTGAAAACTGTACTGCACTGGAATGAAATAAAGTTTTATTTCTTACTTCCCCACGTTAAAACAACACCACATGCTCTACAGTAGGAACGTTTCTTTAAAGAAAATTAATTTCCGTGCATACTCCTTATTTCCATGGCACGTTTATGGCCCACGGAAAACATGGAAATTAGAACCATGGAAATTAGTTTTAAGTGAACAAAAAATCGTGGAAAATCTATAAATTACATGCAGAATCTACGCTTTTTATCTTGAGTTGTGACCCCTGCTACACATCCTTATACATGGTTATTATATTTTATTAATGTTGATCACCCGAAATTTGAAGCCCACGGAAATTGTAAAAATGTTAAACCAAAACCCACGGAGGGTTCAATTTACCTAAATATCTCGAAAACAATCAACATGACACATGTATCTCTTAGAAGGACTTTTGCAACGTACTAAACGTTATCTATACTAGGTTACTTAAATCTGCAAGGGTCCGTGGTTTCATTGTTACAGAGACTGCAATGCTAGCCCACGGAAATTATGTTTTGTGGCTGGACAAAACTTCAACCACGATTATTTTTGAAAAAGTAATATTAAAAAAATCAAACCCATTACCTTTCCACTCGTTGGCTATCCCTAAGTTGATATAAAATGCCAAATGATGGATTTCAGAAAAAAATAATAAGTTACGGCTTCTGAGACGCAGAAAAAGGGATAATGGACATACCTTGGAAATTAGAAATTTCATGTTTGACCAAGAAAAATAAATACTAAATGGGTGACAGCGAGTAATTTATGGGCAAATTCAAGTGCACCTTAGACCAAAGAAAGACTTTACAATCATCGAAATTTAATAGGTTTATTAAAAATAGCATTCGTCAGGCAAGACATGTTTTTTTATCGATTTTGACGAATCACCCAACGACGTCTGTACGATTTAGTGTGATACGGTTCGACGGTTTTGCGATAGGAGCCGGGCCGTCACGGCAAAATTTGAGGGTGGGAATACCGATTTGGTCGATCGCGACGGCCTCGCTACGGCACCGTCCGGAAAAAAATAGGGGAATCAGGCTACAGGGCAAAATTGTAGCGTAGCGGCGGTTTTCTTTACTCTGAGGCAATCGATCTCGAACGAATTTTATACCCTTCCCATAGATAATATTGAATATACACAAATAGATATGCGACTCTGCATTTTCGACGTCAGCGCCCCAAGCGGTAATTCTCCAAACCACATCATACAACATCTCAGTACAACATATATACCTATAGATAGGCACCTACCGCACCTAGCTAGCTTGGTAGGTACCTATGTAGGTATTTTATTCATGTAGACATCTTTTTTAGGTTGAGATTAATTTCACAAGCGGACAGAAAGTAAAATGTAAACTTGGTTACATTTTACTTTCTTGCTTTACAGATTAATCTCAACCTTAAAATATGTCTGCATGCTTATTATCTTACAATAAGTTCTTAAGCAAAATGTAACTCAAACTTAATTTAAAATGAAAATTCTATAGGTATTTAATTAATAATATTTATTATTTTCTTCTTTTGGTATAATAATAATATGCAATTTTTTGAAAATCATCTATAATATAATCATAGCGTTTACCTTTTGAAATTCTATTTGTGTGCCTACACCATGTTTTCATGTTTGCTTGAGGTATAGTATTGCGATTCAAAGTGGGAATGGCAAAATTTTCTGTATGTGAATATTTTTTGCTGTCCAGTGCCAAAATATCACCACTAATACTATTCAACCATGTGCGGAATCTGTCTGGTTGTCTCTCCGGGTTCGGCAAACTGTGTAAGACTATATTATCCAAACCTGAAATGAATATGAATACTTAATTAAGATTTTTGTTTATTATTGTTAATGGTTACTGTACTTTTAAAGCCATTATTATGTTTGTAAAATAAGTGTATGTTTGTCATTACAACCTAATCCGGTGATGTGATTTTGATCCCCTGAGGAATGCTAGAATATTTAAGGCTTGTTGCTAATCATCAGTTCCGTGCTTCAGAAGATATGGTTCGTCCGCCCCATATACTTTACAATACTTCTCACTGAATCAATGATACATTATGAGCTAGGAAATAATCTGTCTATCGTACTTATTACTAACCTATTTAATGCCATTAAGTAATTGCTGTTTATTTTTAAAATTTAGAATGATGGAAAAGAAAAAAATAAACATTATTGTATGTAGGTACTTACGAGTTTTAGAACACCCTGGTACGCAACACCATTGAGCAAGTTAGTTTTTAATATCAAACGGGATCCAAATCGCCAGCAAAATCAGACTCCAGTAAACAAAGCAGCGTAAAATCGAATAAGGGAAAGATATCGGAGTCCAAGAAAAGCCGTCGTCGAAAAAGAAAATCCAAAAAACGCATTGTTCAAACGAAAACAAACAACAATTGAAAAAAAATGCCCGACCGGCCGGAAGGTGTCGTCATGATATTGTAGTGCTGCCAATTATCAATCGACTATCGATTAATAAAGAGTAAAAATAATATACAGTATGTACAGTGGCGGTCTAGGATGGCGTAACACTTCCGGTTTTTCTTTATTGCAAAATAGCTCTTGTTCTTTGGTAATATAGTCTAGTGCGAACGAGAACATAGACAAATCTGTTACGCCACCCTAGACAGCAACTGAACATAGTATGTTCGGTATGTTACATACCCAGCACTTAATCAAGAAGAAGAATATGCAGAAAGCCTAAAGCTTAAACTATGCAGAGAAAATTTTAAATAACAACTTTACAACTATGCCAAGCCTTGGCAAAAAATACATAGAGTGATTCAGAAGAAGGTTTGAATGTGCGATACAAGCACATTATTGTAAAAAGTTCGGCGGTTAACAACAAAATAGTTCCTAATATAACATAGTAAAGCGATGTATTATTTTAGGGGCGCAAAAGTTAAAATCCGAGCGCAGTGTCAAGGTTTCAAGAGTTTATTCCCGAGGGAATTATAGCTTGAAACTTGAACAAGCTAGCTCATGTTATAAATGTATTTTTTGTTTTATCCAACGAGGTTTTTTTCTAATCTAAAACATAAAAAAATGAATACCTAGATACCTACCTACCTAATTCTGTTGACCTAAATCCACTTCACTTCAATCACTTATTTTTGTTACATTACATTTAGTGTTAGACAAATGCATTTTCGTACATTCATAATTGGTCAGACAAATCAATAAATAAACAATTAATAATAATATATCATGTAACTATTGTAAAATGATTGTATCATGTTCTACGGAGGGAGAAGTTTATTGGGCCGGTTATCTGGTTCTGGTGCTATTGCGTAAATAGTACAGTGTGTCCGAAGAAGTTATATAACTTCCCCGGACAGGACACTATAATATTCCCCGGACGTATAGCTAGACTACAGCTAAACTCTAGCTCTGCTACATGTGCTTACAATCGATAGTCGATTTTACAATAGGCCACAACACTGCGTGCTAGGTGCAGATGGTGGTGTTGCAAATAAAAATAAAATAAAGGGTTACCGTTTGATAAAAAAAAAATATTTCCCAGCGACATCTATCGTTGATTCTCCAAACTACTATTTTTCCTTGAAGTTGTAGCGGAAATCTTTTATGTTCTAATTGTTTTGCTATTTGGCTGTGACCAGCGGGTGTCGACTTATGCTGTCGAATCTGCGACAAAAAAGTGCACAGACTTGGATTGTTTCTGAGATTAGATACCCATAGGCTTTCAGGGATTTGTTTGTATACCAAGAATGTTTTTAAAAGCTAAGAAAGTTGCAATTTTGTTCTCTCTGCTGGCAGCACATTGTTTTTCATAGATAGTGTGTAAAGTAGAGCATGAAGTTATGTGTAGAGTGTAGAGTAGTGCCTAACTTCTCTCTGGATTTTATGAAAATCAGAGAGAAGGTAAATCCCTACATGAAAATGTCAAAGTTACTCTATGGATAATGTTTTTGAAATTTTCAATTTAAATGGCCGTTATTTTTAATTTTTTGTTTCCTTGATTAATTATTGTGCAATGAAAGAAAACCAAAGAAGGTGTTATACATGTCGGAATTCTGTAAAAAGTGATTCTACAATAAAACTAAACGGTTTTCAGAACCCGGAATCCGAAATAATACAAAGGTAACATCATTGAACTATTATTACTACTGGGTAACATTGAGGTTATTTTGAGACATAAAGACCGTTTTTTAGTTCGTATGTATGTACTAGTAAATTTGAGTTTTAACCTTTGAAAGAATAACGAAGTGAATATTATTATGTGATAATCCTGATTAAAAAAAATAAATAAATAAGATCTAGCGCACACTAGGGGCGACACGCGACAGCGACGTGTCGGCGGCTAGACGCGAAGTCAAGCTGCGAGGCACGCTCGCTTGCTACTTGTCGCACAAAGCAAGCGACAGCTCTGCGTCTAGTCGAGACGACACGACTCTAAATATAAACGACAATGCCTCGATAATACGCGTCTAAAAGTTTAGTTTCATATCAATCTATATATCACTATCCATATACAAAATTCCATTTAAATTGGTTCATTAGTTTTCTCTGGAAAGCGAGACAGACAGAGTAACTTTCGCATTTATAATTTTAGTAAAGATTGTCGCCCACAGCCTGTCGTCACGTCTAGTCCTCGAGATCTCGCTTATAGAATAGCTCTTGCACATTAACGTCACTGCCTTCGTGGCTTAGTTGGCAGTGATGGCGACTGTGACTGATGGTTTGGGTTGGAATAATTATATAATATTTTTTTTTTTATCAAATTTAAGGTACAAACTTTGGGCAAATATGACACAAACCTGGTGGATTTTAACTTCCTGGTGGACAAGAAGCTACTGTGGATGAAATTCAAGATGTGGTTAGCTTTGCTGTTATTATTTTACTTTCTGACGCGATGTAATGACTAATCATTTCTCCAAACGCCTTCTAGTGGTGGAATGCAAGACCAACTGTTTCTGTTCAAGGGGCCATACGGTGCGAAACTAGCGCCACTTCCGATAATAATTATATCTTCTAAACCATGGCCGAAATCAAAAACATGCGTCAATGACGGCCTATATAACCTTGCTTTGAAATTTTAAGGCTCTGTTGTGTAGCTTTTGGGATAATGATCTTAAAAATATTCGTTTGTGAAATCAAAAGTGGTCACTTTAGGCAACAAAAGCATATTTCTAAGATCAGGTTTAGTTTGGAAGATATAATTATTTATCGGAAGTGGCGCTAGTTTTGCAACGTGTGGCCACTTAACTTTGCTAATTTTTCTTTTCGTACAAACCAACTCCAAATTTTAAAGAAAATAACAAAAAAATTATAGCCATTCTTCAGTTAGGGCCTATCCTGGAAAATATTTAAGTTTCTGTTTTTTTTTTAATCCGTTAAAATCTTCTCGATCCTAACAATTATCTTAAAAATAACCTTTTTAAGTTCTAGTTTCATATTAATACGATTCTGCATGAAGTTTATTTCGATTATCGGGTTACCAGGAAGCCAAACAAAACAATGTCTAACAGAAATTAAAATATACCTAATAAAAATAGAGCACCTACAACAGGCACTCGGGACTGCAATTTTATATACAGGGTTTCTGGTAAGTAGACCCGACCATTTTAGGAGGTGATAGTAGGGGACATTCATTGACTGCTGCTCCGTGGCTCAGTTGGCAGTGATGTCGACTAAGTAAGCGTCTGCACCTGGGTTCGATTCCCGGGCGGGGTGAATGTTTATATGATGAATATCAATGTTTGTTTCCGGTCTGGGTGTAATGTTCGTCTCTGTGCGTGTTTTGGGTACCCTAGATACAGGTTCTTCCTAGTTAGGGGCTCTAAGTGTAATGTGTTATTATTATTATTCAATACTAAAAATTTTAGGACTTATAAATGTTTTTTAGATAATATTCCGATTAAATTTCTAGGTGAATTTCTTCACAAAATGCAACTGAAAAATTTACCTTTGCTAAAATTAAATTAAAATTATAGTTGAGAGGGCTGCAAAACTCATATTATCATTATTATTTTTGCAATTTGAGTATTTTTTATTTAAACAATTTACTAAGGATAAAAATTACATTTAAAAGAAACATCCTAATGCTTGAAAATTCAAATTAAATTAAAAAAAATGTTCTCAAGGTGACAATATTATAAAAAAAACTAAAAAGGTTAATAACTTGGAAACGGTTGGGTTTGACCAGGGTTCTCTAAGGGTTAAAATTATTGGCAATGACCCTGTTTGTCACCTCCTGAAATGGTCCGTTTTGCTTACCAGTAACCCTGTTTATACCTATGTAGATACCTATTCAGGTTTTACAGTTTTCACGTAGTGGGCTACGAGCTAAGATTTAATTTTATTTTTAGATTAAAGACTCAGCAGACGAGAAAAAATACACACCTGCCTGTGACTTCTACCAGCAGACAATAAACTACTGTGAAATAAATTCAAGATTTGAATATGTGAAGGAACAGAGAAAATATCACCGCGCTACAGATCTTCAAAAGTTCGACTTCTTCTGATAAGGTAGCTTAGAATAATTTAAAATTTTCAATCAGTCTTTTTAAAATTTGCCATATAATTTAAAGAACAGTTTATCAAACGTCGCTGGGCTTAATATTCCAGAATTATGTATTAATAAATGAAATGTAATACCTACTTATTAAATTTTTAGTTAAACAAAATGCACTTATAATATTGTTGCAGTTGCATTAAGTTTCTTGTTTTTTGTTCATTTGTTAGTTTTATTGTATCTAGTATTTTGTCATTAATTAAGATTAAGTTTTAATAATACCTTTGTATACCTGGTCGCTTTTCCAATTGATTAACCCACTTCAAAAAAGGAGGTTATCAGTATGACCTGTATGTTTGTATGTTTGTCAGCGATTATCTCGCTTTTGGCTAAACCGATTTTGATGCGGTTTTCAGAAAAATAATTGTTACGTTCAGGGAAAGGTTTTTGTACCTATTTTAACCGACTTCTTGTTTAAGTATGTATGTATCTGTTTATTGTATCTTTTTGTAAAAAAGAAATTATATATTTTATTTTTTGTTCTTTTCTAAATCATTGCACTTTTGTAAAACATATTGATAATTAAAAAGGTGTTTTTGAACTTTGTTTTTTTTAATTTTTAGGTCTCGGTGGATGCTGGGTTTAGTGCCAAACTAAATTATAATTCAATGCGCATCAGGTTATATTAATTTCCCGCGTATTTCTAGCCCCTCGCAGCGCCGCGCCCTCTCTGGGCCTCCCTATCCAAACTTGCGATTTTTGTCTACCTATAATTTGTTTGTAGTTATCATTCTTCTCGACTAGAGAGTAAAATTTTTCTATGGCTGTGACCCTTCCCTTCTTGAGCAGAGCATTTCTTTCATGCTAAGTTGTGAGACAAAGAAAAAGGCAAAAGGGCAAAAGGGGAGGAAATGAGTGTGTGATAAGAACAAAAAGTATTGAAATTTCAGTCATTGTTTTCTCTAACTTTTTTCCAAGCCAACATTGGTGACGTGACCTGTTGCAATACCTACAATATATTATAATTACAACCTGTTGAACTAAGACGAATTTTAACGCTAGACGTTTATTCAACAAAACAAAAGCTAGAAAATGGAGCCTCTTGTTGACGACTCCGGTATAAATAACAGAGAAAGCCTAAGAAACTCTGAGACCTCCCGCCTTATTGGTCCGAACAATATGTCTAAGCCATCATACCTGAATCTCGTTAGTAATTTAAGTGCATTACTGGTCCTGTGTATTATAATTTTCTGCTGTTTCAAGGATGGAGTCACTTTATTCTCGTTCCACCCAATCTTCATGACAGTTGGGGTAAGTTGGTATCTCTAATAGATAGGTACCTACATAATCATAGTACCTACATAAACTACAGTTGACTTACGGCCGTTTTCAATATAATATCTATCGAGATAGATAGCTTGTCAATCCATACGAAATCAAAACAAAAGCCTAACTTCAGTTTATTATATTGTACCACCATTGCCTTTCCCTAACGGGAGAAACGAAGTGGAAAAAATATATATATTGTACCAAAGTGACAGCTACCTATCTATCTCAATAGATAGCATTGTAAAAACAAGGGTTACCTAGTGATTGTTATTTAAAATTAAAGTGATCAGTGCAGCTGAGGATCTTCAAAAACATCGCCCCATAGAGACCCTTGGACCCTTTTTGTCACAATCCATACTATCTATTTGTCGTAGTAAGATTTGATAATTAAGGTCAGTGTGGGTAAGTCCGACATACTTTTCTCCATATTCACTTTGAGATTAAATAAGTATTGATATTTGCATTCTACGCCGATTTATGTGCTAGAAGGTAATAGAGTATGAAATGTTTTTTATTTAACAATGCAGAAAATGTATTCACTTTCATAAGCTTCGAGATATAGATATTTAAAAAAAATATTGAAAATAGACGGACTTCCCGCACATGAAGGGCAAGTCCGTCTAGTGGTTTATTATCAGAATCTTCTATGGAAATACCCTTGAGAAATTCTTTCAGATGATAACGACAACTGGCTTGGCACTTTGGTTTTAAATCCATTGTAAATAGAGTTGAGATTTCGATAATAATCCAATTTTATCATTTTTAGGGCAAGACCGTCATATTAAAGCAAGCAGGGGTTGTAAAAATTTTTTTTACTGTAACTAAATAAATAATTGTGTATATAATTGACCCCCATTATAATGAATTGAACTGAAGGCGATTTTGCCGTAAAGTTCATCTTCATATTTCAATAATATCACGCTCAAAGCTGTTCCAAAATTGATTTTCAGCAACCTGCACTATTCTCAAGGTTTACAATATCTGATATTAAGGGAATTCCGTCATAGACGGACTTTCCGATTTTTACTAGGACTTCCCAACTTTTACATTTGAATGTTATGATTCTTTTTATATGCGAAAATTGTTTAAAACAAGTGATTTTATCAAATCCAGTGTAAGAAAAACAAAAAAGGATAATTAAATTACCTATGTAGAAACAGGAAATGGCAAAACTCCTTCAATTTTAATTTTTTTTTTAAATATTTCGAAAGTAAGTCACCGCTACACTTCAAGTTCAAATATGCAACAAAAATGTTTGCCAAATTTCTTCTAAGATAATGCTTGTAGCGACATCTATGATAATTAGCTGAAAAGTAATTTACAGATCTGCTTTACCGATCGAATTGTAAATGCTAAATTCCTTTTAGAACGGAAGTTATTGCCGCTAGACGGACTTACCTCCCAGACGGACTTCCCCACATTGACCTTAGGTTTTTTGCAAAAAAAACTAGGGATTTTGCGAAAACACGGATAATTTGATATAAGCATTACTTTTTTTTCAATCATCCTGACATAAAGCAGTTTTTTTGCAAAAAACCTAGTATAATTGAAAATTATGAGCGTTTCTAACGCGCGCGAATATTTGAACTATAAAAAATACGTAAACGAAATTTTTTATAATAATTATGAGTTAGGAGAGTGTAAATGCAGTTTAATAATTTTAATAGGGCAAGCCGGGCTTCTCGGCTTATATAGTAGTAACGCCACTGGCGCGGCCTACAAACATTACCGAGATTCCAAGTACATTATAAGCTCAGACTGCTCGCAAGATAGTGACTTAAAAAGTAAAAAAATATTTAATCAATATAGGATACAAGATATCGCTTATTGAAAGTCAATTAGACTAATCTAATTAAAATTAATACCTTATTTGGTAAAGTATCCTATACTGCTAAAGGGGAGGTAGTTCAGGGTGCCCACCAATTGGCTCAGGCAAACACTTGCCTTACGACAATGGTCACCTGGAGATGCCCCCAAACGAGCCCTGCTCTGTCAAATGATTCTACTCCCTTTCTACTTTTATAGGAATTATATGGTAGTAGCAAGTTTTTATAGTAAATTCTTATTTCTTTTTATTACAGTGGCTCCTGTGTATGACTACTGCTGTGAATGCCATTACTCCTGGAGATCTAGCTACAGAGTGGATGCCTATCAGACTCAGAAGTGCTCGTCATTGGGTTTTACAATTGGCTACTGGTATAATAGTTCTTACAGGCTTTTTGATCATACTATCCAACAAAATTATTAATGGCAAACCCCACTTTGTTTCCTTACATGCCAAGTTTGGCCTGGCTTCTTTTATTCTCATGTATGGGACCATGTTAGGAGGAGTAGGGGCTCTCTACAGTCTAAAGTTGAAACATCTCTTGGCCCCCATTTTTATGAAGCTGATCCATGCCTCTGCAGGGTTAATTACTTTTACACTTGGAGTAGTTGCCATAATACTTGGATTGTTCTCAGCTTGGTGGTCCTTTGGGGAAATACTTAGATATACTTCTATGTTTTTAGTTATCACTGTAGCCCTAAGCACTGTATTGAGACCATTGCTAAAGATTTTTTTCCGTCTTAAGGAAAGGCTAGACAATGTTAATTAAGAACAGTATAAAGACAACAAGTAGCAATTGAAAAAGGAACTAATATCAAGTTATCAACACAGCCACCTATTTCCATAATAAATTATTTAAGACCCTAGTGTATCAAGGTCTGAATTTGTTAAGTTTGCTTAATTTTATTAGATACTAGCTGACCCGGCAGACTTAGATTATAAGTTGACATGATTATTAATTATACTACATACCCACTAAAAACTTGTTGGACTTTGTTAATTTGCCCGTCCAGAATGAAAGAATTTAAAAACAACGTCAAATCAATCATTTGATTGACAGGAAAATGGATGGAATAGTAATGGCACATTTTGTATGCAAAATGAGATTTTTTTTTTTTTACTAACTTCCCCTCCATTTTTCCATATTTTCTCACCTTTTAAACCTTCCCTGGAATTTAACGAACATTTCAAAACCAAAATCAGCGAAATCGGCCCGGCCGTTAGACTAACGAACCACGATTCATTTTTATAGGTATATATTAGAAGTATAGATGAATATGTTATGTTTCCATGTCACAATTTTAACATGTTAGTACTTTAGGGTGAAATGAGGATTATTTAGTAAGTTTATTATATTTCAGTAGCCTAAAAAAATGCTGGAGACCATTGAGACTGAAAACTCACATAAGTAGCAGTTTTAACCTGCAACACTGCAAGACCACTATAACAAGATTAGAGAATAGTACTCATTTTGGTGATCTGAAACCAATCAGACTCAGTGGTCTCAAGTGTTTAGTTTACCTTAGCAAGCTCGCATTTAATGCTAAATGAAAGGTAAAAAAATAACTGAAGTATGTATCTATTTGCATTTATCTTAATTGGTAAGTACTGATTTAGGATTATAATAATAAATAATAAGTTTGTAGTAGGTTTGAAGTGACACCAACAAACCGTTAATGTAATTCAGGGGCGAAACTAGCGCTACTTCGTTAAATAATCAATATCTTCTAAACCGTAGCCGAAATCAAAAATATGCGGCCTTGACTCTATAGATAATCTTACTTAGAATTTTTAAGGCTCTGTTTTCTAGCCGTTCGGCTCAACTCGGTACAGATCTGTACCGATAAGTTACAACGGGCGTGGAATCAACTCGGTACAGATCTGTACCGGTCACGAGCGTAGCGACGCGCGACTTTTTTTTTACTCGTTTTTTATTTTTTGGCTGAACCAATGTTTGCCTAATGTTTGACAAATGTGTCGACTATGAATGATTGAATGGATTGACAATCAATCACTGAATCAATAATAACCCAAAAAAATAAAAAATGTTAACAAAAAAAATTTGCGGGTATCGGGTACCTATGCCGCCATTTTGAAAATTGGTGAAAATTCGGGAAAATTTTGACATATCTACCTACTTGCGACACTACTTTGTTGAGCGGAAGGGCTAGGGAGTCAAAGACGCATATTTTTGATTTCGGCCAGAAGATATGAAATATTTATCAGGAGTGGTGCTAGTTTCGCACCGTGTAAGTCCTTAAGTTAGATTTTTAATTACCTATGTTCCTACAATTTTCAAGTGCCAAATATTGTTTTTAACCTTAATTAAAGAGTGTGCCGTCTGCGATACTAGCGCCATTTTCGCATGCAAATGTTGCCCAAATTCAACAATATAAAATAATGACGCACGCTTGCGTTGCGAAAATTTCGAACATGTTTAGTTAGAAGATATATTTTTTTCGAGTTTGGCGCTAGTATCGCGATATAAATTAATTATTTATCGAAAGTAGCGCTAGTTTCGCACCATGTAAGCCTTTAAGAGTGTTACTTTACAGGGCTTACATGGTGCGACATTGCGCTACTTCCGATAAATAATTAAAATCTTCTAAACCATGGCCGAAATCAAAAATATGCGCCGTTGACTCCCTAGATAATCTTGCTTAGAATTTTTAAGGCCCTGTTGTTTAGCTTTCAGGTTCAAAATAAATAAAAAAAACCGTTTCTTGCCTAAAGTGGCCACTTTAGTTTCATTACGGTTTTTTGCTTTGATTTTGAACCTATTAGCTACACAACAGAGCCTTAAATATTCTGAGCAAGATTATCTAGGGAGTCAAAGGCGCATAATTTGATTTCGGCTATGGTTTAGAAGATATCGATTATTTATCAAAGTAGCGCTAGTTTCGCACCGTTTCGTCCTTATCGGGGTAAATCATCCTAAATGTTACAAATGTTTTGTCTATTAATTATTTTTATTGAATCCTTAACTTATTTAAGGCGGTAACTCTCGGTATGGCGCAGTATCAGTAGGTCTGTCTTCCAAAAACGTTGTATTACAATGTGGGAGATGTTTTTTTACATATGCGAATTCATTAAAACTTTATTAAAAAAGAATACTTTCGCCAGAATAATTAAAAAACGCAAATAAATTTGAATTTCGCGCCATACCGAGAGTTACCGCCTTAACTACTAAGTAGTGCACTAATATAGTAATGAGAAGAGCTTATCTTACAATAACTTATCACGAACATTGATAACGAAAATTGCGTAAGATGAGTACATAAATAAAATCTCATTATTTATGTAAGTAAGTATAAGTATGTATATTGCAAATAATAAATATACCTAATTATATTAATAGCAAATAAATATTTACTCTTAATTAAAATATGCTTTTAATTAATATAATAACTTATAAAATCTCAAAACATACAAAAAAAAGGCGTTCCTTCACACTACCGTATACCGTATACGTATATATACTCTGTGTGTCTAGAATTTTAGCCTGAAAAATGTATAATGCCATGCAAGCATTGTTTAAATAATAATAACAATACATATATTAAATACAATGTTCAAATGGATGCAAATATATAGTCCAAGAGATGCAAGTTAGTTGGTTTTATTTAAGGTGGTAACCCTCGGTATGGCGCGAAATTCAATTTTTTTCGTGTTTTTTATTTATAAGCAAAAGTATACATTGTTAATAAAGTTTAAATGAATTTGCGTACCTATGTGAAAAACCACCTTCCACATTGTAATACAACGTTTTTGGAAGACAGACCTACAGATTTTGTGTTAAGGGGTAAAAGGCCAAAAATCTAGTTCCTTGTATATACACAAATCGGTAACGATATAAGTATCACAATGTGGGAGATAGGTAAAAAATATATTTCAATTTAAAATATTTTTCAAAAGCAAAAGAACATTATACTTACAACAAATGTTAACACTAGAAATCAAAATAAACTTGCCATACTTACCTCTTCACTAAAAATGCACAGCTCAATGAAATTGCTTGTGTGGTGTGACGCCGACTTAAAATTTACTTGGTATACCAAAAGTTCTTTATGAAGTGAGTAAATTAAGTCTAAATAGAAAATGTTTCCCTATTATTTAATGCTTTTCAGTTTTTTCGGCGGTTTAATTTTTTTTAAATAAAGTTTTAATTCCTCAAAACTGTGGCCACATGCCATGGCAGTAAAAATGTATAATAGAATTCCTAAAGAAATAGCCGAAGATTTAGACAAAAAACCTATAAAAAAACTACAATCTTCTACTAAATAAAAGCTATTATTCCTTCCATACAAGAGTTTTTTGAGGAATTAAAACTTTATTTAAAAAAAATTAAACCGCCGAAAAAACTGAAAAGCATTAAATAATAGGGAAACATTTTCTATTTAGACTTAATTTACTCACTTCATAAAGAACTTTTGGTATACCAAGTAAATTTTAAGTCGGCGTCACACCACACAAGCAATTTCATTCATTAATAATTAGGTACGTAAAGCGCGATGCGCGGCGGCACACGTTTTTCGGTACTTGTCCTAAATCCTGAATGTAACAAATACCAAATACCTACTTAACTGAAAACCGCATCAAAATCGGTTCAGCCAAACACGAGATAATCGCGGACAAACATACATACCATACAAAAATACATACAGGTCAAACTAATAACCTCCTTTTTTGAAATCGGTTAAAAATTAAACCGGTCTGCCGCGCACGTGGCTGTATGATCGATCATATTTTGTTCCTTGCCTGCACAAAAGTGAATTAAGAAGAAAAATTAAAAATTATTGGGTCTCCTTTTTTCAAGTTTCAAAAGAAAGAGACAGAAACAGTCGTACAAGTCTCGACATGTCCAACAGCTGATGAGCTAGACGAGAGAGAAACGAGCTGTGGAAACGAGACGCTGTACTGTCAAACACGTCAAACAAAGAAAAAAAAAAGAAAAAATAATCAAAAGTTTAGCGATTGTTCGTGCGAGTGGTTGTGTTTCTAGTTTTAGATTGTTGTTGAGTTGATTACTAGGTACCTGTTTTAACATCCGTGTAATGGTGCTAAATCATAATGATGAATGACCCTAATTTCTTGCATGGGAACTGCAAATGGTGACTAGTGACCAGTGGAAGTAATAGGTAACCTAAGTATAAAGTAAGTGTTTTTGTTTATCCCATAACTTTAGATACCTAGTTCATGTCAAAACTTGATAAAACTCAAGCTCCAGTCTAGTCAAGAGAGTAGGTAGGTACAATCAAAATCTCTACATTTTAGTTAAAAAGCGTTTGTAGGGAAAAAGAAAAGGGCTGTTTTTAGAGTTTTCTCGGATATTATTTGATTTTTTCTTTGTACAGTGGCGCTCTAGGAGGCCGTAACAAATTTGTCTATGGTTTCGTCAGCCCTAGACTGTATTACCAAAGAACAAAAGCAATTTTGCAATACAGAAGAACCGGAAGTGTTACGCCGACAGTGTCCTCCACTGTACTTCAACGAACATTTAAAAAAAGAATTGATAAAATTGGTCCAGGCTTTGTGGAGTTATGGGCTTACTAAAACACATTTTGCAATTCATTTTTATATTAGAGTCCCGCCAGAAATTCAAATTAAATCAAAATGCTTTATTTCACATAGGATACAGGGTATCGCTTATTGTAAGTCAGTTGGGTAAGGCCGCCAATTTTGCCACTTAGTGACATAAAGTTACATACACACTTTTACGTTACGGTAACGCAGAAGTAACGCAAAAGTAACATATTTTTTTGTAAAGCTAAGAACACAACTTAGGTAATATTTTGGTGTACTTCAAGCTGTAATCCTCATCTTTTAAATCTTCGCTAAAACAAATTTTAAGAATGCAAATAATTAGTCATGAATTGATCCAAATTGGTCCACAAAGTAAAATAATTAGTCCACTTATGGGTGATTATCAGAAAATGGCTTAAAATGACTAATTTCTTTGGCGCATTTTTTTTTTAATATTTACTCTACAAAAAATAACATACATTGTAGACGTAGTCAAAACCTACAAAATAATGTGTTTCGCCCTAAAATTGATCGAGCCATTTCGAAGTTTTAGCGTTCTAAAATATGACTGCCAAAGAAATTAGATTCCCCCAAAGAAATTAGATTTTGCCCAAAGAAATTAGATTTTTGTCCAATGAAATTAGAGAAACTGCCAAAGATCTTAAAATTGCCCCCAAATAAATTAGAAATGTTGCCACAGAAATTATAATCGTGTTCAAAGAAATTAGTTTTAAATTTTATAACAAGCAAGTTTTTAATATCTGCAACAAACAAGCGGCAGATAATAAAAACAAAAAAAGGTTTGTTTCAAATTAACTTTAATTATTGGTATTTTAAACATGCATAATCAAAATATTTGTGTTTATGTTAAATTATAAGTCTTTTCTTATGACCAGGTGTTTCCTTAAAGATAACGGCGATATTCAATATTTGATTACGCAGGCTTGTTATGTTGTCATTCCAATTAATAAAACATACTTCGTCTATTTTAAGTCTTTCTTTTTTAGTTCGTTTTTTCCTTCCTAAATTACTGTCTTGAATGTTGCTTCTCGATCAGGCGATTATAAATTTTAAGCGCACATTTCATTTTACATCTTGAATTTTTTAATAAAAATATGAGCAGAATCAACAAATATAAAAAAACTTCCATCGAAAGCCCTTGTTGGTTATGGTTTACTATATTTGTACATGAAGTTATATTTATAATACTCGACTTGACATAAGTTTTATAATTTATTTGTACTGAATCTAATTTCTTTGGATTAAAACTAATTTCTTTGGCGCAAAATGCCAAAGAAATACAACGAAATTAGGGACAAAGAAATTAGAAATCTTGTAATTTTTTTTATTTAAAAAAAAAGCATTAGCGCTAATAAAACCTCTTATTGCCACGTGCATATAAATTTAATTATACAATTCACACAAAAATTGAGAATTAAATGATTGTAAATATTAACATAAAAAGGGATATCGAAGAAATTAGACACTTACTGGACCAAAGTCCACAGGTGAGATGAAAATAAATTTTAATTTGTCGCCGTGATACCCGAGGCAACTCTGCTTCCTGTATTTGTTGGCGGGGGACTAGCTAGAGCGGGGAGTGGTCAATAGACACAGGTGCGTCTCGTTAAAGCAGTGTAAGATCAATGGTTTTGTCGCGCCAAAGAAATTAGAATTTTTTGACGGACAGAACTTTTTGGGGTCGTAAGCCAAAAATCCTAGTAAATAATTAACCAAAATTAAATCACAATTTCCTCAGATGTATTTATAATGTAATACATTTATATAGCATTTGTAATTTGTTATTACGGTCATTTAGAAATATCAGAAATAAAAAAGTAAGTTATGGACGCGCCAAAGAACTTAGAATTTTCATCTTCAAAAAAACATTGTGAAAATCCTGTAATATATTGTACTGAATTATGTGATGCTCTAAGAACCTACCGACTTACTTATTGTACAAAAAAAAAAACAGTATTCAAAAGACAACAGTTATAGAGATATAAGCTTGGACAGACCTAAAACTCGGTTCCTGATAATCACCCTTATACTTTAGAAGTTATAGCCAAATGTTTGTGAGGATTATGGCTTGACGTTCAAGCTGTAATCCTCATCTCTGGTCCAAGCAAACGGTAGGGCCTATCGACTTGGTTCAGGTCTAAATAATTAGTCCTAAATTGATCCACACGACATGCCAAATCTCAGAATTGGTCCTCCAGAGGTTCCGAAGTTATAAGGGCATCTTAGTGAGGATTATGGCTTGAACATTTGGCACCTTCAATTATCTCCGGAACGCCTATAGCTATTGGTTTGAAATTTGGCCGAAAATTAATCCTCAATTGGTCCACCAGAATCATAATCATTTTTAACTAGGTTTTCTTTAAAGAAGTACGTTAAAATCATCGGTTTTACTTTCCCATACATTGCGATCCATGTACAGTTGTGCACAAAATAATTGATAAACATTGATATTAACCGGTTACCTAAACGATTCTTTAGAAGAGTAAAGTGGGTAAAGTATGTACTTATTATTTTGACGAGTTCCCAATTACGTAAATGTACTTACCAAGATATTGAACCAAAAAAAACCTTTATCTATGATTTATATTTTTGCATGTACTTCAAATAAAAGTTTACAATAGTTTCTTTACTTACTTAACTTAATTACAGCACCGTTTATATTGCAAAAAATATTTAAATTTAACAAAATCACAGTTGGTTCAAGTGTAAATAAAACAACAACAAAAATTTGTTATGTACTTGCGCTTGCACCCCTCATTAATTAATTATTTAAAGTAACCAGTGTTACTATGTTTGACATTATGTGTCTGTGTATACATATTTTTATTATTTTGGATGTAAGCAATAATAAGCGATTTTGTAAGGGCGACATTGGATCTTTCTGTCCATTACGCAAAATGTGTTTTAAAACGCGGAGGGGAGACGGAGCTGCGGGGAGTAAGTAAGTACTATTTATATTATTATTATCAGGTACCTACTACTATTGTATAAAATACTAGTCGACCCGGCGAACTTTGTACCTTCCGACCTCTTACTACATTGTGCATGTATTATACTTTAAACCTTCTTCTTAAATCACTTTATCTGTTAAAAAAAACCGCATCAAAATCCGTTGCATAGTTTAAAAGATATAAGCATACATAGGGACAGACGCGGAAAGCTACTTTGTTTTATACTATGTATTGATGATATTGATGACAACAGTAACAAACAACACAGTGTAAGGGAAGCTTACGTCTACTATCTCTATATGTATATATTGTAACACTGATCTCTATCTTCGATTGCGTGCACGCTGCTTTTGAGTGGAGACAAGGATAGCGCTATTTGGCCAATCCTGGGTTGATAAGAGACATCATGCGCGATACTCCTGTAGAGTTACATTAAATAATATATACACGAGTATAGCGCCTGACGCGCGTCGCGGGACTGTTTTCTGTTATTAAAAATAAGTAAGTAAGTATAAGTATTGTGATATAAACGGTGATTTAATTAAGTTAAGTAAGAAAAGACACTATTGTAAACTTTTAATTGAATATATACTTACAAAATTTTAAATTATACATAGAAGTTTTTTTTGGTACATTAATGATTCACCTGCCACTAGTGATAGCAATCAATCAATCAGGCTGTCTTAAACATAAGTACATAGCGAAAACCAAACCCACTTTCACTTTTCTAAAGAATCGTTTAGGTAACTGGTTAATATCAATGTTAATCAATTATTTTGTGCACAACTGTACATGGATCGCAATGTATGGGAAAGTAAAACTGATGATTTTAACGTACTTCTTCAAAGAAAACCTAGTTCGAAGTGATTATAATTCTGGTGGACTAATTGAGGATTAATTTTTGGCAAAATTTCAAACCAATAGCTATAGGCGTTCCGGAGATAATTGAAGGTACCAAATGTTCAAGCCATAATCCTCACTAAGATGCCCTTATAACTCCGGAACCTCTTGAGGACCAATTCTGAGATTTGGCATGTCGTGTGGATCAATTGAGGACTAATTATTTAGACCTAAACCAAGTCGATAGACCCTACCGTTTTCTTGGACCAGAGATGAGGATTACAGCTTGAACGTCAAGCCATAATCCTCACAAACATTTGGCTATAACTTCTAAAGTATAAGTGGACTAATTATTTTACTTTGTGGACCAATTTGGATCAATTCATGACTAATTATTTGCATTCTCAAAATTTGTTTTAGCGAAGATTTAAAAGATGAGGATTACAGTTTGAAGTACACATATTTTGAGTATATATTTTTTTTAAATGTAATGAGTACAAATCTATTTCTATTATTTTTCATATTTAATGGTTTAATAGGGTTTTCTTTATTCACATAATAACAGTTGTTTTAGGAATAAAATAAATCAAAACGACCCACAAACCCAAATTGATTTTAATAGTTGACCTTGTTCTCTCAACTAAATAAATAGAGTTACTAAAAATATAGCTAAATCGTTAAAGAAAAATAGTTATTTCAATAATTCTAATATAAAAATTTACGCACACAAAATTCGATGAGCACATGGCATTATATCATTTTATGTAACGTTACATAAAAAAATGTTAACGGTTACATAAAAGCAACGAAAAAGTCACATAAAAGCGAAAAATTCAACATGTTTTTGGTCAGCATTTCGAAATTAAACAGAATAGTAGGCTTAAACCTAGATTTTCGGATAATATAAGCATTGTCGAAACTATGAATACAACATTCATCAAAAACAAGCGTATGCAGAGGTTAAAATAAAAAAAAAAATTTTTGCTATTTCGCTGACGAAGCACGTGTGCACCACTTTGACATCAATTGATTCTCAAAATCATAGAGTTTGAATAGGTTTATGAAAAAAAAAATCGTTAGTGTTGCCTAAGTAATCATTACAATTAACCCAATTATATTCAAATGCTACGTAACTCGAGATAATTCGTCACATAAAAAATGTTACATATAAGTGAAAAACTGTGGACATTGGTTCAAACATTGATAAAAACTAAATTATCAGAGTAATGATAGAATTCTTCCTTTTATTTGATAATAAAAATATCGTACTTGGGCTAGGCATAGAAAGATTTTTACTAACTCCAAAAAAAAATTCATAATTTTGTAAATTTCGTCAGCAAGTGTTTTTGGGACAAAGATAATTTGTATGAAAAAAAAAACTCACTTACAAAAAAATTAATTAAAATAAAACTACGCTAGCTACAGCCATTTTCTAATCGGCCATTTTTTCCCTAAAGATTGCTTTGCAAGAAAGCATAGCCGTAGTAAATAAAATTTTAAAAGTTATTAGGAAAACTTAAAAGTGTAGCAAAAAGTGGCAAAATTGGCGGCATCACCCAGTTATAGGTTATCTAATAAAAAAAAACATTATAACTTTTGGAGTACCTACTGTACAATAATACTTATTGTAATACTGTGCTAATGGCTAGTATATATGTTACGGTAAATGTGAATAATGCGGTGACTAAGCGCACATTTCATTTTACATCTTGAAGTTTTTAATAGAAATATGAGCAGAAACAACAAATATAAAAAAAAACTTCCATCGAAAGCCATTGTTGTTATGGTTTACTATATTTGTACATGAAGTTATATTTATAATTACTCGACTTGACATAAGTTTTATAATTTCTTTGTACTAAATCTAATTTCTTTGGATTAAAACTAATTTCTTTGGCGCAAAATGCCAAAGAAATACAAAGAAATTAGGGACAAAGAAATTAGAAATCTTGTAATTTTTTTTATTAAAAAAAAAAGCATTAGCGCTAATAAAACCTCTTATTGCCACGTGCATATAATTTTAATAATACAATTCACACAAAAATTGAGAATTTAATGATTGTAAATATTAACATAAAAAGGGACATCCGCGGATTACCGCGTACGTTGGTGATTATACATAATTCCCGGTTATTATGCACATAAATGTGAATAATCGGTAATTATATGCTTAATTTCTCAGAATTATGTATAACTAGAGGCTGCCCCGCGGTATTTCCCGCGCAGATTTCTCATAAACACAAAAATCCCGTTTTTCCCGTTCCCGTGGGAATTTCGGGAAATCCCTTCTTAGTGCTCACCTACACCCCCCAAGGAACCCACGTGCCAATTTTCAGCTTTCTACGACCAGTAGTTTCGGCTCTGCGTTGTCTGTCAGTCAGTCAGTCAGTCAGTAACGGAAGAGTTTTATATATATTGACTAGAGAGGCTGCCCCGCGGTTTTTCCCGCGCATATTTCTCATAAACACAAAATTCCCGTTTTTTCCCGTTTCCGTGGGAATTTCGGGAAATCCCTTTTTAGTGCTAACCGACGCTCCTTAAGGAACCTACATGCAAAATTTCAGCCTGCTACGCCCAGTAGTTTCGGCTCTGCGTTGTCTGTCAGTCAGTCAGTCAGTCAGTCAGTAACGGAAGAGTTGTATGTTTGTCTCGGGTTTGGCTGAACCGATTTTGATGCGGTTTTCAGATACGTATTTGTTACATCCAAGAGAAGCTCTCAGTTGCTCAGTTGATGTATGTGTCAGTTTATTGAAGGCGGTTTCCTTTTTTGTAAAAAATAAATTATTCAATATAGGCAAGTTATCAAGTCATAGCTCTGTTCATTCAAATACAAGGTAATGGACTCTTTCTATCTTTTTCTAGAGACAAGATTCATTTAAACATTTTAGAGCCTGAAGAGCTTAATGATGACTCATTCATGCTATCTCAAAAACAAGTTTATGTCGTTGGGTTAGGTAGGTACGAAAGATAACGCGATCTGGTTTCCAATAATTTCACTGCCGATATTATGTTAGTTAGTGATTAATTTGTTTTTGCCGTTTAAATAAATTTACTTAGGTCTTTATTTATTTTTCAATATCTACCTAAGTACTATGTACTTAGTTTTGTAATGAAAATTTATACCTATGTACATACTTTACCTATTATGAAAAAAAAATTTATTACGATCTTTATGCATGCACAGAAAAAAACCTACCTTACAGACTATAATAGGAATAGGTACTCTTGCTAAGTATTTTTAAGACTTTTTTAGGTAATCCACTTTTTGCCTAAAGTGGCCACTTTTAGCAATCACTAGCTTTCTTAAGTCTTTTTGTCTTAGATCTTAGATTTAACCTGAAAAGCCACCACCAACCACTGCTTAAAAATTCTAAGCAAGATTTTCTAGTGCCGCATAGAATCACAATAGTGATATTGGCCATGGTTTACAAAATAAAAAATTTTTTCACGATTGGCGCTAGCAATCTGAAATACTGAAATAGCGCTCATTGAATTTCAAAACGAGAACTTTTAAAAGTAAGGTTATTTTAGACACGTTATGACATGTTTTGCAGGTTTAAATAGAGCACTATTGTCCCTCCATTAAGCTCAATTCATTGTTATTGAAATCGGCAAGTGAAGGTTTTTGAAGATCTCTTGTTGTTATCATTCATTGTTATAATCGCCCGCGAGTCCGTTCCTAAGAAGCTTATTATGTTGCTTGCTACATTCTTAAATATTTTCCTGAAATTAATTAGGTGGTGGTTAGCTGCCCAAATACCTGTGTTGTAATTTATTTAGCCGATCGTGTTATTTTGCAGGAAATCTTCTTTAGGCTATTCCCCTTCCCCTTTTTAATTGACTTGCTGCGGGCGCGCTCGCTCGATACAATTCATTAATTTATTAAGCCTAATTTAATACCTACCCTAGTATAATACATATTAAATTTGTTAACGTCACGTGTCTCGAGTTGTCTCTACCACAAGAAAGAAATATGTGTACATTATTAAAAATCTATTCTAACAGTGCAGCGGTGCTGTGTTTCCTACATTAAATCTTAGCTTATGCTTTCCCCTTCCGAGATTGCATCAGCGTCAGGATCTGCGCTCACGCAGGACTCTGGACGGACACGTGTGGATAATAGAATTAAAATAGTGCGATGAATAATCGGATCGAACGACTTCGCCATCTCATTTATCTCATAGTCGACCAACAGCCGTCCTGCTCGCTCAGCATTAGGCAGTCTTGGTCTTTTTGCGAAGGTCTCTTTTAGTGTATTAGTCATGCGTTTTCCTCCTAATGAACTCGCTGTTTGTATATTCTATTTACTAAGTTACACCTAGAGATTTCATGGTTTGATGTTGGCATCAGACAATTTAATGTTATTCACTGCCGTTTTACAGTTACTTACTTAAAAACAGATTTTGTAAAACTGTTTTCTTAAAGGCTAAGAATTTTCGAACTCAAGTAGGGAACCCGTTTTTATGTAGGTATATAATTTAAAGTGATAGAAATTAAAGGTGATAGAAATTATCAAGAACTTGTATGAGGGTTCCTACTGCAGAATTAAGCACGGAGGACAACTCACGGACAAGATCTCAGTGACCGCAGGAGTTAAACAGGGTTGTTTGTTGTCGCCGTTTTTATTTCTTTTAGTCTTGGATGACGTGATGCACAAAGCGATGGATCGCGAAGCGAGAGGTTTGGCATGGCTTCACGGTAGATCTCTCGAAGACATCGACTTCGCAGATGACTTATGCTTGCTGGCAATGTCACGGAAAGACCTGCAATCCAAGACCGACGACCTGATTGTTGAAGCTTCCAAAAAAGGATTGCGTATAAACTCCAGCAAAACAAAGGATATGCGCCTCAACACCATAGACTTGAAGCCAGTTAATATAAACGGTCAGGCAATCGAACAAGTGCGATCATTCACATATCTTGGGAGTGTGGTTGACCCGTTGGGAGGAGCGGAGGCGGACGTTACTTCCAGAATTAACAAGGCTCGGGCCGCCTATGCCCAGCTCAACCCTGTGTGGACCTCGTCGGTCATTACTTGTCGAACTAAAATCAGAGTGTTCAACTCCAACGTTAAATCCGTACTCCTATACGGATGCGAAACCTGGCTGGTCAAAAAAGAAATCACCAAGAGACCTCAGATCTTTGTGAACAAATGCTTACGGCGTATTTTAAAGATACGTTGGCCACAAACTATTTCAAATGTGCGACTGTGGGAATTGACCAGCCAGGAAATGGCGTTGGATTGGTCACGTGTTGAGGAGAACCGACGATCACATAGAAAGAAAGAAAGAAAGAAAGAAATCATTTATTTACAGCAGCCTGTGTCACACAAACAAAACATAACATAACATAACAATGAGACATACATTCAAACATATTTACACACTAAAGGTAAAATAAACTAAAAAGTAAAAATAAACTAAAACTAAAAACATCTCCAAACAGGCTCTGACATGGCATGCATCCGGTAGCAGAAGGCCAGGTCGCCCTCGCATCAATCAGGAAATCGGTGGAGAAGGAGATCGCAACAACTGGTCTCAAATGGCGGTATCTGGAGGAGGCAGCCCAGGACCGTATAAAATGGAGAAAATTACTTCGAGCCCTTTGCCCCTGATGAGGGGCTATAGGAAGAAATCATCATCATCATATAATTTAAGAATTCAACTTTCTGAATACTTGCAATGTAGAAAAAAAGAGCAATGAACGATCTTATACATAAAAGTAGAACATAGACCTAGGCAGAAGCTGGTTATGAAATCTGGAATGTATTAATTTTAATAATATTAAGCCTAATTCTAATATTTCATATAAAAAATAACTGGAACAGATGCCGTTGTTGTTGTTGCACGTATATCAAACGGCCTTACTACAAGTTTTAAATTTCTTGCTTTAGCAGCTAAAACTCTTTTGTTTACAATTATAATATAATAAATAGAGTTTAATAGAGTCATATACCTACGCATCAAATCACACATGTGCGATAGAACGCACATTTAAGGATAGCACAGTGCAATCATGCAAGTGTGCATTATTGTGGCGCAATATGTAAGTTGCAAAATAGATTGTCGTGTATAGTCATACATTGTAGCTTTAAATACGCCGATAAGGGTTAAGGTAAACAAGATCACGCCATTATCGGTTGATTTGCCAGGCCACCAGCTCATCTTATATAGGTCATTCTACTTTTCTGTCTGTCTGTGTTTATTTAAGAACAAATTACGAGTTATTAAGTCGATATTTCGCAGACAAATTGATATATATAGGAATATTAACAGGGGCTTTTTCGCTTTTCCAAATAACAAATGTAAATTCGATGACAACGACAGCATTCGAAAACTATTACTTTTCTTAAGACATGGTCAGTGGCGGACTAGGAGGCCGTAACAGATTTGTCTTTGGTTTCGTCAGCCCTAGACTGTATTACCAAAGAACAAGTGCTATTTTGCAATACAGAATGTTACGTCGACCGTGTCCGCCACTGTACGTCACTGTTATCGAATTTTTAATGTTCATTTAATTAAGCGACAGTACCCTGGCTGGTTATATTATAAGTAAGTATTAAAATATTTAAAAGGGTATCTTATCGGTTATGACACGCTATACCACAATGTTAAAACAGTACATAGTGTTACACTGTGGCTATACTTACAATGAAAAATATAATGTTTTCTATTTTATAGCCTGGAAAATTAACCAAATATAAAATAACTCTAAAACCTTCATCAAGGTTATTGATATTTTTTGTGCTCTTAATATCTAATTTAATAACTATCGCACGTTCATAACAATAATTATTATAAAATGAAAATGACATAAAATAATATCCTAATGATATCCCTTTCGTTAATTTGTCCGACCGGCCACACCGGCCGAACTAACTTGTTGCTGGGTGAGTGAGTGAGTCACCCCGGGCACGGGCACCTCGCAGCCTCCTCCGTCCCGTGACCGTCAGAATGGCTGGTCACCTAAAATTGTTGTGTTTCTCCCAAAGTACTGAGGAAGCAAATGTCTCGTTATAGGAACTAAATAGAAGCAATTAGGAAGTAATTTTTAAACCACACGTGAGCGTTTTTCATGACTGGTGACCAGCCATTCTGACGGTCACTCCGTCCCGCCCGGCCGTCGTCGTCGTTAGCGCAGGTCGATGACGGTTAACTTTAGATCTGCCTGCTTTCGATAAAAATAAACTTGTCGTAGCGAAAACGGAGCACTATTGTTATTAGTAAATTTAGCTTGTAAGTGCTTATAATGTTAATTTTTGTTATTGCGTTGTGACCTTTCCACATTTTAATCAATACAAAACTCTTATTTCCTACTTACAATCAAAAAACGTGCAGCTTTACTTAGAAAGAAACTTCCAAAAAAAGAGGTTTGGAAAACACGGAAATATAGGTATTAGGTATATGTTTAGAATTTTCATCTGCGAAGAGATAAATCATTGCGAAGCTTCGATAACACGCTCGCTGCACTAATTCCTCCTTCACAAAAGTTTTTTGATTCCCTTCCTTCCCTTTTCAAACTGGAATAGGCCTTATTCTTTTAAGTCTTCCCTCTAGTACATTAGAGCTCAATGGATTTACGATAAATTAATTGTTTCAGGATGCTTTTGCTTCTGGTTCTTTGCGCGGGCGCCGCGGTCTGTCAGCCGACAGGTTGCGGGGAGAATGCGCATTGCACCGTCGGCTACTACTGTGAGCCGCCGGGCTACTGTCGGGAGTGCCTCCGCTGTGAGGACCTCAAGAGATTAACTGCGCCGGCGCACGTGGGCTGCGTCACCTCAGTCTCCGAGTGCGGTCGTTGTTTCCCAGGGTAAGTTCATCATTGTGCCCGCGGTAGAAGCCCAGGCAGGAGTAAGTAAAACGTGTTCGTCTTCTATCCTGGATATACAATTGAGTCTTTTCAGACTATGGAAGTTGCCACCATCGCTGCCGTTCTTCGGATGGCCCGATTGGCACGTTAAGCCGTGGTTCTTGAATTTACCTCCGCGTCAGTCGTGTCGGTCAGGCGTACCATTGACCATTGACAGGAGCTTCAACTTGAAAGCGGGTGAAACATGACATTACCCAATCGTCCTAACGGTGATGATGGTAGCCGTTGTCGAATACGATAGTTCTTTATATTTTAAGATGCTTCACTAATTTTAAAATAAATCAAGAATGAAAAGTAGATATGAAACCCCCTTACCACAGAAAATTTAGACCGGTCTAAATCGGCAATTTGTATTGACAAAATTGTGATTTTATCCTAGTGTAGTGATTTAAACCAGAAATGCATTTAATTTTACTAGAGAGCTGACAACTAAACGTTATAACTTAGTCATTTAATGAAATTGAAAGGGTTTTATGCTGATAAAAATAAATATCCAATGCTTTCTATTGTCATTGAATTTTATCAGGACTCATTTTTCACAATAATTTTATAAGGAAAAATACAAGTATAGGTAAGTAGAATTGTGTCAAGTGGTAGTGCGTCATTTGTGCCCACCTACTTTATTGCGTAAAACCACAGTAAAAATAATTATTCACTCATATATACTCGAGTGAACCATCTAAGGACGAAAAACATTCTGCCGACATCACAAGTCACAAGCTGTCTGTAATGTTCGTTGTTGTACACCTACCTACTGTATACTCTACATGTTACGCTAACATGTGAAGGTCGTTTACTTGTGTTACCTATGTGTTTACTTATGTATGAGCTAACTTATACTCATTAGAATAGAATATTATGTTAGGTATGAACTTACTATTTAAGTATGTTTGACGTACAACTTAAAATAAGTATTTCTAGTACTTACTTACGTTATACTTTTTTACATTATTACATTTGACAATTACTTACTTTACTTTACTTTTACTTTTTTTTTTTTTACTTTAATTATTATATTTAAAACAATTTCAGCTTTGGAAAGAACTTACCACTAGTTAGTTTTTCGATTTCTAAATTCTATTTGTAATCCAGGTTGGTGGAGGACCCCAGCGGCAACGTGGACGCGCAGTGCGTGCCGGCCGGGTCCGTCGCCCCACCCAGCAACTCTAGCGCTTCTGCCGACGACGGCCCGCCCTCTTACCTCTGGATAACTTTGGCCGTGGGCCTCCTGCTGCTCGTCCTGATCGTCGTCATCGTGTTCTACGTACTGCGCAACACTGACACACTCAAAGTCCTCGCCTGTGAGCCACAATCAATCATTTTTTTGTTGTGCGCATGCGTGGGCGTCGTCGGCGCGAATGTTTTGTTTTTCTGATTTATTGATAGCTGGCGAGCTAGCTCTAATGGCATGGCTAATGCTATTGTAGTTGTTTTGATAACGCATCCTATCTTTAATCAGCTTTTTATTTACTTTATACGGTGAACTGCCGTGCGTGAACAATAACAATTTTAACGAAGTTAAAGCTGTCGGAGACATAAAACTTTCTTTTAACTTATTTTAAGCTTGGCGCCAAATATATTTTAAGTTATTCTAAGTTGTCAATAATTTTGCTAACTTTATTTTAATTGAGGGTAATATTGTAACTCTCTCTCTCTCTTCCAACCCCGTCGCCTGCAAGCGTACAAGTGTGATCTCACCTAAAATTCATTAAGATATAGATACAGCTACAAGCTCCTGGTTTATCATTTCCACCTAGATAGACCTAAGACCTAACAAGTCTAGTACAAAGGCTTTCGACTTGAATACGTATTCTAAGCTACATATTTTGTTTTACTTAGCAATGGATGCTAGACTTGTAACAATTTATAATATACTTACCCAATAACCAATATCTTTTATAAATATTGATTGATATACTTAGGTAATATAAAGTAAAATATAGTATACGAGCTTTCCCGGCTTACTTCGTTACGCCATAGAATATTAGATACTACAAAAGACTTGGCTCTATAGACTATGTTCTTTTGACTGCCCAGAATGGCCGAATAAAAAACAAACAACAACAACAAACCACCTGTCAAAATATGTAAACAACGGAAAAAATATTACACCTTGGGTTATATTATTTGAGTTTAGGTACGGATCCCTAATTTTTTTGAAAATCTAATATAGCCTATGACACTCGGGGTTAATGTAGCTTCCTACCAGTGAAAGAATTTTTCAAATCGGTTCAGTATTTCCGGAGCCTATTCGTTACAAACAAACAAACAAACAAACAAATCTTTCCTCTTTATAATATTGGTATAGATAATTTCACTTTAAAGGCATAATTTGATATAAATGTTATCTTAACTATAATAACCTAGCTGTTGTAAATTAATGAAATGTATACTAACTATGTACAGCAACCCGCACCTCGCTGCAGTCCCCGTGCAGTGCGGGGCAGCGGGCGCGGGCGCGCGCGGACGCCGAGGCGAGTGCGCCCGCGCCCGCGCCCGCGCCCGCGCCCGCGCCCGCGCCGCCGCCCTACCACACGCAGTACGAGCCCGTGCGGCCCACCTCGCCGCCGCTCGACCCCGCGCCGGGGTTTGAAAGCAGCGGACCTGTGTCCAATGAAGGTCTCCTATCTTATCAATTCTACCTACTAAACTATAGCAAACATACATGTAGCAATTTTCAAATTTTCCAAGCAGTATCACATTATTTATCATAGTGCTAGTTTATTGCCACTACGAGCTTTCCCGGCTTACTTCGTTACGCCATAGAATATAAGATACTACAAAAGACTTGGCTCTATAGACTATGTTCTTTTGACTGGCCAGAATGGCCGAATAAAAAACAAACAACAACAACAAACCACCTGTCAAAGTATATGTAAACAACGGAAAAAATATTGCACATTGGGTTACATTATTTGAGTTTAGGTAAGGATCCCTGATTTTTTTAAAAATCGAATATAGCCTATGACATTCGGGGTTAATGTGGCTTCCTACCAGTGAAAGAATTTTTCTAATCGGTTCAGTATTTCCGGAGCCTATTTGTTACAAACAAACAAATAAACAAACAAACAAATTTTTCCTCTATAATATTGGTATAGATAATTTTTTTCACACTAGAGGAATTGTGAATGTTGGTAGGAATTTTCATATTTGTATTATACAGGAATGAATCAGTCCTTCTAACAATATAACATGGATAGGGTGTGTGTATAGCAGCTGGCATAAAAATAATTTAACAATAATTCGTAAGTTTATGTGGTGGCTAGGCTAAATGTACCATTACCATGCGACATTAAAACATTTGAACACATGCTTAGTGTATTTCAATGTCATCATGTCTTTTCTCCACAAAGTTTGTCCTTGTTGTTGTATATGTATCTGTAGGGTAGACCTACGTCCAGCAGTGGCCTCTATCGGTTGTAATAATGATATACCTTGCGCCCTAATCATCACGCTTTGAAGGCTCAGTCCATTCTGCTAACACCCGCGCGCCCACGTGGAATAGTCTTTAGTAGTTATCACTTTTATTTTAATCAGTGAAATAGATGGCTAAAATACCTTGTATTATAAATTGTTTGTACAGAATCATCGGCGCCGTTCCTAAAGCGTGCCGGGTCGGCTCGCGCGCGCGCGGGCCGCGAGCGCCGCGAGCACGCCGCGCGGCAGGAGGCGCGCGTGTTCAACAAGCCCCACTACGTGCGCGGCCCTGAACTGCCGCCCAGGTGAGACTTACTAACTGTTCTATTTTATATTTATTTTTATTAAGTATTTTATTAGGCCCAGCAATAGGCTACAAAAATTGCCCGACGCAGAATGGTTACCTGATTCACCATAATTAAATATTTATGAAGACTTAGTTTTATTGATTTTTTTCCCTGTTATGAAATGTAATAACTAAATCTATCTTTAGTATAATTACTGTTCCGTTCCGTTCTGTGTGTAATATTTCGAAATGTCATTAGGGATAACCACTTCATAGATATTGCAACTAATTTATATTTGTTAAGTATGATGTGATGTGTGTGACTGCAGTTGTGAAATGCAAATATCAAATTTCATTCACCACATACTTGGTCAATAATCAATATATACCGGGTGTTTCTGACAAGGCGGTAATAAATCAGAGGAGGGATTCAGCTCACCATACCCTTCGGTTTCGGGCACCCTAGATACAGGTTCTACCTAGTTAGGGGCTCTGAGTGTTATGTGTTATTATTATTATTATTATTATTATTATTATTATTATTATACCTAACAACTTTCCCAAAGCAACATGGGTCGAAATCTCAAAACGAAAACCAGCTGTCCCGTACATTGACCCCGTCAGCTGATCGAACTAATGTATGGAACAGCTGTTATTTTTTTTGAGATTTTGACCCATGTTGCTTTGGGAAAGTTGTTAGGTATGGTGAGCTGAATACCTCCTTTGATTTATTACCGCCTTGTCAGAAAAACTCTTCCGTTACTGACTGACTGACCGACTGACAGACAACGCAGAGCCGAAACTACTGGGCGTAGAAAGCTGAAAATTACCACGTGGGTTCCTTGGGGAGTGTAGGTGAGCACTAAAAAGGGATTTCCCGAAATTCCCACAGGAACGGAAAAAAACGGGATTTTTGTGTTTATGAGAAATTTGCGCGGGAAATACCGCGGGGCAGCCTTTAGTCTATATTAATATTTCAAAGAGGAAAAATTTGATTGTTTGTTTTCATTGAATAGACTTCGCGTGACTACTCAACCAATTTGAAAAATATATTTCACTGTTAGTTAGGGATGGCTAGACAAGTAGACACCACGCAGTATAGAATGCGATATAAGAATATATGGTAGGGGAGCCCAAGAGGGGATTTCGGGACTTACTAAAGCGCAGCAGATTAATATACAGGAGGATACCTTGTACCCGGTTAAGTACCTCCACAAAACATGAGGCCCTTAAATAAGGCCGCCCGCGAAGGATTCAGGATCAGATTAGTAAAAAAAAATTGACCATCAGAAATTCTCGAGCGCGTCAGATTAAAGTAGGGTGAGTTAATTACATCCTAAAATGTGTATATTCCACTAATCTGACAATTTGAGAGTGACGTAAAGAAAAGGGAGGGCAACAAAGTTGTAAAAAAAAACGTTATCTCGACATTCTCGAGCGTAGCTAAATTTTTTTTTATTTTGAAGGAACTAATTGAAGAATAAAGAAAAAATATATTCTGACGATTTCCGCAAGCCGAAATAACAAAAATTCGTCGATGAAGTTAAATGCGCTGCGTGATGCCTACATTTCCTTCTCCACGTTTCTATTACTCTCTCACTCTTTCTCTATCTATTACTCTGTCACTCCGTCTCCACTCCAACTCTGGTTTATGCTGCCATGACGCCATCACATCTGATCATAATGATGGGTTACTCAGTAATTTAAATTGAGGACTCGTGAGGAACTCATTTGGCTAAATGAGGTCCTCACGAGGACTCCTCATTTGAGGCGAGGCATTTCAACCCAAAAACAGGCCCAAACCTTCCCGCAGCCCCTTATTTTTGCTTTCTATAGACATTCACAAGCATATAAATGCAATACAATAATAAAAATAATAATAATTTTATTTACTATAAAATATAGTTTACTGATTTAAATTAAAACTTACAAATTGATATTGCATGTAGATTTAGATATTTGTAAAGGATTAGTATAAATAGAATACAGAATAATTATTAAATTGAAAAATTACAATACCATGCAATGCAATACCTAAGCTATCCAATAATTGTATTCTACTAAAAAAGCATTCACTTATTTATTTGCATGCGATTTCCTGAGCTTTTCAATTAATTAAGTTCAATAATTTAAAAAAATTAAACTTCTTTCAGACTTTTGAGCTGGGAGAGCTCAAATGCATAGAAATATTATTTCTTTGAACTCAGCGAGCTCAAAATATCACATAAATTATATTTTGGGCTCAAAAATGTCATAAGTACAATTTTAACCGCCCAGCCCCCGCAGCATGACGGACCATTTGTCGAATCTTTCTGTCACTTTTAATCGCTTTTGACATTTCAATGCGGGAAAATGTATGGAGACGATCGACAAAAGTGACAGATAGATACGACAAAGTCGAAAAAATTTCGTCATGTTACCACTGCTGCCTCCGCAGCATGACGGACTATTTGTCGAATCTAACTGTCACTTTTAATCGCTTTTGACATTTCAATGCGGGAAAATGTATGGAGATGATCGACAAAAGTGACAGATAGATACGACAAAGTCGACAAAATTTCGTCATGTTACCACTGCTGCCTCCGCAGCATGTCGGACTATTTGTCGAATCTAACTGTCACTTTTAATCGCTTTTGACATTTCAATGCGGGAAAATGTATGGAGATGATCGACAAAAGTGACAGATAGATACGACAAATTGTCCGTCATGTTACCGCCGCTGGAATGGAATTAGAGGGAAGTTGCAGGGATGGCCTACCGTAAGGTAAACCGTTTTTCAAATTTTTTTTTTGTCAGATTTGGCGAATCCCTATAGATAATCGTCAGATTATGAGACAGTACGTTTAGAACATAAAGATAAACCATATATATCTTAATCTGACGCGCTTGAGTATTTAAAAATGGCGATTTTTTTTTGCACATTATGAAAATGGCCGCGAGTTTGCGTCCCATCGAAATCGTCAGATTAGTGAATGAGAGCTTTTTTTTGGTGCACTTAACACTCCCTTAGAAAATCTGACGCGCTCGATATTTTTTTTTTTTTTTTTCATTTTCAACCCTTACATACAACCACCCGCATCATGCAAACGATCAGTTTAACATACGTACATTATTAAAAATTCGTAGGACATTGATGCTATCAATATCTGACGCGCTCGAGGATGTCCATGCAACAGTTTTTTTTTACATATTTAAAAACCTATAGCCGCTTCCCCCACCGATGTAAAGGGATATATCATATAACATTTTTTTCTTCTTATCATCTAAGCTTTGCAACCCAATAGGTCTCTACGACGCTCGAGTAAATCCCCATTTAGCATCGTGGGCTCCTCTACTAATAGTCATAGAAAGAATTTAAATTCGATGCGCTTCTAAGGTGTGGACTGGCGAAAGCGTCAGATCAGTAATTTAGTCTAGACTAGAGGTTCCCAGACTTTTTATTTCCACGACTTTCTAAATTTCTGGTGCCAATGCAAATCTTGCAGCTATATTTCTACATGCCAACAACATGGACATCCGTTGAGTCTCCCGTGGACCCCACTCTGGGAACTACTAGTATAAAGTATAATTGATTGTACACGCAATGAACGGCGTTGTTGATGCAGCTACGAGTCGGCGCTGGGCGACGCGCCGCCCGCGCCGCCCGCGCCGCCCGCGCCGCCCGCGCCGCCCGAGCTGCTCGACGAGGCCACCATGGAGAGCGTGTGGCAGCCCGGGCTGCCCATAGTGCCCATGCCCACGTGAGACACACTTTAAACTTCTATTTTACAACTGCACCCGCAGCATGACGGACAATTTGTCGAATTTGTCGTATCTATCTGTCACTTTTGTCGATCATCTCCATTCATTTTCCCGCATCGATATGTCAAAAGCGATTAAAAGTGGCAGTTAGATTCGACAAATAGTCCGTCGTGCTGCGGGGGCTAGGTTTTAATTACCATCGCAGACTTACTAAGTTTGGCCAAAAGGGCGTGTATCTAACCTAACAGGGAGATAAAAGAGGTAATTTCAAACTAAAAATCTTCATTTCCCGAAATGAAGATTTTTAGTTTAAAAGTTAAGAATATTTTTCTCTCTGTTTTGTTCGATCACAGCTTTTTGGCCGCCCTTAGTAAGACTGCGATTGTTATAAAAACCAACCGGCAATACTTTCTAGTAAGTAGTTGTATGGTAATATTGGTAATAAAGGAAAGATCAAAAATGTTGACGCGATGTTATAATTTGTTTATTTTGTTTTGTTTAGCGTACGGCCACAGTATAATAATAAACAGTATGAGCACACCCTGTCTCCCTCAGCAAGTGCGGCTCCCCCGCTCTCGGTTACCTCTGGGTTACCGCTCAGTACAAATAAAGCAGCGTCGCACGTCTCATCTCACTCACACAAGTATGATACGCGTGAACGTACTCAAGTTTCGGCTGTGCGCGAAGCTACGCGCTTTTTTCTATGAAGTGTCCGAGGTGTGGCGCGGCAGTGGACGCGGACTACAGTGTGTCCTCTTTACGACGAACAGCGAACAATCGTCCGCGATGACAGATGAAAGCATCGTCCGAATTTGTTTTTATTTGCAGTATTGTTATTTGTTGTGTAGTGAGTGTATCTGTTGCTATGACTAGACCTGTGAGACTGATAATTGTAATTTTATTTTAACATAACCGAATTCATTTACACGTCTAAAGAAAACAGCAATGATTTAGAAAATCGCTAACATAACAATTCGATCAAATTTAGTTACTAGACTTGGCTCTAGCTTTAACGAAAACTACAAGGTGTTTCATTCAATACTTATTATTCAACAGAGAAGTGAGCGAAGATCCCTCTCCGCGCTCCAGCGAGCTGTCAGCCTTGCTGAGCGAGGCGCGGGGCGCGGGGGGCGGGGGGCGTGGCGCGGGGGGCGGGGGGCGCGGCGCGGGGGGCGTGGCGGGCGAGCCCACGCCCAGCAAGGTGCTCTGTGTCAGACAGGTATATCCGAATTATCTAACACTTGTGTTTCTGACAAGGCGGTTATAAATCAAAGGAGGGATCGAGCTGACCATACCTCACTTTCCCAAAGCACTAGGTTCAAAATCTCAAAAACAAAAATCAGCTGTCCCGTATATTGACCCCGTCGAACTGATGTATGGTTTTTTATTAAGATTTCAACCTATGTTATTTGGGAAATGTTGTTAGGTATGATGAGCTGATTTATTAACGTAATGTCAGAAACACTCAGTATATGCTCCTAGTTCCTGCTTTAGTCTAGCTAGAGTATCTTGTTTTTTTTTTTTTTGACATGGTGTTATTCTACATGGAAAGTAAAGCAAAACAAGAGAATTTTAAGTAGAATCAGAAAAATACATTACGATTATAAGTAGTATAAATAACATGTGTTGTTTCTTCAGCCTCTTAGATATTGTGACGTCTTTATTAAAATATGATTCATTATCAACACAAACGTAATTACGCATTTAGGTCTAAATAACTACGTAGCATCATTTTCAAAGCTCGCAATTAATCTCCATATGAGGAATACACACACACACCTACATATTCACACGGTAATTCTAAGTCATAAAAATAGCAATAGGTACACAATACATTGTTCGTTGTATCAAGTAGGTACCAATATTGAGTTATTGACGCATCAGCAATAATATAAGGATTAAAAAAACTTTATAACACCTGTAGGTTACACATAATTGCGGATTGTACAGTGGCAGACTAGGAGGCCGTAACAGATTTGTCTATGGTTTCGTCAGCCCTAGACTGTATTACCTATCTACAACAAGAGCTATTTTGCAATACAGAAAAACCGGAGGTATTACGCCGACCGTGTTCGCCACTGTACATGTTTATGTTGTGTACGCGGCACACAACATAAACTTGCACATTTTTGTTGTTGTGGATCTTCATTGCAATACCTGCGATGCCATGCTGCCGGTTATTTAAAGCGGGAAAGCCAATGGCATGTGAAGACGCCACCGGCACACTGCTACAAAAAAAATGTCAATCCACTTGCTCGAAATAATACTTTTTCATTCCACCCGCTCGAAAACACTACTGTTTGTACCTGTACACGTATTTAAAAAGTGACACTTTATTGACTTTTGGCTTACAGCTGGTTGAATATGAATTTCCATACATTACGAATGTACATACTGAAATGCATTTTTTAGTAGCAGCAGTAGTTTTTTAATTTTTATTTCAAACAAAGAAAACAAAAAAAGTTATTTAATCGGTGCCTCTGTGCCTAAACCAAAGAACCAAATTTAGCTTCCCACTATTTTAGCTCTATAGCCTAAACTGACATTTGAAAAAAAAGGCGGTAAAATAATTGTTTTTGTTTACGTGTTTTTAGTACAGTAGCGGACACGATCGGCGTAACACTTCCGGTTTTTCTGTATTGCAAAATAGCTCTTGTTCTTGGGCAATACAGTCTAGGGCCGACGAAACCATAGACAAATCTGTTACGGCCTCATAGTCCGTGACTGTACAGTACATACTTATGAGAATGCAATTATTTTGATTTTACTTTGTTTAATAGTTATTGTTACAGAATATGTGTTTGAAGTGAAGTGGATTTAAAAGCAAGCTGACTGATTAGGTCAACAGAATTAGGTAGGTATCTGCTTTTTAAGGAAAAAAATCTGGTCGGATGGAATGAAAAGTAGAATATAATACTCTGGCGTAAAGGTATTCTGCTTTGGGTTTTGTTTTTACCCTCGCTTGTTCAAGTTTCAAGCCATTATTTCCTCACTGCGCTCGGCCTTGAAACTCTTACAGAACTTGGGTTCGAACTTGAAACCCTCATACATAATACATTACTTTACGCCCTTGTATTATAATGTACAATATAATGTCATGTCTTTCCACAGGATTCAAACAATAATACGAACAGACGAGCCCGCGACGGCGAGGGCCCGTCGTCCTCGGGCGCCGCGCCGCCCCCCGCGCCCGCGCCCCCCGCGCCCCCCGCGCTCACCTTCAACATCACCGTGCAACAACACAACGACCTGAAACTGATCCGCACGTAGCCTATACCTCCTCTAGTACCTAGATAAGTACAGTACCATATTTCTATGTATTTGATGAGATACTCAAAGAACCGTTTTACATACGTTTGTGTCTGTGTTCAGTTCCGATAAGCATTTATATTTCAGTGTTACCATCAGCGCTCAACCCGAAATACTCGCATATTTATCCTATTTATAAAAATCTATTACATAAACTCGGCCAAATGGGGTCCAGCTCGATAGCTGGTGCCTTCGCCTAACCCTTCGGTTCGGGGAATATAGGCGTGAGATTATTTTATGTTATATTCTATTAGAAATACTGAACTGTAAAAAAAAAAAAAGGCAATTAAATTATGTTTCTTTTGATGGACAAACACCAGGGATCTAGTCATATACATATTATACGGCAACGATTTTCAGTGTTTAAAATTTATTGGCCATTTTATCGTATCCCAAAAGAACATGACAACTGCATAGATATAGATACAAATATTTCAAAATACAAAATGGTATATAACAAATTATTAAAATAAGGTACTTACACACCTGTCAATATCTCTAACTCGAGATAATCTCTATTTTTCAGAATGACCCACTGACGCTGTAACGTATTTTTTTTTAAATAAATCACAAGTCCAATGCATTTATAGTAGACGAGCTTTCCCGGCTTACTTCGTTACGCCATAGAATATAAGATACTACAAAAGACTTGGCTCTATAGACTATGTTCTTTTACCTGCCCAGAATGGCCGAATAAAAAACAAACAACAACAACAAACCACCTGTCAAAATATGTAAACAACGGAAAAAATATTGCACCTTGGGTTATATTATTTGAGTTTCGGTAAGGATCCCTAATTTTTTTGAAAATCTAATATAGCCTATGACACTCGGGGTTAATGGAGCTTCCTACCAGTGAAAGAATTTTTTAAATCGGTTCAGTATTTCCGAAGCCTATTCGTTACAAACAAACAAACAAACAAACAAATCTTTCCTCTTTATAATATTGGTATAGATATTATATTTATTTTTAGGTCCAAATGCAGCTGTTTTCGGTTATTTTCCATTATCGTTGTTTCTTTAAGCCCAAATTCTGTTAATAATAAATTATAGTATCTTGTGCAACAAATCCAGTTTATTATAAAAGCATTAAGTTTAAAACGTGTTTTTGCAAATTCTGTGATTAGTTATTTTCAAATTAATTGATTTCTCTAAAAATCAATCATATTAAGACAGACAACGTATTTTCTCATATAAAGTTCGATCTCTCTGCCATTTATTGTAGGCATTTTTAAATAGTATAATAATTATTGTGCTTCGTTGCCATAACTTCATTACAACTAAGGTTGATATTTTGATTAGCATAATAGCTCATAATTTTAATCTAAAATAATACGACATTTTGAAATACTATTTTAAGATGTTAGTTTGTTTGCGTCTTTATTTGATATAAACTTGTCCGATTAGTGCTCAATATGAATTATGAACCGCTCAAAGAAATCGGAATGAATGATCTTTGCTTGAATCTGATTGTTGATTAGTTATGTAAATGTAGTAGCTAGTAGCTCGGCCGGCAAGGCTGTGCGGAGCGGTTACTTAGTCTCATAGAAATAGTATTTAATTAAATTGTAATTGTTATGTATGTATATCATAGAGTTTGACTAGGTAGACCAAAGTACATTTGTTCTGACTATTAGTAACAGTGTTGTTTGGTTTCAGACTCGTTTAAATGTATTATATCGATTACAAAAAGTATCTCAATACTTCCATGTCCAGAATTTGTTTATTATAAATGAATGATGCATGATTAATATCATAATATTCAGCCATAAAAAGTGTGTAATTTTATTATTATTTGTAAAATGAATGTCTTCCGATAGCGTAAATTGCATTTCTTACAACCATAGGTACCGTGTTTAGTTCCTCACTGATAGCACGCTCCAAACACGGATCTCAGTTATTACATTTAGCTTAGTTTTTCAATGAACTGTAATAACATCCAGATGATGTTCTTCTATATTGTTTTTTTTTTCACAAAAACTTTGTATATAAAAAAATCAGTTTTAGTCAATGTTTATTATGTTTGGCGTCATAACGATATAACCTCACAACAACCGATATAAGGTGAATTACAAAAAAAATTAAAAAGGGTTGAAAGTATGTTTTTGTAATAATGATAAAAGTGATGTATTATAACTTACGTAAGCATAAAGGAATTTTTCATGAAAATGATTAAATGGCGGTCACTCGTTATAAAACTGAAGTACTTACGCGCTAAATAAAATAATAAATATAATTATAGAATCAACCGTAGAGTTCGAGATAAATGCCGAGATAATTTTCGGTGATGCAGTTCGTTTGACCAAGCGGTTTATAAATTAACCTATGGACCAAGTTGTTCGAAATAAATGTGTTTTTATTATTTTTAAACCTTTTCTTTTAGTTGTTCTCCAACAGTGCAAAATTATATTTAGAAAAATTCATAAATTGCACAGTTTTTTTATCCTTGCCCCTTATTTTTTCTTATAATATTTTTCATTAAAAATCAATAGTATTGATAAAATCAATCTCAAAAAGCTCGTTTTGCCAACCATACTAGGTACAGTCACGGACTAGGAGGCCGTAACAGATTTGTCTATGATTTCGTCAGCCCTAGACTGTATTACCAAAGAACAAGAGCTATTATGTAATACAGAAAAACCGGAAGTGTTACGCCGATCGTGTCCGCCACTGTACAAGATTAAAAACAAAACTCATGCCATTTTCAAATAGTTTTGTTTATGTGTGCGGATTTTACTAACCAGTTAGGTATTACCATTACCAGACAAAGTTAATCACTAAAAACTGGCTCCTGAAAACAACGAGGAGACGTTTACTTACGGATGGTTCATTTTAATATTAAAATTGGAGGTAATTTGAATAATACCACAATAAGACCCATTATTAAATTAAACGTCGGGAAATGATTCCTCGTTAATTCACAGGTTTCAGCAAATAAGTACTTAAGATAATCTCTTTATTTAAGATTTTGTAAGTCGCGACACGATCTTGCAGGCTCCATTGATGTTACCAGTCACGTTCTACAGTCCCATCTGTACAACTTTTATCTTGTTATAACCAATATTTCATAATGTCCTGTTCCAGGACTGCATTAATTTATGATCCCTCGCGCCTTACCGAATCTCGCCATATTAGTATGGCTCTTGAGTGCCTTAAATAAGTGCCTTAAGTAGTGTACTTTTTTATGTTTTATTTAAGGAGAGCCTTAAGAACCGGTTTTGATGCACTATTACTTGCACACAAACGTTGATTATGTATTTAAATGTTGTTTTAACATATTTTCTTTACATTTGTGAGAATAGTGTCATCTATCTAGTCGTGTTCCTAAAGCTACACTGTAAGGTATGACCGAATTGCATATGTTTTTATCGACACCTGTTAGCAAAATAAATACGGTCATGCTCAGAAGCTGTCAAGAAATGTTTTTTGACACAGTTTTTATAATTTAAGTTATTCTAATTAAATATAAATTAATATTTTATCTGCTGATTTTCATTTTGGGTTGGTATTGAAATTAAAAACTTACATATAAGTGCACAAAATTATATTTATTGCAAATGCTCGGCTCGGCTTATTCAAACGTATTTACTTATAACAGAACATGAACGTACCTATATGAAATTAAACATTCAGGAAAATATGATTCAATTCGTTTCTATTTATTCGTTATTTTTATGAAATCACGACAACTGTTTACTATCTTACTACATAGTATATAAGCCGATTGGCTGATAATGATAGGCAGCATTGCGTATAAGACACTAATAAGGCGGTTGTGCAATGTGCGGTGCGATTGCGTCACGCCACGTCACAAGTGTGAGTCTGCGGGCACGAAACTTGCGACGGCCGAGCGATGGCGCCACGGGGCGCGGCGATGAGGCAGCGATCTCTCGCGCGGGCACGGAACAAGCTGGCGGGCAGTCGCGCTCGAGCAGTGTTGTGTACCCGCGCAAGCGACGAAACCAAAAAATTTTGTTCTCGTCGCTTCTGCGTCGCCGTCGCCCGTGCATCGCTCGATCGCCCCGCTCGGCCGTCGCCCGCTTCATGCTCGTCGCTATACTGTGCAATGCTCTTGATTACATCGCCGTCTAACCACGGCAACTAAGTTCAGAGGTCGGGCACGACGAGCGCGACGGCGTGCAGCTCGGCGCGCGCGCGGGGGTAGTGCGCGGCGAGCGGCGCCGGCGCCGACAGCAGCTCGTGGGAACGCTCTTCACTGCTGTACAGCGGCACAGGGAGGCTTCGCGGATCGCTCTCCATCGGTGCGGCTTGCCGCTCGCGCTGCGAGAGAAACACAACGCTTCTTTTTATACCATGGACCAATCTAACTCATTTAGGATGTTTCTCATAATGTGCTAATAAATCAAGGGGAGGATTCGGCACAGCAAGACCAACAACTTTCCCTCAGCAGCATTGGTCGAAATATTAAAACAAAACCACCTGTTCCGTCCATTGTCCGACAGCTGATCGAACGCTGATGTATGGAAATATGTTTTTTAGATATTGTCCTATGTTACTTGAGAAAGTTGTTTATTATAGTAAGCTAAATCACCTGTTTAATTTATATGTCAGACTTGTCTGAAACAGCAAGTAAGTACAATAAACATTAAAGGATTTAATGTCAAACAGAAGAATCTATAGCGCGTCAGTACGGGCAGTACGGGCACGAAACTTGCGACGGCCGAGCGATGGCGACAGCGGGGCGCGGCGGGTCTCGCGCGGGCACGGGACAGGCTGGCGGGCGACGAAACTCGTTGCCGAAACTGATTGCGTCGCCAGTTTCGTGCCCGTCGCTATACTGTGCAATGCTTTTGTATATATCGCCGTCGCCCCGCTGCCGCCATCGCAAGTTTCTTGCCTGCAGACTCATAGTGCTAGTCTGACGCCGCGCTAGATCGTCGAGTTGTTGAGTAAACAGTATGACGCTGTCTGTCATACAGAGTGCTC
>OX637647.1:4960451-5063285 GCA_951802225.1 Euspilapteryx auroguttella | reverse complement strand
GTATCGCAGCAGCAAGCAGGGCGCGGCGCCGGGCGCGGCGGCGCGCCGGGGCGGGGCCGGCTGCAGCGCGCCGCCGCGCCACGCCGCGCCCGCCAGCCGCAGCCCCGACAGACGCACTTGCACGCCGCGCGCCTCCGCGCCCGATCCCGCGCCCGGTCCCGCGCCCGATCCCGCGCCCGATCCCGCGCCCGATCCCGCGCCCGATCCCGCGCCGGCTTGCGACGCTGCTGCATTCATACATACTAATATTATTGGTCAACTTCACACATTTTATGATTTTAAAATTAAACTTATGTAAAACGCTTTAATATCTTTTCAAGATGACACACATCTTGACAAGATATTAAAGCACATTTCAGGATCGTCACACTTCAAAAATACCGGACCCCAAGATTCTTAACTAATAACAAAATATAAAATTTAAAAAACCGCCGACTCGAGTCAGATTATCTATAAAAGGTCATGGTTACCTTACGATATACTTTCAATATCATTGAAGTAACACTGTACCAAATTTAAAATTAAAAGGACATATGGAAGGTAGTTAGTTAGATCCTCTCATCCACTATTTAAGATCTTTAAACCGCTGAACTGATTTTCATGAGACATGGCTAAGAACATTCGGGCTGAAATTATATATGATACAATATATTATACAATACAATATATTATATATGATACATTCTATAAGGCTTCAAACGCACAGGCGGATTTTTATCCGCGCGGTAACAAACCGCGCGGATAAAAATCCGCTGTTGCGGTTTTATTTCCGCGCGGTTGGAAAGGTTGTTATTTCATTTTCAACCTTATTCATAGGCCACGAAGGTACAGGCGAATTTTTAGCCGCGCGGAAATAAAACCGCGACAGCGGATTTTTAACCGCGCGGTTTTTTATCCGCTGGTGCGCACACTTCCATAGGATTCAGTATGTTACATAAAATCCGCGCGGCAAAAAACCGCCTGTGCGTTCGTAGCCTAAATGTTTATGCTGTAAGTTTTCCTAACCAATAAAATAAAATAAATAAATAACAAAAAAAAACTAAACTAAAGTCGATCCGTTTGGGCTGGACAGATACACAGACAGATAGAAACACACTTTAAAATTAAAAAACCCCTCTGATTTTTCATCGGGGTTTAAAAACGATCGATTCGTAATTGTCTTGTAAGCGACCTCGTTAACCATTGCCGCTTTAACAAAGGCAATTTCTGTTGCACGCCCATAGAAAACAGCAATGGCTACCAAGACAAGTATGAGTCGATTGTTTTTAGTGGTTTTTAGTGTAGTAGAAACTTGACCCCCAGATCTATGCTTTCTCTGAGCTAACAGTGACAGATACGATTTTATTTAACTGTATTTTGAAAGTTAGGTGTGTTTGACTTTGGGGCCTTATTTATAGAGTCATAAGGCTAGACAACGACCTGCAGCGGGTCTAACACAGCGCAATAACTTCCTATACTATACTGTAGGCTTACTGGATACTAATTTGGCTTGCCAAAAATATGTCTGTCGCTCAAACGAAAAACAAAACTCAAATTAGACGTAGATTATAGTAATTACCGTTGTCGTCGGACCACGTGACGCTGCGAGCGAGCTCGGCGGGCGCGCAGCCGCAGCGCTCGGCGGCGCGCGCGCCCGCCGCGGCCAGCGCCAGCTGCGGCGAGAAGAACAGCCGGAGATCCAGCTCTGACAAATTAAATAAGCTCTACTGCTACTTCTAGCGTATGTGTGATACAAGTCGGAGGAGGAAATCGCGAGATGGTGAGAAGCCTCCAGGAAAGTTACAGACTCATAATTAAAGTACGAGTGGATGTCCATGTTTTTCAAGTTTTTTCTCCCTAGATTCATTACACCTAGTTAGAAACTCTGGTTGTCGAAGCAATATTAAATTGATTGATGGCATTTTCAAACAGAAAAACAAAAGAGAGTGCGTTAAACGATGCCAAGAGAGAGATACACGGATTGCTTGAAGTAGTCAAGATCGACTGCTTCAAGGTGCGACAGCATAGTGAACGAAAGAGTTCTACGAACTTACGAAATGCGTTCTTTATGCCGAACGGCGACCCCCGAATCAGTTTGCCTGTTCAAGCGGTTCGTTTATGTTGATCATTGGGTACTTTAGTAATTGCTCACGTGTTCAGTGTATCGGCTTACCCCTTTACCACAACAATGTTAGACTGGTCTAATTTTACAATTTGCAATTAATGACAAATAAGTGATTCAAAACTAGTCTATAGATTACGACCAGGTTTAATTCTTTTGATGTAGTAAAAATCAAATGCAGCTCCGACTGAAAAAGTACCGAGCGAGCAGCGTAATAAATACCTTCGGGTAGTTCAGTGTGGCCGGCCAGGTAGTCGCGCCGGCGCCGCTCGGCGGCCCGCGCGCGCGCGGCGGCGGCGCGCACGTAGCGCTCGGCCGCCGCCGGGCCCGCCCACGCCGCCTGCCACGCCTCCGGGGCCTGCGGGAGGATCTTCTTTCTTATTTTGCTTTATTAGTAGAATGTATGATAAGGGAGCAAAGTTATATTTTTTCGGCGAGGGCGCGAATCCCTCCTTAGCTCTGAATCAAATAAAAATCCAGAGCTAAGGAGGGATTCTAGAGTAGATTCCCAAGCCTAGCGAGGGATTCAAAGTACGCCACCCGAGGAAAAAAAATATTTGCTTCCGTGTGTTACACTCTGCTTTACATCACCCACTATGAGAAAATTATATATTGTTATTAATTAAAAATTAAAAAAAAATATGTCCATCACATTTCTTGCGGCATTTCTACTACTTTTGGGACTTAATTCTTACTTTCACTGTCACTTGACTTGAAGAACTCTTTGTACAAAACAAAACACGAGTTTCTAACAATTCGTGGTTTTTTTCTTAAACTTAAAAACCAGATTCCAGTAGACTAGTTCGCGCGTTTATGAGTCTATAAGAGTCTCAGAAAACAACAACTTTAGGCGCACTTAAAGGCAAATGAAGTGGCCCTTTTCGAATAATGTGATGAAAAATGTTTTGGAGACAAATTATCATACAGAAGAACCATCAACATCGCTATACAGAAATGCATTTACAATCAATCGAGTTCGTTATGGTTTGACGAAAAAAGCTTGAGTAAGTAAAGTTTTGTTCGACACTATTTAATAATAGGGAGGAAAATACGTTCAAGAGAACCTTAATTAAAACTAAGCAAATTAAATAATAATCAAAAAAGAGTTGGTAGGTATGTGTCTAAAGAGTTACGTTACACAAATGAAAACCGAACAATTTTACCTAATTCGAAATGTTTAAAGTAATCACAATTGATGGTTGCGTACTTTGAGCAGAGCAGTAGAGCAGTTCTTCTGGCGCGCTAACGCCCCGAGCGAGGCGTGCACGAGGCGCGCCACGGCCGCCGCACGCCGCGCCTCGCCGCCCACCGCCGCGCCCCACCACCCCTCCTGCACACCAACATGAGACATTAGCTAACGCCCCGAGCGAGGCGTGCACGAGGCGCGCCACGGCCGCCGCGCGCCGCGCCTCGCCGCCCACCGCCGCGCCCCACCACCCCTCCTGCACACCAACATGAGACATTAGCTAACGCCCCGAGCGAGGCGTGCACGAGGCGCGCCACGGCCGCCGCGCGCCGCGCCTCGCCGCCCACCGCCGCGCCCCACCACCCCTCCTGCACACCAACATGAGACATTAGCTAACGCCCCGAGCGAGGCGTGCACGAGGCGCGCCACGGCCGCCGCGCGCCGCGCCTCGCCGCCCACCGCCGCGCCCCACCACCCCTCCTGCACACCAACATGAGACATTAGCTAACGCCCCGAGCGAGGCGTGCACGAGGCGCGCCACGGCCGCCGCGCGCCGCGCCTCGCCGCCCACCGCCGCGCCCCACCACCCCTCCTGCACACCAACATGAGACATTAGCTAACGCCCCGAGCGAGGCGTGCACGAGGCGCGCCACGGCCGCCGCGCGCCGCGCCTCGCCGCCCACCGCCGCGCCCCACCACCCCTCCTGCACACCAACATGAGACATTAGCTAACGCCCCGAGCGAGGCGTGCACGAGGCGCGCCACGGCCGCCGCGCGCCGCGCCTCGCCGCCCACCGCCGCGCCCCACCACCCCTCCTGCACACCAACATGAGACATTAGCTAACGCCCCGAGCGAGGCGTGCACGAGGCGGGCTCGTTTGGGGGCGTCTCCAGGCGACCATTGTCGTAAGGCAAGGCAAACATTGTTTGCCTGAGCCAATTAGTCGGCACCCTGAACTACCTCGCCACTATCAGTATAGGATACTTTACGAAATAAGGTATCAATATTAATTAGATTAGTCTAATTGACTTTCAATAAGCGATATCTTGTATCCTGTATTGAATAAATCATTTTTTACTTTTTTTACTTTACTAATACTTTCTATACCATAGATATAACATGGTACTAAATTTCAACTCGATCGGACATAAGGAAGCTAGTTAGATCCTCTCATCCATTATTCAAGAGCTGATCATCTTCAAACCGCTGATCAGATCTTCATCAGACATGGCTAAGAACACTCGGCCTGAAATTATCTATGATACAAAAAAAAACTAAACGAAAATCGGTTCAGCCGTTTGGGCTCTACGATGCCACAGACAGATACACAGACAGACAGACAGATACACACGTTAAAATTATAAAACCCCTCTGAATTTTTCGTTCGGGGGTAAAAAATGAACAAGAGTTTCATTGGTAAAACAATCTAGGCCGCACAAAGCCATAGACAAATCTGTTACACCCTCCTAGACCGCCACTGTACATAGGTACCTAGAAGAAAATAAAAATGCTTACTACCATCTCAGTAATATCATCGCCCTTGAGCAGCGGGCTTCCAGCCATGAGCTTCTTCCACAAAGCTAGAATCGGCTTCAGAGTAGACTGTGCCGGACTCTCAATTTTCTTATCGACGCCAACTTCAGAGTTCAATTCTAAAATATTATAAACAAGTGGTTTAGTCTGTTTGTTGTCGGTGCGTGGTATAAATTACCTCAAACAAGATCGGAGAAAGTTAGCCGTCTGTGGAGACATAGAAAATAATTACCCCATCTCCATCAATGTATATTGGTAAAGGCGACTAAGGGAACAGGCGAAGAACCGGCATCCCTCCCCAAACTCCCTCCACGTGGGACGTCTATATCGGTTTTAATGATGACGGAAGTGATGTGGACTGAGTAAGCGTGTGCACCTGGGTGCACCGGGTTCGATTCCCGGGCGGGGCGAATATTGATATGATGAATATCGATGTTTGTTTCCGGTTTGGGGTAATGTTCGTCTCTGTGTGTGTTTCGGGTACCCTAGATACAGGTTCTTCCTAGTTAGGGGCTCTGAGTGTGATGTGTTATTATTATTATTACTCTACCAGAACAGTAATTTAAAATGGATATTATCATAGATTTGAGTGTGAGTCAGGCAATTTGAATATGAATACCTTTTAGTCCATCGACAATGTTTCGCGCGGCCCTCGCCTCCCACGCGCCGCGGCAGTCCGCCGGCAGGCCCAGCATCTCGGGCGTGTCTATGTTGGGTAGCGCGCTGAACGCTGACGTATATTCCTGACAAATTATAAGTAACGAGCGGTCCGGCTTACTTCGTTACGCCATAGAATATAAGATACTACTTTAGACTTGGCTCTATAGACTTCGTTCTTTTGACTGCCCAGAATGGGCGAATAAAAAAACCAACAACAACAACAAACCACCTGTCAAAATATGTAAACAACGGAAAAAATATTGCAACTTGGGTTACATTATTTGAGTTTAAGTAAGGATCCCTAATTTTTTTGAAGATCTAATATAGCCTATGTCACTCGGGGATAGTGTAGCTTCCTACCAGTGAAAGAATTTTTCAAATCGGTTCAGTATTTCCGGAGCCTATTCGTTACAAACAAACAAGCAAACAAACAAACAAACAAATATTTCCTCTTTATAATATTGGTATAGATATCATTTAGCTCAAGATAAGTTATATTAGAGGATATTCATCAATCAATTAGTTATAAGAATTCGCCTCAGTTTAGGCAAATGTTTTTGACCGTAAGCTGTACAATACACTAGGGATAAGCCCGAGACTTCACCCGCGCATTTTACCATCAATGAGATATTCAGGATAAAAATTTGGTATCTTTTAGCCGTATAGTTGTTCTAAGCTATTTATTTATATATTTTTCATCCCAATCGTTGCAGCAGTTTAGATATAATAGCGCAACACATAGATAGAGATTTCTATCGCAATAAAAATAAGGATGTTTAATGCAAGATAAATACTAAGTAGAGGATTCCCTATTCCTTTTTTTTAGGCGGTGAAACTCCTAACGAGTACCCCGCAGCCCCGGGGGGAGTTGCAGGGTTATTGGGGGTTCGCACCCACTAAAACCCCGCCGTGTACAGGAAAGGGGTCACGGGAAATCTTTCGACTATATGTTTAACTCCGCAGGATTCCCTATCCCTTTACCTGTAAGTTGGTCCCATAAGGCAGTTGTATCTGCATTCCACAAGGACTCCAGCCATGCGCCAGTGCGTGATCTCCCAGACAGTCCGCCACGAGCGCGGCCAGCAGGCGGCGGTCGGCCGGCGCCTCCACGCGGCCGGCGTACAGCGCACTCGCCAGCCCGCGGGCCGCCCCGGCGTCGCTCAGAGCCCGCAGGGAGCGCGCCACCGCCCACGCGTCGCCCCACTCGAACGAGTACCAGCGCGTCCAGCCTAAAGCATTGCGGGTCCTAGTTCAGCGTACTAGGTGTAGTAGTACTTGCTAACATTATTGTTATATAGTAGCCAGCCAGTTTGCAGTGTATTGGTGGCAGAAACTACTACCCTATCTTCTTCTTTCATAAAAGGGGTGGTTCTGTGCAGGCCCTTTATCTAGCAGTAGCGTTTTTCAACTAAGTTTGATGATAAGGACACAGTTACTTAACTGGCGAACTCCATTCCGCTTAACAATATACATTTAACATAATACTATTCTAAACTTTAACCTTTAAGCCGTCATAATATGAAATTTCATATGATACCTGTACATGTACATATAATGAAATTCCGATCAGTATAGGAATCAGAAAGCAAATCAAATCAGGAAGCAAATATCACCGAGTCGGCTAACGGGGGGGTTTAAGTGCGAGCCCCACATACTCCCTTCGCTTTGCCGAGCGACGAAAAGTGCGTTAGGCATTTCCTATGATAACTCAAATAAAAAAATTAAAAACCCCCGATCCAGTCAGATCCTTCATCAAATTAACTAGAACTAGAGCTTATCATCTTAAAAAGATCATGGTTGCCTTACCATATGCTTTCAATATCATAGATGTAACATGGTAACAAATTTCAAATCGATCGGACATAAGGAAGCTAGTTATATCCATTCATCATCTAGAAAAGAGCTGATGATCTTCAAACCGCTGATCAGATCTTCATGAGACATGGCTAAAAACACTCGGCCTTAAATTATCTATGATACAAAAAAAACTAAACGAAAATCGGTTCACCCGTTTTGGGCTCTACGATGCCACAGACAGATACACAGACAGACATACAGACAGATACACACGTTAAAATTATGACACCCCTCTCTAAATTTTCTTTCGGGGGTTAAAAAAAAGCGGATAGCCAGGCTGCAGACCTTGTGGGATGTAGAGGCGGCGCTCCTGCAGCAGCGCGTGCAGCAGCGCCAGCCCGGCCAGCTGCCGCGCGCGGCGAGGGTCGCGCTCCGCCCCGCCCGCGCCTCCCGCGCCGCCCGCGCCGCCCGCGCCGCCCAGCGCGCTCAGAGTGCTCGTCACGTTGCTCTTCAGACCTTCTGGGGGCTGGCAGTGCACATACATACAATACTGTCAATACTTAGTATAACAATACCATTACAAAATAATAATGCACACAGCTCTGGGCCTAGAGTCACATACGAAAAAGCAATGGAATACTGTTGGCGTTCTTAGAACTAATTCCTACTGTGAAAGTAGTATGAAATAGGCCTATACAAACAGTAATAATTGACTGCTCCGTGGCTCAGTTGGCAGTGATGTGGACTGAGTAAGCGTGTGCACCCGGGTTCGATTCCCGGGCGGGGCGAATATTGATATGATGAATATCGATGTTTGTTTCCGGTCTGGGTGTGATGTTCGTATCTGTGAGTGTTTCGGGCACCCTAGATACAGGTTCTTCCTAGTTTGGGGCTCTGAGTGTGATGTGTTATTATTAATAATGTCTAAAAATTATTTTATACATATGACTCTCCTTACCCACGCTGTAAGATTCTATGTGGACTATAGTTTAGGCATTTAACGTCACTATTCATTTATCAGTGTATCGAAGTTGGCATTGATAGCCATTATTTTAAATTATTATTATATGAGAGTAAGTACATACACTTAAAAATTAATGAAACTCTTAAAGCGATGGCTTACCTCAAGTATAATGTTGACACACGCGTTGGAAACAAGCGGTGGCACCTCGCGGTCCTCGGAGACTATCCACAAACGAAATTCAGGGCTGAAGTCTTCATCCTAAAATAATTTACTTACTATGAGTAAAGATTTGATTGTTTGTTTGTATATGTCGTGGCCAAATCGTAAAAGTTGCCATTTTATGATCTGGCCGGCGATTTCATGAAAAGTGCATATTTCATTAAATTGCCAATATTCGTTGGGCAAATCGTCAAAACCTCAACATTTAACGATTTGGCCAACAACGTTAGGCAAAATCGTTAAACGTTGTTATTTTTAACTATTCAACGATATGATCGCTAACGTTTGGTATTTCATGAAATATTTATACGATCGCTTGGCCAAATCGCTAGCAGCTGCATTATCCCCGAGTGTCATAGGCTATAGAATATTACAAAAAACAGAATGCGAGACGGTACGAAGTGCGCCGAGTCAGCTAGTGCTGAATAAATAAATATCGCACCTGTGCCTGAGCCAAGCCGGTGATGAAGGTGACGAAGTGCGCCGAGTCAGCTAGTGCTGAATAAATAAATATCGCACCTGTGCCTGAGCCAAGCCGGTGATGAAGGTGACGAAGTGCGCCGAGTCAGCTAGTGCTGAATAAATAAATATCGCACCTGTGCCTGAGCCAAGCCGGTGATGAAGGTGACGAAGTGCGCCGAGTCAGCTAGTGCTGAATAAATAAATATCGCACCTGTGCCTGAGCCAAGCCGGTGATGAAGGTGACGAAGTGCGCCGAGTCAGCTAGTGCTGAATAAATAAATATCGCACCTGTGCCTGAGCCAAGCCGGTGATGAAGGTGACGAAGTGCGCCGAGTCAGCTAGTGCTGAATAAATAAATATCGCACCTGTGCCTGAGCCAAGCCGGTGATGAAGGTGACGAAGTGCGCCGAGTCAGCTAGTGCTGAATAAATAAATATCGCACCTGTGCCTGAGCCAAGCCGGTGATGAAGGTGACGAAGTGCGCCGAGTCAGCTAGTGCTGAATAAATAAATATCGCACCTGTGCCTGAGCCAAGCCGGTGATGAAGGTGACGAAGTGCGCCGAGTCAGCTAGTGCTGAATAAATAAATATCGCACCTGTGCCTGAGCCAAGCCGGTGATGAAGGCCGTCAGCTCGGGCGGGAAGGGCGCGGCGCCCGCGAGCAGCGCCAGCCAGCCGCCGCCGCGCCGCGCCGCCGCCGCGCGCTGCCACTCCGCCAGGCCCGCCTCTATCCATGTCTGTATTATATTCATATTTATCGTTGCTAAACAATGTAACTCACATCAATGTTGTATTAATCATCATCTTTCCTCGTGTCACCTAGACAATCAAGACAAATTCTAAAAAAAATTAACAGAATTTATTTTATCTCGTGAAGTTACTTTCGTGAACAGCTGTTTTTAACGAAACGAGAGCTATATAGAGAGCTACGGACATTATGTTGTCTCTGCAAAATAAATTGTAAAACAAGAAGTAAGTAACACAAAATAATGCACCTACTGTTAAATTTCAATTTAAAATAGAGCGATGGGCGATCTTATCACAAAAAGGGATTTCTTCCAGGCAACCCAGCCTGATACTGAGTTGCGAAGTCACAAACAAAAAAATGTGTGCCCGTTTAACGCAGTATTAGGCCAAAATGATTTTTCGGAGAGTCACATTAAAAATAACAAGATCAGTAGCAACAGTAGCAGTAGTAACAGCACAGTCTAATGAACCAAGCTGCAAAAATACCTGTGTGAGATGCGTGGCCTGAGCTGCGGCGTGCGCGGCCAGCTGCGCGGCCGCCTGCGCGCCCAGCAGCAGCAGCGGCCGCGGCGCCGCCCCCCGCCCCGCCCCCGGCGCCGCCCCCCACCGCGCCCCCGTCTGGATCTCGTTGCCGGCCGACATCACGCCTGCTCCTGACAGTTCAGATGATATATTAGGATTTCTGCTTTTACATCTGCCTGCTACCGAAGTACCTCATTAGACTGGATCCACAACAAACGATTCAATCCAGCGATCCAGCGCGCCACAGCATCACGCTAGCAAGCAGCTAAAGCGCGCGATCGGCTAGCTTTGTGTGAACCCAGATATTACAAAATTAAAACCTCTCAATCTTTTGTCTTCATTACAGTGTAGTTAGTTGTTAAATTGAAACTATAATATAGATAGCTTAACAACAACAAACAAATAAGTACTCCTATATCAAAGTGTGATAGGAGTAACCTATACAATACAAGCCTGCAAAGATAATAAAGTGAAACGACTCGTACTCGTTTCGTACTCAACATTATAATATAAAGATAATACGAGTACTTAACTTACCCAAAACTTGATCAACAAAGGCCACAATAGCCCTGTATAGGCTCGCAGGCCGGAATATAGCGACTGCGACGACGGTTGCAAACTGGTCCAGGTGCAGTCCACTTATAAGATGAAGGTCTCCTGTTTCGTTGAATTTATTAAGAATTTCAGCATTCGACTGAAGAGTAGCGAAGAAATCAGGAGAAATTGTCTGAAACAAGTACCTATGTTTTAATAAATCTGTAGATCATTTAAATCAAGGCTAAAGTGAATGCCTAGACTACTGTATTACCTCTAAAGTTGCAAGTTTTCTCAGCGCATCTTCTGCCAACCATGGATATTGTTGCTTTATATCCTGGATGTTCTTCTCGTCTTCAACATACTCGATGTTTTCAATAAATATATTCCAGTGCTGAAATTTTGTTTAAGTAGTTTATAAATAAAATGTAAAAGGACAATAATGTTGATAAAATAATATGTAATTCAGTTAAAGGTTACTTAACTTACCTGTTCCGGTATGAGATTATCGTACACTTGTCGGAGGAGGTGCAGCACGACGCGGTACTTGTCTTGTTTGTGCAGTCCCAGTAGCACCCTTTCTATTATTCGCCGCGTTACGTATTTTATTATTTCAGCATTATTTAGGTTCTTTGGATCATTCTGAAATATAATGTTTCGTTTGAAATAAATGTATGACTATGTAAGTATCTATATAATGGGCAAGATAGAAGCTATAAGACGAGCTGGTAGAGTCGTGGCTCGCCAACATCAAGGAGTGAATAGGAGTTTCCAGCGTATAACAACTTTTTCGACTGGCAGGAGAAAGAGAAGCATTTGCGGAGCTGACGTGACGGCCAAACTCCAGTAGTGGAGATGCACCGAAGTAAAGAAGAAGAAGATGTATTTAATACATTATATTGTTGTAATTAGGAAAAATTCGGAATTGAATTGAAATAATTAACACAGGAATTCGCTGCTCTTCGACTCTACGGCAATAAAAATAAACAAAAAATAATTAAACTCACGCCGCCAGCTCTCTCGACGGCTTCCACATAGACGGCTAACACGGCGTCAACCGGCAGCGCGAGCAGCGGCCGCCGACCGGTCAACTCCTTGACCGCCAGCGCGAGGACTGCGGTACTGCTGGCACTGGGCTCGAACGCCGCGCACGCCTCGGCAGTTGCCTGCTCCATGGAGTGCGCCTGACGCAGCGCCGAGCTAATAGTGTCGCTGGTGGCGCGCGTCTTCTGCAGTGATGCTAGGAGGTTCGCGTCGTGCAGAATGTCGCTGTTGCTCGATAGATCCTTCAGAAGATTTTCCTATAAAGAGGTTGTATCTAGATTAATTCTGATTTAAAAGTCTGGCTTGACAATAGAACTCTGATTTTTTGAAATGACCAAGCTCGCTCATAGTCGTCAATGTTTTTTTTTTTTTTTCAAAATTACACTTGATTTTTGAAAAGATCCTATGTTCATTGAAAATAATGTAACAAGGGTGAAATATTATTATAATTCGGTGTAGTACTTAGAGGCCCATTCAATTCAAAGATAGCATATAGAAGAGAAAGGTGTATAGACGCCTCACCTGCAGGTCGTGCTGGCGCTGCTGCAGCGCGGCCTTGTCCCGCTTGCTGCGGCGGCCCTGCGCGGCCTGCGCGGCCTGCGCGCCCGCCGGGCCGCGCCGCAGCGCGCGCTGCACCAGCTGGTCTGCACACCACGCAGGGAATCATCAGAGACTGATATAAAGTCTTGTGCCTTACTTGTTAGGATTGCTATTCGCTTCTATTAAAGACGATTTATTTTATGCTTTGCCTGATATGTGTGTAGGTCTTTGTTAAAAGATATTATCTGGCACTAACATCTTTATCATCATTCAGAAAAATTATCTGTATTTGGCTACACATAGGCTACTCAGAAAGATCGACACTAAAACGAAGAAAATATTCAAGGAAGCGTTTCTCGAAAACGAGAACCATAAAGTGACGTCACGCGCGCAGTATAGTAAAATGCAACTTAGTACAAAATGGCATTTTGCGAGATGGAGATGAAAAATCAAATTATTTACTTCCTTTTTTTTGTTTATGGACCAATTTTGGTTTTGTTTTAATATTTTGGCTTTATTTATAGTTTACTTTACTTATATTTGATAGCTAAATTAATATAAAATAAGGCTGGGAGTAAGGACCTGCGTTCCACATCGCTGCCACTGCGGGGATATGGTCGACAACCGAGGGCACCATGGTTTGTCTTGTTTGCGGAGTGCAGGCCGCTGGTCGCGCCATGCCAGCCTAAATGATATCATCCGTCGGGCTTTTGCCACCGTCAACGTACCAGCCATTCTGGAACCGAATGGCTTACTGCGTGACGATGGAAAAAGACCCGATGGTATGACGGTCATTCCCTGGAGCCATGGCAGACCGTTGGTGTGGGACGCTACTTGCGTCGACACTCTAGCGACTTGCCATGTCCAGCGGAGCTCGGCTGGCGCTGGTGCGGCAGCTGCGGCAGCAGAAGACCTCAAACGGCGCAAATACGCATCTATCGGACAACAATATGAGTTTGTGCCGTTTGGGGTGGAGACGCTCGGACCATGGGGACCGGAGGCGCGCCGCCTATACAAAGAGTTGTCGGCGCGCCTAATCGACCATACTGGTGATCAGCGGGCTGGCTCATACCTGGGCCAGCGCATCAGCCTGGCCATTCAACGTGGCAATGCAGCCAGCCTGCTGGGCACCGTGCCGCCGGGTGGTGGTGATCTGGAAGCAGTGTTCTATTTATAATTATATACTTATGTGTTTTATTATTTATTATAATTTTTTGTAAATACTTGTATATAAAGTAAATAATAAGTATATTGTATTATTCCTTTTAGGACTTGACGAGGGTTATTTGTATTTGTAGGGGTTTGGTACGGTGTAACCTATATAAAATAAACTAAATAGTAAAAGGATCAGTGAATATTCTTGTCACCAGTAAGGCCGTCCACTCTAGCGGTGAAGTTGACGAGCGACAGCATGGCGCAGTGCTGCGGCGGCAGGCGGCGCGGCAACGAGGCGTCGCGCGCGTGCAGCAGCAGCCGCCCCGCGCCCCCCGCGCCCCCCGCGCCGCGCAGCAGCCCCGCCCACGACGGGTGGACGGACTCCACTTCCGTTATTATCAGGACGCGACCAAGCCTGCCAATAACATTCACCTTTAAGTTCACCTTCACTACACCTCAAATGTTTGTAACAAACGCGTTGCTCCGCACACAGTCTAGGCTCTGAAAATACTTGACTAGAAATAATGTGACTATACATTAATGCGATAGAACATTGATTTTAGTAAATGCTTAAAAATAACATCAATCGCGTCGACGCAACTAGCTAGCGTATTAAGTAGCACTATAGTAAATACAAATGATGTAAGATTTATTCAATTATAATCTACAAACTGATCATGGAAGGAAATAAAACTGACCTGACAGCGTACTGCACGGCGGTGCTAAGTTTTTCGCTCTGCTGCGATACGAAGTCGCACGATCTGTCTGCCAAACTGTTCTTGAGCCACGTCATAGCATCTCCGTCCGGATCGATTATAAGCGGGGTGAAGCCGCACTTGTGAGCCTCTAAAATCTGTCAAAATCCAGCTTTTAAACATTGGCAATAAAGTGTATTCTATTCTAATTTACATATAATTTCAGATTATGTTGCTTTTCTTCTCTGCAATCGTTTTAGTTGATGCGGTAAATCATCACAACTAGATACTCGTATTTTCAATTTTACTGCCCATATAAACGTATTGTTTCTTTGCTTGGAAAGTTGGAACACAACTTAAAAAAGTTACAAATTCCGAAAAAAAAAATATACCTGATCAATCACAATAGCGTTTTTGATGGCGGATTTGTCGAGCGGGAGTCCGTCCGCGTCCCATTTTAACTGTTTTTCAGTGGTAGACAGGAAATTTATTACCGAAAATGTCGAGTCTTCAAAGCCAATAAGCGAACTCCATTTTAAGATGTGGCTCCTGTTAACGTAAAAAACAAAATTATTACTTAATTAGTAAATGAAATAATTTAAGATTTTTTAACTAATATACCTAGCTTGAGGTTCCGTGACGTCCGGCAAGTAGACTATGTAAGCGGCCGCGAGCAAAGACCGCGGTGACAGTTCTAATATTTCTCTTGATATCTGAAGCAACTGAAAAAAGAGGGATTATTATTGTATGCATTGCGATCATTCAAATTTCCGAAAATTATTACAGATTTTTATGATCAATGGCAACTGTACGAAGTCGCAGTACGAAGTCATTAGGCATCAGTTTAATGTACTATGTTTCTTTATGAACAAGTTCAAGTCCACCAGCCCTTTACCCAAGCAAATTATGGAACCAGAGCAGCTAGAAGAGGCCCTCGGCAGGGCTGATAGAGAAACTGTCGGGTCCTTTGACACGCTCGCTATTCCTATTTATTAAAACACTAACATCAAGTTCCCAAGCCTGGTACTCTTGTGCCAGCTGCTGCAACAAGCCCTCGGCAGCGGCCAGCGAGCCGGCGGCGGCGGCCAGGCGGAGCTCGAGCCCGGCCGCGTCGCGCGAGTGCCGGCCCAGCTGCTCCTTGAGCGACGCCACGCGCTCGTCTACTGATAGCAGGCCCGCGGACAGGGAGGACAGCTGCGCTTCTGCTTCTTGTAGGTTGCTGTAAACGTTATAATCAGCCACGTTATATCGTAAAATGCGTAAGAATGTGTAAGTTTGTTTATTGATATACATTATTGTCGATCTAATTTGAAGAGTAATTTATTATTTGAGAATTTGAATTACTATACTATGGCTAAGAATAAAATCAGGAAGAAAATATGCTTATAATTTCGTTTCTCCCAATTGTTTTAGGAGGATTTCAACTGTTGAGAATGCTTGCAACAGTTCAGACCTGGCCAGACGGCGCTGCTCGCGCTGCAGCGGCTGCACGCGGCGCAGCGCGGCGGCGTAGGCCACGTTGGCGCGCACCCAGGCCGCCAGCGGCGCGCACGCCGCGCTCGCCCGCCGCGCCGCGTCCGGGGAGAACGACGCGCCGCGCTCCGCCAGCAGACGCTCCACGCGCGCCGCTGACTCCTCGCTTACTTGCGACGCGTCTAGGCAGCTGTGTACCATACAATAAGTACAATACTGTGATGCTCATTTGTTTTTATATGATTTTTAAATAAACTCTCAAGTTAGTTAACTCCGCTAATATTACTTGATATAAACTTTTGAGATCTGGGTTCGGTCAGGCGGGGTTATGATGAATATTGATGTTTGTTACCTAGACTTTATTTCTATAAACTCCACGCCATTGCCAATTTTTTCGTTATGAATAACAAGTGTGCGCAAATTGGAGTATGATAAAAGTTGTATATAAACAAACTCTCTATGCATTATAGAAATTTCTAGTCGACCCGGCGAACTTCGTACCGCCTTACCTATTAATATATTGGGCATGTATTATACATACATATAAAGCTTCCTCTAGGATCACTTTATGTTTTGAAAAAAACCGCATCAAAATCCGTTGCAAAGTTTTAAAGATATAAGCATACATAGGGACAGACGTGGAAAGCGACTTTGTTTTATATTATAGAAATTATACTTACCGAATATCTTCTTTCACGCCGCGCTTTGATAGAAAACTCTTCATAGAATGCCAAGAAGTGTCAGCTATGCCCATGAGTCGTAGTACTCCTTCCAACACATCCCGAACCACATCCGGTGGGGCTCTCAAAGATCGTATCTACAAAAATACTAAAATAGTTAAATACACGGCGACACTATAGGAACTGGATCATATAAATTACCTATATTATAGTATACTTTACCTCACTGAGCGACTCATTTTTAATGTCTCCGACCGCCGCACGCGCCGCCGCTATGACTGGCTCTACTGAAGCTAACTCCGCTTCTATTTCTTTTTTGCTAAAACAATAACCACTAATCATTATAACACCCCTCTCTGAATTTTCGTTCGGGGGTTAAAAATCAATATGAAACGAACTGGTGAGGAATGAAAACAATGTGGTACTTAGTTAAAATACCGTTTGGGAGACAAGTTTTTCTAATCTTAGCCACCGCTACGTGTAGCTTCTATAATTTAAAAGACAACTACATGGAGAGCGTGATCTACCTACACACTAAGCGCGTAGAGCCGTCGTAGGAAACTTCGCTACGAGCGCGGCGAAAGACTTCCAACTCCAGCATAGACTCATCATCATCATTTCAGCCGAAAGACGTCCACTGCTCCGTCCTCCCCCACAGAACACCACAGCGACCGGTCTTGACCGAGCCTCATCCAGTGTATTCCCGCAGCCTTCACCAGCCCCCGCAGCATGACGGACAATTTGTCGACTTTGTCGTATCTATCTGTCACTTTTGTCGATCATCTCCATACATTTTCCCGTATTGAAATGTCAGAAGAGATTAAAAGTGACAGTTAGATTCGACAAATAGTCCGTCGTGCTGCGGGGGCAGGTCGTCTGACCGCCTTATGGCTTTAAAGACGTACCGTACTTGCAGCTTCTCATTTTCCAGTTCGATATTGTTCTTCAGCGCGTGCATTTCCTCTTTCTTGTCGGTGGCGGCTCTAACGGTGGCGCCGATCTGGTCGAGCGCGCGCGCCGCCGCCGCCTGCTTGTCCGTGAGCGCCGCCTCTTGCTCCGCCGCAGCCGCTTGAAGAGTCGACACTTCGCTCCGAGCGCGCCGTAGGGCTTCCACGCCGGACTAGTTTATTTTCAGAAATAATTATATTATTCGAATTTTTTATTTTATAAGAGCATAAGTATTCCAGGCTCGATCTGGCGACAGTTCAATACGTCAGTTCAGATAATAATAATACCCATAATAACTGATAGGACTGTTTAAGACATATTTATTTATAACTCAAATTTAATAATTTAAAAACCCCCGACCCAGTCAGACCCCTCATAAACTTAACTAGAACTATAGCTAATCATCTTAAAAATATCATGGTTACCTTAACATATACTTTCAATATCATTGAAGCAACACTGTACCAATTTTTAATTGATAGGACAAATGGAAGGTGGTTAGACCCTCTCATCCATTATTCAAGAGCTGATCATCTTCAAACCGCTGATCAGATCTTCATCAGACATGGCTAAGAACACTCGGCCTGAAATTATCTATGATACAAAAAAAACTAAACGTAAATAGGTTCAGCCGTTAGGGCTCTACGATGCCACAGATAGATACACAGACATACAGACAGATACATACGTTAAAATTATAACACCCCTCTCTGAATTTTTCGTTCGGGGGTTAACAATCCAATCTATCGATTAGACGTTCAGTCTGGCGTCAAAACGATCATACTAATGAAATTGACGGATCCCAAGCTTGGCGTGTAGGACCTCTCTTCGGTTATTTTAATATTATGTTAGATAGAATACGAGCAACGATAATTGACGTTTACTGACCATAAATTATGAATTAGGTTTTTAACTAAAGAATGATCTAGTCGACGTTAAGGTTCGGTAACAGGTTTTTTGTTTATTATATATTTTATGTTTTGCAGAGAAACATACAGATAACATATTCTGTCTCAGCATCAAAGCAGCTTTCTTCCTGGTGAGGATGTAGTAGTAGGTCTTGATGAAGTTGACGTAGCGGCACGGCGCCTGCGGCCGGTCGGACTCCAGGCTCTTGTAGATATTCACGAAGCCTTCGGTCGGGACCGAGTCGTGCTCATCTTTCGAACCCTCGGTTACGTTTTCCTTTATTAGTCTAAAAAAATACAAAGCATTTTGTTTCGGAAACGATTGAATTTTAGTAAATAAAAAAAAAAGATTAACAAGATTTATTATGAAAAACAAGGATAATTTATACCAACTGTGATTGTGATATTATTTTGTTTATAATACAAAAATAATGATTCGCTCTCAGAGACTAACCAGCAAGATAATGAGCATTACTACGGTGCCCGTTACAATAACAATAGTCAGCAGAGAGTCAGAGCACAGGAACACCCAGATCCCGCTGAACATCACGCCACAAATAATTCAGCACCTCTGGGCTTTACAGTAGACCTCATAGTCTACTGCACCGCGCAGGGGTCAGTATAAAAAGTGTCGCAATTACGTAAATAGTGAGTCAAGTGTAAAGCAAACAACACAAGGTGCAATACATACCTGCATCAAACACGAACTACAAGAGTGCAAGTGCAGTATAGTCGACGGCCACAAGTACCTCTGAACGACCAGGGCGGGCATCTCCCGCAGCGTCTCCTCCGACCACCCGGTCAGCCACAGCAGGTGACTGTCTTTATAAAGAAGCGGATACTTGTCTAGAACTTCCAATACATTGCTCTGACTTTTGTCTAACGATATTATTATGCCGAGATTTTGTTTTACATCTGTAAAATAAGAAGAAAATTATAATTTTTTAATACTGTAAAATGCCAAGAATCCTTAATATCAGCTATCTAAATGGAAACGTGCCAATAATTAGTAGGATGGCGAAAAATCGTTGGTTGGTCCTATTACCTCTATTTTCAGACGAACCACGAGAAAATCGCTGTACTAAGCTTGGCAATATATACGTACGCGTAGACTATTTAATAATCTGTGCCCGTACCTAGCTAGTATGTATTATGTAAGCCACAACTTGGTGCCATCTTTGTTCTTATAGCAAGTCGCAAGTAATATACTTACTCTCAAGGAAATGAGTACTTGATTGGCTGTGTGACAGAGACGGCATCATGCCGCGCGGTACAGCGTAGCTGCTGCGCGCGCACAGTAAAGCTTCTATTTCACCCAACGCTTTGTTATTTACAGCATCCTCGGTTATGAATATCAAAGTACGATTGCAATCGCTTCCAGATGACGAGAGAGCCTGAAAATTACAACTACTTGTATAGTAAATATTTCAATCTACATCGTTACTATAGTTCTTAACGAAACTGGCGAATCGTCTGTGCGAAAGACAGGGAGTGTTTGTGGGGCACTTGTGTTTGTCACCAACTATCTCTTTCCCGCGAGGTTTACTTGCATGTGGTTTATCTTTATATTGAACTTTAAATATGTACGACACTTACATTCTTGAACTGAGCGTTGAATTCCCCGCAATGGTTTACGAGCACGAGGTTAGCTGCCAAAGAAGTAGCTACAATGTGTGCGGCGGCGCGGCGCCCGGCCCCGGCGCTGCCCGCCGCCACCAAAACTCCGCCATTTAGCTAAATAATACACAATATTTAGAAACTTATCAAAAGTACGCGTGTATTATACAAACCGTTCAGTAAATGAACAAACCGTTAGCGCAACAGCTGGGCAGAGAATGGCTAATTCGGAACACACTTCGACGCCGCTGTCCCCGAACACACTGTGCTCATGTTCGGTCACTGAAATACAACGACAATAAGTACCATTTCATTTATTTTTAATTTCCTGCAGAGAAAATTGAAAGAGTAGATGGATTGTTCATGTAGGCTATGAAACCGTGCTAGATGCCACTGTCAATTCTTTGTCGAATATTGTTGTAAATAACTATACTTTTCTACTCGGATTTAAAACTATATTTAAAATATTCATAAAACGCTAGTGTTTAATGGTTAACACTATTACTTACAACATTGGTTAATGATTTTCTGAACTCCTAAATTCCATTCCTCCTTCTCAGACGCCTCTAAGAATACTCCAGCGCCGCGCAGCCTCGGCGTATAATACACAAAAGAGCTCGATTCTTTAAAGTAGCTGTCCAGTATTGTAGAGCAATTCAACTTCTCATTATTATTTATGAGCCTATCTTTAAATATGCTGTTCGCTTCGGATCTTAGAGCCTAGAAAATGTATTACATAATATGATGACTTTCTAATGTAAATGTAACAGACAGCATAAAACTACAAAAATTTACAAATCCACGAAAACTTAAAACTTGGCCACCGTAAACATTAGAAAATAAACTGTCAGGACATTATACCTACAAACTAATATCACACTAATATTATAAAGGTTAGGATATCTTAAGCGATAATCTTTCGATAGTTATTATTTTTACTATCATTCCAAAATTTATTTTCCCTAATTAATAAACCGCGGGTAACACTGCGGGCACAGCTAGTATTCCCAAAAATTCAGAACGCAGGGCGGAATGAAGTTCGCTGTGTTCTATTAATAAGTTTTAAAAGCTTACCACCAGAAGCTCAGCAGTACTCCCTGGCGAGTACCATTTCACATTCTCACACCATTTCTTAATGTCAGAGGCATTCCAGTTATAATGTGCGTGTGAGTGGAAGGTCTCGGTTACTTCTTTAAACAACGCCAGCATGTTGTTTGCGATGCTCATGATGTCTTTTTCCGATATGCTTTTGTCAACATTCTGTCGGAGGAAGGCTCTGCTTAGCTCTAACAGTTCTTCATCATCAGGTTCCCTGCAAAAATAACTTTGGATTATACCGGGTTACATACAAATAGACCAGACTATTTCAGGAGGAGGTGACCGTAGAGGTAATGACCCCGCTACTGTCCTCTCCTAAAATGGTCAGGTCTACTAACAAGTAACCCTGTATAACATAAGTGTAAAGTAATAATAACGAGGTTGCGCGCGCATGTTAAAGCTCGATGGAAGCGAGAGTATCAAGGGTTAAAACTTAAAAGGCTTGAAACTTAAACAGGCGAGGAAAAATCGTATTAAATAGATAAGTAATGTTAGAGCGTGTAGCGCTGATGAACATGGATGGCTCGAATAAAAGTGGGAAATGCACAATGGCTTCAAGCACAAGAGCTAAGTGAAGGCACTTATTAAACCCTCACTCAATAAGAAGAAGAGTGTGTAGCGTGTAGCACGCAGTTACTCACGGCACGACGAGCGCGGCTAGAGAGGCAGCCAGGCGCGGGTCGAGCGCGGCGGGCGCCTGCGCGCTGGCCGCCACGCGCACGCGGCCCAGCGCGCTCCACTGCGCGCCGCGCCCGCCATCGCCGCCGTTCGTTTGCTCCCAGAAACCGCCGTGCTGGATTATCTGATGAATGGGAATGTCAATATGGGGAATGTCACCAATGGATGCGATATTTTTTGCTAACTCTGTATGAACTTTCCTAACCGTCTGTACTTCCTTGCTCAGGGTAAATAACTAAATATATACTTGAATTACTCTGTCTTGGCAACCAAGAAAAGGGTCTCAGTCCACGAAGCTAAATAATATAATTATAGTGTGTAAAATATAAAATTTTTGGAAACCAACTACCTAATTTGTTAAACCTCACCGCGTTCTGCGCACTAAAACTGTGCATAGTTTGTATGCGGTTGAGGGTAAGTAAACATTATACGGTAAACCTGCAGGTGTTTTTCAAATCAAGTATTGACCTGAAGCAGCATAGCGAGCACGGGAGAGCTCCGCCAGGCGTCGCGGCGCGCGCGGTGCAGCCCGCGCACCAGCAGCGTGGCGCCGCCGCGGCCCGCGTGGTGCTGACAAATACTTTCATTATATACTGGTAAGAAATCTAATACGAATAAACTTTATCACCAACTGAATCCCCATGTAACATCATAGTCGTAATATGAGACTAAAGAAACACTCAAAGGACGGGCAGCAACCGCCTTCTTTAAAAAACCAACCATTGTGGCGATATTGACACCAAAAACCCCCACCCATCCATGCTTGTTCGTGTGGCGATCAGTGGGGAATGTTTCTGTTCAATGGTGGTCATTTTATAGCTCACATTATGATTATGACCAACAAGAACAGTAATAATACAAGTTTTTATATGTAAAAAAAAAAATACAGTAAGCAGCATTAACATGCAACGCAAACCACGCGGAGCAGTACTAAGCTGATAGCTAGATATTTTTTTTAAAAGGAATTCCTTGTATTTATATTGTAAGTAACAAGAAACTGAATAAACTTTATTTTATTATTTTTTAGATATAATCTGTGTAATATACCCTCTTGAGTTCTTGAATAATGTCAGCTGGTTCCAGTACAGGCGTGCAGTCGATTGTCACGACGAGGGATGATGTTGACTTCAATATGTACTCCATTAGCATACTGTACGCAAAAAAAAAGTGATTTGAAGATGATATCTGACCATATTTAGTTTTTTCTGGATTAAAATAAGTAGAAGATGTGAATAAGCAAGCTTTGAAAGTCATCAGCAAAAATAATTCTCTGTCTAATCTGGTAAGCATAAGCCTTCATTTTACAACACAAACAACATCTGTCCTGCCTGTGCCAATTTCAACAAGTTCGAGACTATCATTAAGATATCATAACCTTCATTACCAGGTTAAGGACGATGCTCAATAGGTGCAGCCACGGACTCATTCAGCTTAACACTTTTGTCTATGCGCACTAGGCTGTAACACCAGAAAACAAGGGTTTTTTGCAATAGAGAAAAACCGGAAGTTTACGCTGAACGAGTCCGTGTCTGTACTCAATACATAAACATACACTTAGTCACTCAGTCTGTAACATTACGGACCCTGCGCGGTACAACTAGGCATAATTTAGAGACAAGCAAAACAAACTTCTTAGCTGAAGAGTCAGGTCCGAGCAGCAGCAAGTGGGCGTGGTCGGAGTCGATGACGGCGCGCGCGGCCTGCTCGCAGCGCGCCAGCCGCGCCGACAGGAACAGGTCCTCCTCCGCCCACACGCTGGAGGGCGTGGAGGGCATGGCGGGTATGGGCGCTGCGCCTAGATCTTGTGACATCTGTAGTCAAATTGTTGTATTTTTACGGCGTTATTCAGTGCGGTCCAGAATCCACTTTAGTTCGATGAACCCAAGTGTGCTTTTGCATTATGTTATTTGTATTTATGGTGGTTCTGATCGGTACTTACATAAGTTATCATTACATATTTTATTTAAACTCGTGATTCAAAGAAAAAGTTGCAGGGTAAGATCAGCAAAATCACTTAGTCTTAAATTTACAATCTACTTGTTAAGAACATTATTTTAAAAGTCGTTTTTATGGGATTTTCTGAATTAATTAATTATCGTTACATTACAGAGAAAAAGATGGAAATATTTTGGTTATCACAGAAATTTAAGTTTAAAATCAGAACAAGTTTAAAATAATTCTAAAAAGTGTAGTATTTAATACCTCTTCTTGGAAGTTATCGATAAAATTTTCTTTCAGCAGTCCCTTGACACTCCTTTCAATGGCGGCGTGAACTAAGTCTTCAGGACTTGTATTAATCACGCTCACTCCAATACTTTGCGATATGTATTCAAACTGCGTAAGTATCTGTTTTACCTAAAAACAACAATTTATTTTATTAATTTCGATACATACAATCAATACATAGTATAAAACAAAGTCGCTTCCCGCATCTGTCCCTATGTATGTATCTTTAAAACTTTTCGACGGATTTTGATGCGTTTTTTTAAGGATAGAGTGATTAAAGTTTTTATGAATTCGTTCACCGGGTCTAGTAAGAAATAAATGTGGTATAGAATAACTTAAATCAGTCTTGGCTACAATCAGCTGGTTTACAAGCTTGTATAAGTAATAATTTTTACACAAAAACAAAAAAAATAACAAAATAACGAACTAAGGCAAAAGCTTTTTCTACTAAACAATTTGAATAAATAACACTGTTGTACTACATTATAACTTACCAAAGAAACACTGTAGGTCTTCATAAGGAAGTCTGACCGACGCCGAGTCAGCCACTGCAGGCATCGCTTGACGACTCTCTGTAGTAACGGGAGCGCCATCTTTGCCATCTCATTGTTTAACTCAACTTTGCCGATCCACTGTTCTAGCACTTCCGAGGCGCAGCTGTTTTCATCACTGTTACCAGAAATAAAAAAGTAAAGCTATGTAGAACATACGGAATGTTTTAGCAAAGTATCATCGTAGTATTCAGGAGAATTATAGGTACTGAGGTCCCAAACTAGGAGAGTAGCTTATTAAAATTGTGTTAAAATTAAAACCAATACCCAAAATAAATACCCAACCTGAAAGCTATCTTTATAAAATAGCTATAAAAAAGTAGGTAGCAATAGCATTAAATTTAGCATGGCTAGTGATAGTTATACAGAGTATGGCTTTGGGAAAGAGAATATAGGAGTAACAAGTGTATATTTCTGCTTTTCATTAAAATGAGGTTAGCCTAAGATTCTGGAGTTTCTAAGTCCATACCTCAGCAATATAATGCCCATTCGCGACACAGTGGCCGGCGACGCGTGCTCCAGGCTGTGCGTCTCAAAGACAAAGTTGACGTTGTCCGGGAACTGGACCCGCCAGCCGGACGGCAGCGTGAGCAGCCGGTTGTCGTCCAGGACCGAGTTCAACGCTTCGATCCATTCGGGGTCGATGTCGCCGTCGCAGACTATCCAAGACCAGACGTCTGAGGACAAAGTGTTGGTTGTGGTAGTTATAAAGCCAGACTTCAGATTAAATGAGCAGCATTTAACCTGAACAGTATCTGAATCTGTACAGACAGGCACGGCAAGGTCATAATGTCACTTATGTAGTTTTTTTGAAGTTTCTGAATTTTTCTTGGTATTGTAATTCACGTTATTAGTAACGGAAAGGTTAGATAATTTCTTTTTTTTAAAAAAGGTACCCGCCTTCAATAAACAGACACATAAATCAACTGAGCACTTCCTCTTTTTCGAAGTCGGTTAAAATAGGTACTAAAACCTTCTCCTGAATGTAAAAAATACTTATCTGAAAACCGAATCGAAATCGGTTCAGCCAAATGTCGAGATAATCGCGGACAATAATACATACATACATAAATACAGGTCGAACTGATAACCTCCTTTTTCGAAGTCGGTAAAAAACTTACCACTGGTCTGATTGGAGACCTCGAGCGCGGCGGCGGTCAGCACGCCGGCCGTCCACTGGCGCGAGTCGCGCGCGACGCGGCCCAGCAGGCAGCTCCGGCTCATCGCCTTCGGGCATATCACGTACTCTACTATTGTTTTTCCTTGTTGCGTTAGTGCCTAAAAATGGAAACACAAAATTAGACAAGCATGTTTTTATTACCCTTCATAATCAATCAATATATATAAAACTCTTCCGTTACTGACTTACTGACTGACTGATGACTGACTGACTGACAGACAACGCAGAGCCAAAACTACTGGGCGTAGCGGGCTGAAATTTTGCATGTAGGTTCCTTAGGGAGTGTAGGTCAGCACTAAGATTTCCCGAAATTCCCATGGGAACGGGGAAAAAATCGATTATTGTATTTATAAGAAATCTGCGCGTGTGAAACCGCGGGGCAGCCTCTAGTTAATAATTAATAATATTAGCCAAAATACGTCCAAATCTGGACATATGCCTCCCCCTTCAATCGCCACAACGACCGGTCTTGAGCGACCCTTCGTCTGACCACCTTGTGGATCTGCCTGCCTTATTATATTTGGTTAATATTTCCAATCTTTCTCTTCACTTATCAATAGCACCGGCACTAGTTAACGATCTCTTCAATTTACTCACAGTTTTCAGGATTTTCCTAATAGTAGTTTTCCCCGAACCCGGTGGTCCCACTATAACGACCCCCATCCGTTGTTGCAACTGTTCATAGAGCTCGGCACATTTTTGCAGTTGAAGTTTATTGGGAACCAAGCCCAATGAGCGGACTGAAGATTCAAGGGTTGGCATAATTGTTTCTGCGTCGGTATCTTCTACTTTTATGTCGGAAAATATCATTGAAAGTATTGATTCGAATCTGCAACAAACGGGACAGTTATACTGCGCTGGTTCAGTCGACAAATAAAACAATCTTAAGTTACAGGGCGGCTTGCAGACGCTCTGGGTGGCGAGTCGCGTATTTTCACTTTGTCAATCATTCACTTGACATACCATTGCAATCCCTTCGCAACTGTCAAATCAATGGGAGTTTATGTCTATTAGACTACCAAAGTGCCGAAAAACCAATGTTGAACGAACATTAACATCCAATCACGTTAACATTTGTGTCATTTTCAAATTCGCGACTCGAGACTCTGGTATGAGCGCACGATCCACCTGGCTAGATAGCGTTAAATTTTAAGCGATTTCTATCGTTTATTAGTATCGTTTGCAAGCCGGCCTTAGTATAAAGATTTAATGTATTTAATTCCATTTGCCGCGAAAAATCATTAACCTACCTTATAGCGTCGTGATGTGTAAGCTTCGACCGGTTATTGAGTCTAAGAACGCGGCAGAGCAGCGCCCTCTGCCCGTCCAGGTCTTTTGCAGCGTGAGGGCTGTTGAGGGCGGCGCCGAAACTGCCGATCGCTGCTTTCAAAGCGCGGAGACCCCAGTCGTAATGGTGCTCGCCTGTTAGTAGTTCACTGCGGAAAATAAAAAATCAATATAATAATAGGCATAGGGTTTCCATTCTGTTCCAATTAATTGTGATATGCATTTGTGACCAACAATTTTTTTAGTTGTAAATTTTAATAAAATACATTGAAGCTTTCAAAAAATATTGTTATGTATTACAGTACTGTAAGGTTAAAATTTGTTATTAATTTTATGCAAATATAGGATAAGTTAGATTGCACATTGTAGTATAATCAACTACAACTTAAACAACAAGAACTTCACATTCCTAATTATTTTTGAGGCATTTTTATAATAACTTAGAGAAGGTAGGATGTTGGGTATTTTATTTAGCAAGTAGAACGCATCAACCTTTAAAAGCAAATAACGATCAGTCGTCGGAAATGTTTACTATAATTTTTCTCTAGCCGCAAGTGCCGCGGAATTCTGAGGTATGTTATGTATATTTAACCTGGCCAGGCCATAGAGAAAACCCCTATGCAGATAGTCAGCAAGCCTCTCAGCATCCCTCACAGCCCTGGCAGCCGGCAGATGGTGTGCCAGCCCACGTGCGGAGGGCCGCAGCATGGGCGCGAGCCACCCAGCGCAAGTAACGAGCAGAAGTCAGTAATTTCAACCATAATTAGCATCTGGGCGCAAGTACAGCAGTATATCTAACCTGGCCATAGAGAACACCCCATGCAGATCGTCAGCAAGTCTCCCCGCGTCACGCACGGCCCTGGCAGCGAGCAGGTGGCGGGCCAGGTCTCGCGCGGAGGGCCGCAGCATGGCCGCGGGCCGCAGCGCGCCGCCCAGCGCGGCCGGCAGCGCGCGCCGCCCGCCGTACCCGCGCCCCGCCGGGTTCATGGTCGCCGCCACGCCGCACCACTCTGATACTTTCACCTGGTTCATTTTGATCATTTTAGAGTGTGCTTCTGCTTTAGTATCCTATTCCTACTTAAAATATACGAAACGTGTGGACGTTTCGACGTTTGTTCTGCTGATAGAAATTTAACGGAATTTCACAGTATGATAATTTTTATGTCATTATTATTACACGAGCTATCCCGGCTTACTTCGTTACGCCATATAGAATATAGATACTTCTAAAGACTTGGCTCTATAGACTATGTTCTTTTGACTGCCCAGATTAGGTGAATAAAAAAAACAAACAACAAAAACAAACCACCTGTCAAAATATGTAAACAACGAAAAAAAATATTGCACCTTGGGTTACATTATTTGAGTTTAAGTAAGGATCCCAATTTTTTTTGAAAATCTAATATAGCCTATGTCACTCGGGGATAGTGTAGCTTCCTACCAGTGAAGATTTTTTTAAATCGGTTCAGTATTTCCGGAGCCTATTCGTTACAAACAAACAAACAAACAAACAAATCTTTCCTCTTTATAATATTGGTATAGATTAATTTATTATTCTTACAACTTCAGTCGAAATAAGATAAGAGAATACATGACATGCATTATGCTAACCGAACGGTTGACAATGAGATTTAGAAGTTCGTAAAGTCAGACAAAAAATAGACCTTTGAAAAGAAAATATTTATTGTGATTCAGAGATTCCTGTAATTTTTTTGTGTGATTCTAGTGCAAATATGATCATTTTTATTTATTGAATGCTTATTGCTATTAAAATCTAAAACATCACTCTTTAAAATATGTACTTCACCTCTTTCCCATTTAATAGAGCGGTGACCCCGACGTGCGTTTACTGTGCAGCGGCGGCGTCGTCTAGCAGGGAGCAGAACGGGCGCGCGGATGCAGCGAGTGCGGCGGACGACAGACGGTAGAACTCATCAAAACAGCCCCGCACTCAAGACACCAATTGTCTTTGAAAAACCACAGTCTACGGAAGACTTTACCTGTTTCCCATTCAAGAGAGCGGTGACGTCTCCGTTCTTAGACTGCGCGGCGGCGGCGGCGGCGTCCAGCAGCGCGCAGAGCGGGCGCGCGGCGGCGGCGAGCGTCGCTTCCGACAAACGGTTAAACTCGTCGAAGCAGCCCCACGCGCCGCTCAGCGCTAGCCCAGTTAGCAGCCGGCCCATGCACTCAGAGTCCATTGCCTATCAAATTATTGTAGTTCAGTTCAGACATTAGTCATGTTGGCTAAAGCCTCCTTTATGAAGATGCGGCGCGTTGTGCGGGGCGTCGCAAACACACTGAATTGTTAGTGATTTGAATTGAAGTCGGATCTGCGATCATCCCATTCATGAAGCATATTATTGTGTTGTATTTTTACCACTCTTCAAAGAGAGCGTTAATAATACATTTTTTAAACATGCATTAATTAAGAATTTATTTTTTTGGAGTGGTGCTAGTTCAGTAACCACTAACCTCATCGCAATTAAAAACGAGCACAAGTCTTCCAACAAGTCCTCCGAGAGCTTTTACCGACTCCGTTTTCCCCGTGCCGGCTGGGCCGAATGGATTGCCCATCAGCCCTAAATGTAGTGCCTGTAAATTTTTCACTTTCAAATGTTAGTGTTCATACCTTTGAGAGTCATACGGAAAGGAACAAACTCAAAACGTACCTGGGTTAATATAAGAAAACATTCATCAGCCAACTCGGTCCTTACAAACTGTCCGGTACTCACGCCTAAGTACTCATACGAGTACGACAGTTGTGCTAAGCCCATTCTTGCTACTACATTTTTTTTGTCCAATAAATAAAACCTGAAATTATAATTAGCTTTGTTAAAATACGAATTTGATATTTATATGAACAATATTATCGCAACCCACATCATTTATACATACCTCAATTGTTTCTGCCACAACCAATTAGTAGTAGAGTCAACATTGTTGTCTATAAGAGATGTGACAACATTGAGATAGTAAGCACACTGCAGTATCAGCGCTTGTCGTTTGTTTCGCTCGTTCTCGTCCTCCACTTCCGACTCAACGTAATGAAGATTTTCTTTTACAATATTTGTTTTGAGTTTATGCAACTCTTTGGAGCTAATAGCCCTTTCAGCTTGCTCAGTGAATCTAATGTTCTGCGCCAGGCAAAGAATTTGCGTGGGTAGCGAATACGGATCTTGGTCTCGCATTGAATTCGCTACTAAGCATTTTAGTGTTGTACTTTTTAATGATGAACGCATTTCGCTTTCGAGGCTTTTAAGCCATACCTGCAAAGTGTAATTCAATGCATTTCGTATTAAATTACTTCGCAAAGAACACCGATCATGTTTAAACATTCTCATATTAGGTCATTAAACACAGAATTAAAACTGGGAATTCCCTACACTTTTTCCATTGAGCACTCACTGGGGCGCAGTTGGTGCTCAGTGCTTTTACTTATCTATTTTTGCATTACCTCTACAGGACAATCAATGTCCACCGGATGCTCTAGCTGGAACATCTCGCCGTGGAGGCTGCATAAAGCGGTAATGGACATGCAATCCGGGCCGATCTTGACTCCAGTAATACCCGGGAACAGCTTCTTCAGGTGATTTTGCATGACAAGTTCGCGTCCCTCTGCGCCGGCGCGCGCTTGGCCTAATAACTCTAGCAAATCATCGTCGCTCAGAAAGTAGAAACGAGGGAATATCATGCGTTTATCCTGAAATTGTTTAAAGTATATATATAGGGTAGTTACTTCGTATCAGTAAGCAGGCTGCAAAATAAATGTAAGTACGTATACTATAGAAACCCCAAGATTTGACTCTACCTAAAATTTGGATGTTTTGTTTTCATAAATTATCGAACTTTGATCACAAAGCTCGATAATTTATAACTTAGTCTAAACACGTATTAACGTGTTTAGACTCAGTTTAGTTATAAGTATACACATGAAATACAGGTCTGATTCTACTCTAATAAATATATGTAGCGTTCTAGAAAGTATTCTGTAGCTCACAATTTATTACGATCATGCTCATTAAACAAAAACTCGTAAAAAACTCGAGAAGTTTTATAAGGACGTCAAGCAAGGTCTGTTATCTTGCCATAAACTTATCATTTAGTTTTTAACTTGAGCTAAAAATTACACTTTATACTTAACTAGAGGCTGCCCCGCGGTTTTTCCCGCGCAGATTTCTCATAAACACAATAATCCCGTTTTTTCCCGTTCCCGTGGGAATTTCGGGAAATCTCTTCTTAGTGCTCACCTACACTCCCCAAGGAACCCACGTGCCAATTTTCAGCTTTCTACGCCCAGTAGTTTCGGCTCTGCGTTGTCTGTCAGTCAGTCAGTCAGTAACGGAAGAGTTTTATATATATTGACTAGAGGCTGCCCCGCGGTATTTCCCGCGCAGATTTCTCATAAACACAAAAATCCCGTTTTTCCCGTTCCCGTGGGAATTTCGGGAAATCCTTTCTTAGTGCTCACCTACACTCCCTAAGGAACCTACATACCAAATTTCAGCTTTGTTCACCCAGTAGTTTCGGCTCTGCGTTGTCTGTCAGTCAGTCAGTCAGTCAGTCAGTAACGGAAGAGTTTTATATATATTGACTAGAGGCTGCCCCGCGGTTTCACTCACGCAGATTTCTCATAATCACAAACATCATTTTTTTCCCGTTCCCATGGGAATTTCGGGAAATCCTTTCTTAGTGCTCACCTACACTCCCTAAGGAACCTACGTGCAAAATTTCAGCCCGCTACGCCCAGTAGTTTCGGCTCTGCGTTGTCTGTCAGTCAGTCAGTAACGGAAGAGTTTTATATACATATATTGATTAGTTATAAGTTATAATATTTTTATACCTAACTAGAGGCTGCCCCGCGGTTTTTCCCGCGCAGATTTATCATAAACACAAATTTTCCGTTTTCTCCCGTTCCCGTGGGAATTTCGGGAAATCCCTTCTTAGTGCTCACCTACTCTCCCCAAGGAACCCACGTGCCAATTTTCAGCTTTCTAGGCCCAGTAGTTTAGGCTCTGCGTTGTCTGTCAGTCAGTCAGTCAGTCAGTAACGAAAGAGTTTTATATATATAGACTAGAGGCTGCCCCGCGGTATTTCCCGCGCAGATTTCTCATAAACACAAAAATCCCGTTTTTTCCCGTTCCCGTGGGAATTTCGGGAAATCCTTTCTTAGTGCTCACCTAAACTCCCTAAGGAATCTACATGCCAAATTTCAGCTTTGTACGCCCAGTAGTTTCGGCTCTGCGTTGTCTGTCAGTCAGTCAGTCAGTCAGTCAGTCAGTCAGTAACGGAAGAGTTTTATATAAAGGGTGTTTCTGACAAGGCGGTAATAAATAAAATGGGGGGTTCGGCACAGCATACCTAAAAACTTTCCCTAAGCAACATAGGTCGAAATCTCAGAACAAAACTCAGCTGTCCCGTACATTGACCCCGTCAGCTGATCGAGCAAATGTATGGAACAGCTGATTTTAGTTTTGAGATTTCGACCCATGTTTCTTGGGGAAAGTTGTTTGTTATGGTGAGCTGAATCCCTCCTTTCATTTATTACCGCCTTGTCAGAAACACCCAGTATATTGACTAGAGGCTGCCTTGCGGTTTTTCCCGCGCAGATTTCTCATAAACACAGAATTCCCGTTTTTCCAGTTCCCGTGGGAATTTCGGGAAATCCCTTCTTAGTGCTCACCTACACTCCCTAAGGAACCTACATGCAAAATTTCAGCCCGCTACGCCCAGTAGTTTCGGCTCTGCGTTGTCTGTCAGTCAGTCAGTCAGTCAGTCAGTCAGTCAGTCAGTAACGGAAGAGTTTTATATATATTGATAATATAGGTCTATCGCAGTGATACTACTACTGAATACACTCATAACTGCTGTACAAACCACCTGTGATAACGAATAATTTTTTTCTGATTTCTGTAGTTCGTTGTAGTTGTGTGTGATGCCTTCTATGAAAGTGTAATGATCACTTAAACAAAAGTAAAATCTAAACCAAACGAGAATGTCTTTAACTTACATCAATATACTGATTCAAAGCGGACTGGCAAGCGAGCAACTGCTCCGATATAGAGTCGAGGGTCGGCTGCAGCCGCGCCGACTGCAGCAGCGCCGACAGCCGCGGGTCGTTCTCTAGGGTCCTCGCGACTTGCCGGAAGCCTTGGTCGACCCTACGGAACTTCGTGCCTAGTTCGCCGTCGTCACTCGAGAGTATTGGCTCTAGGTAGAGCCATCTGTTGATAAAGGTTCGTCATGAAGAATGTGGACTAAATAATGAAACTGTCTGTGTATCTGTCTGTGGCATCGTAGAGCCCAAACGGCTGAACCGATTTTCGTTTAATTTTATTTTGTATCATTGATAATAACAGGCCGAGTGTTCTTAGCCATGTCTGATGAAGATCTGATCAGCGGTTTGAAGATCATTAGCTCTTTTCTAGGTGATAAGGAGATCTAACTAGCTTCCATATGTCCGATCGATTTGAAATTTGGTACCATGTTACATCTATGATATTGAAAGTATTGGTAAGATAACCATGACCTGATCAGCCGTTTGAAGATGATCAACTCTTGAATAATGGATGAGAGGATCTAACTACCTACCATTGGTCCTATCAATTTAAAATTTGGTACCGTGTTACTTCAATGATATTAAAAGTATATCGTAAGGTAACCATGACCTGATCTGCCGTTTAAAGATGATGATGCTCTAAAATAGTGGATGAGGGGATCTAACTACCTTCCATATGTCCTATCGATTTAAATTTGGTACCGTGTTACTGCAATGATATTAAAAGTATATGGTAAGGTGACCATGATCTTTTTAAGATGATTAGCTTTAGTTCTAGTTAAGTTGATGAGGACTGGGTCAGGGGTTTTTATTTGTTTTAACTTGCGTTATATAACTTATTTTGTTAAGGATAGAAAGAACTCTTTGGTTTTGGTTTGACCGACTAGCAAAGGGCAAGTCCCATTTTCCTTTAAAATGGGGCCGAAAACAAGATCAAAACGCAAAAATTCCTGAGGACTTCTAAAACTACTCCGTGCCAGGTTGTGTTCTGTTTTTCTGCGTCCCTCCCAAGATTTCAAATTTTCCCAGCCTTTTTATAGCCCCTACAAGTTGTGTGCCCCAGTTCCTAATAAGTTTTTTAATTAAAAAACCATTAATTCTTTTTTAAAAACTGTATTCACAATATTTCTTAGAATCACTATTGTCAGTTAAGTATTTTGCCTCTTATTCAAATGATTAGTAAGAAATATTTCTATTTAGCCTCGGTATCTTAAAGTTAAGAATTTAATTAAATGCACAAACTTTTACTCATAACTTAATAAATGCAGTATCTTAAAAACAATCGGTAGATATGGTATAAATATTAAGTATAGGTAATACGAGTAAATGCTTATTTTATAATAAAGGTATGGAAGGCCACACTTCAAGCTACCCATTTTTGATTCAATTTTGGCACTATGGAGTAAGTAGGTACAGTGGCGGACTAGGAGGCCGTAACAGATTTGTCTATGGTTTCGACAGCCCTAGTCTGTATTACCAAAGAACAAGAGCTATTTTGCAATACAAAAAAACCGGAAGTGTTACGCCGACCGTGTCCGCCACTGTACGAGTTAATATGGGCAGGGTGAAGGTTGATGTGTTGGATACAATACCATATACTTATCATGAATGTTTTATAACATAAATCGTTAATTAAATACATTTGTAAAATATCGCAATAAGATACGAAAACGGAAACAAGAGTACATAGTTATTATTAATAGTTATCATATCACCTAAACCTAAAACTTACTGACAATTTAAACGTAAGGATTTTATTATGTGTAAATTTATACAAACACACGCGAGATTATTACATAACACAACAATGTATACATAAAAAACAACAATATTACTTATAAATACCTACGAATATCAATATTAACAAAAGACACTGTAAATCTCCCATAACTCGCACTACATTTCAAACTTTAGAGCTCTATTTTTCAGTAATAATGTCAGAATACATATATTAAAAATCATAATTTAGCAAATCTTTGGATTTCTGGATACCACTGTTATTTAAAGTTCATAATTTTTTTATGAGTTAGTAGTTAATTTAAACAGCAATATTTTTTAATAATGTAGTCTAGTCTGACTTCATAAGTCTTATTAAAAATGTATGGCACTGGTTGAATCAAAGCTGTGTAATGGCTTTTAAGACGATCCCATTTTAGCTTATAAACTTGAAAATCTTTGAACAGCCACTTATAACATTCAAAACGTTTTACGTTCTGCATGACCGGTAATGATCGGACCGCTTAGTTATTTCAGAAAGATAGAAATTCATTTGTGAGTTTAATTCCCCTATAGCTTTTTCAAGTGTACTCAACTGCGCATTGTGATCATTATACAATTCTTCCATGTTGGCAAGCTGTTTCAGCTGTGTTTGTGTATCACTAGCTAGCTTTGTAGCTCGGTTTAATAAAAGTTGAGCTTTTTGTCTCGAGTTAGCAGTTTGATTAGCTCGTTCCGCAAGGGACGAGTTAGTAGTTTTGAAGTCTTGTCTTAATCGCCTAGCTTCTTGCTCGGCATTTTCAGCAGTATTTACCACATCGTTGGCTTCTTTCTTTACTTGTTGTGCGTCACTTTCAATAATAATTATGTTTTTCTTTAAATCAGACAATCTGTCACGAAGTTTTTCTACTTCGTCCTTTGTTTCATTAGCCTTCTTTTGAGCTTGGTCCGTTTCTGTAGCAATAGGTATAAGATCACTCATTGCAGCATCAATATCACTATTGGCTTTATCTATTGCATCTTCAGCTGCGTCTTGAGCTGCTTGAGCTTCTTCTAAAGCTTCTAAAACCTTATTAGCGCTAGCTAGTGTAATGTTAGCCTCTAGATTAACCCCTAAAGCGCTTTCTTCAAGAGCTTTTGCTCTTTCAAGATCTGGTTTGGTTTCGTCAATAATTTTTTCAATGTTATGTAACTGTGATACTGTGGAATTTATTCTTTGTGATAGATCAGTTATTTCCTCCGGGTCAATACTTATAGATAAATCAAGAATCTCATTAGCTAATGTTCTAACGTCAGCAGGCGTACTAGAAGTATTTGACAAGAACTCCTTTAGCTCAGCTGTCAAGTCCTGGCTTTCATTGGTTAAACGTTCTGCTGACAGTTTAAAATTATTGGCTTTTCCGAATATGTCCTTAGCTCTAGTACGGATGGAAACAGTGTCTTGTTTAGCCTGAGAAATCGTTCGGAACAAATCTTCAGCTGTCAGTTCTTGTTCTTTAATAATATGTTCAGTATTATTAGCAAAATCTAATGCCTTTTGTGCTAAAGTTACAGCTCCAGAGTCACAAGATATGCCTCCGCATTTACCACATCCAGCACCACCACAAATATCACATGAATCGCTCTCTTGTCCACACATTTTTTCGTTTAATTTAGGGATTTGAGACTCTAATCCAGACAATTGCTCTTGTAGATCATCTAATTTTTTATCATTTTCATTTTGAGTACTATTAAAATGCACATACTGCAACTCAATTAATCGGTCTGTATTTTTGATTTGCCTATCAGTGTTGCCAATAATAGTTTGCACGTCTTCAGCATCATCAGCGGCATTTTGAGCTCTCTGCTTAGCTTCTCTTGTAAGGTTTAGTGCCCCTTCTAGGTTAGCTTCTTGCAATTTTGTGGCATTGTTGTTGAGGTCTAGAGTTTTGGATTTTAATTTATCAATGTTAGATCTTAGCCGTACGAGAGTTTCATTACCCAAACTTATTTTAGATGTTATATCATTCAAATTTGTGTTACTTTCTTTTACCTTATCTTCTGCTGCTGCTAGCTGTTGTTTCAGAGCTGTAATATTGGAATTTAGTTCTTGAATTGTAATCTGACCTAGTGATGCACTATTCAACATATTTTCTACGCTAGACAACTTCCTAGTCATCTCTTCAAAGTCTCGAGTATACGCTCCGGTAGCTCCTACTACTTTTATATTACTAGCATTAGCAATGGCGTATTCTGTCTGTAATTGTAAATCTTGAATAATCTTATCCCAGTTATCGAAACATTCTCCGCAAGCATAGCATAATGGAGCATCTCCCAAATAACCTCTAGCGCACATGTCACACTTGTGACCGCCTATTCCTTCTTTACATAAGCATGCGCCAGTATCGCGCTGGCATTGCTTGGATTTAGATCCATTTAGATCACATTCACATTCGTAACATTCAATGTTAGGATCTCCCCAGTAATTTTCTTCGCACTGATCGCATTGGCGCCCACCATGCCCTGGCTTACAGTTACATTTGCCGATAAAAGGGTGGCACTGTGGCGATTCGGAGCCAACCGGGTCACATTCACAAGGATCGCAGCCTGTACCTAGAGCTATTCTCCAATGATTCGGCGTACATTGGTCACAGTCAACACCCATAACATTGTTGAAGCAAGGGCACTGCCCAGTTACCGAATCACAATTTCCTACAGTAAAGTTTGTTCCCAATTCAGAGCAATTACATTTGTAACAAGTTTTATCTGCAGCATTGCCATAATATCCTACATCGCAAACTTCGCAATGATCGCCAGCAGTGTTGTACAAGCATTGTAAACATTTTCCAGTGTAAGGATCACAGTTCCCTGGCTTAGTTATGTCAATATTTTCTCCACATTCGCATTTTTCGCAAGTTCCCTTAACGGGATCGCCATAGTAATTATCAGCACATACGTCACACAATGGTCCAGCATAGCCTTCGCTGCATTCACATAAAACATCTTTGGTTTCTGGATCCAATTCACATCTGTCCGCGTGATTGTTCTTATTAGGATCTCCTTTAGTGCCTGGACAAGGACAAGGCCGACAAGGAATATCAATGCCTAGTCTAGGATCGCCGTAAAAGCCTTCCACACACCTTTCACAACGCAGACCTTCTGTAGAATCTTTACAATCAGTACACGCTCCCGTCTTATCATCGCATTCAACAGCATGTCCGTTACAGTCGCATTGCCTACAATCAGGGAAATTAAAGTAGCCAGGTTGGCAAAGGTCACAGGCTCTTCCATAAGTATTTGCTCTACATTTACATTGCCCGCTTGTGGCATCACAGAAGTTGTCTAATGACCCAATACTATTACAATCACACCGTTTACAGCCAAATTTACTGAAACCGTAATTACCGGGCGCACACCGATCACATCTTCTACCAACTATATTTTCTACACATTGACACTGACCTGTATGGCGGTCGCATTGGTAACTTTTAGAACCAGTTGGGTCACACTGACATGGTTCTGAGCCGTTCTGAACATAAAAACCTATGCTAGCATGATACTTTTTGCAGACTTCTGGAATATTTTCGCGGTTAAGGTCATAAAAATAGGCGTCTCCACAATTATAACGGTCAAATTCATTACGCATAGAGTTTGATTCTGTGAAAAACGGTAGATCTTCTATAGTAGGAATAAGAACAATGGAATCAATTAAAATAGATGCTCGTGAATTAAAAGTATGTCCGTCTTGTCGTCCTAAGGTGATTCTAATTTCATTTCTTTTATTCTTCTCTAAGCAAACTGGAGTTTTTACAAGCATACTTCTTTGATTGGCTGGCAATGTAGCGTACAGTGTTTCATCCTCCGGTCGAGAATTAGCACATGGAGAGTCACTATCGAAAGGTAAAGGTCTTTTTACAAGGATGGTGGCTTCCTCCCAATTTAAAGGCGATTGTGGTTCGTATCTTATTAACACATTATAATTCATACTTCTGCTAAGATTATCAACAACGAATACAATAGTGCTTCCTTCAGGTATTTTCATAAAGCCTGGACCGGTCCAAGTTTCTTTCCGACCATCAGGGAAGTTCTCTCTAATCACGATATGACAAAGTTGACTCTGAATAGCATTATCATCAATTTGAGAATCACAATGACTCAATTCACCCTCATAGACAATTGAATCCAGAGCACCAACGAAATAGTTTTGAATCGGTTCATCGCATCGACGACCCGAAACGTTAGGGCGACACTTGCATTGCCCTGTTATCACATCACAAGAGTTATCAATGGAACCACCCACATCACAGTCACATGCTGAACATCCGTCGTCGTTTTCTGATAGTCCGTAAAATTCAGGCAAGCACTGGTCACAATTTCTTCCTGTCACGTAGCGTTTGCAGAAACATTCGCCGTTGTACGCGTCACATCCTCTTTCAGTTATAGTTCCCAGACTGTTGCAGGTGCAGGCATCGCATCCATCAGGGTTTTCAATAGTTAAATTGAAGTATCCGTCCTTGCAGTCAGCGCACCGTGCTCCGTCGACGTTGGGCTTACAATGGCACTGGCCAGCAGTCTTGTTGTTTGCCAGGTCTGTTTCATCATCGCATATACCACTGTCGGTAGAGCCTCGCGGATCGCAATCACAAGACTTACATATATCAGGATTTTGGATGTCTAAGTTGGGGTCTCGGTAGTAGTAAGGCTTGCATCGCTCACAATTGACACCCATGGTATTATGTTGGCAGTCATCGCAAACGCCACCACTTATTTTTCCAGTTTTGTTGTACACAGCGGGGTCAAAGTGACACGAAGTTGCGTGATTATTGCAAGTACATCTTCTACACGCGTTAGATGTTTTACCAACAGCTGGCTGCCATGGAAGATCGTTGTAAAAATCTTCACAATATTCACAATTCAAGCCTCGAGTATTATGAGTGCACTCGCACCGTCCATGCACCATATTGTTCTTAGATTCCACACCGGGTCTAGGCAAACACCTAGATGCGTGTCCATAGCAGGAACAGGAACCTCGTACCGTCATTTCATAAATAGAATAATAGTATTTTTCTTGAATTTCGGCCCTATCGTCCAATAGGTCGTCGCCGAGAGTATGCAGCTTCGTAAAGTTGATCCTTAGATTGGTCATTCGTAATAAATTTTGGACTTCTTCGGAGTAGGGGTTGGTCACGTTAATGTTCGGTGGTAACACTCTAAAAATAACTTCTCCTTCCGAAGACGGCGCTACTCCTGAATAGCGAGATTCACAAACCACTTCCGTGAGAGAGTGTTGTGTATGTTTTGGGACGCCGGGGAAAGCTTCGTCGCAGTTGTGTGCAAAGTAGCGATATACGCGCCATGTTTTCCCAAAGTCGAAAGATCTCTCCACTAACATAGCTGCAGGTCTAAACGTCTTGAACTGAATGATCAAATGTGTTAGATGAAATTCGGCTTCCATGTCTAATTGCACGGTGACGTTTTCTTTTCCATTTTCGGACTGCCACCATGACTTGCTTCGGGTCCCGGGATGGTATTTGTAGATAATATTTTGTATTCGATGATTTAGGTTCGGATTGTTTATGGTATTATTACTTGAATCGCACCAAAAACATTTCTTTCTGTCCTCCAAATGCGAAACAATGCAATAGCGTTCGCGTCCATAGACACCGCAGGTGGAGGAGGCGAAGAGTCGCGACTCACGGCCAATGAGGAGGTTCCCGGTGGCAGGGTAGCAGGAGCTGAGCTCGCAGGCTCGGTCCAGCAGGCGCGGGTCGGCGCGCAGCCGGTCGCGCTCACGGCTGTACACGGCGGCGCCGCTCGCGATAAACGCAGCCAGGATAAATAGACCGCGCAGAGCCATTGCGTCCGGGCTCTCCTTGCGACGCGCACTGCACTGGCGGCCGCGTCGAGTGGCCGCCGCACTCTCGCGCCGCCGCCCCCGCCCCGCCTCGCGGCGCCCCTCTGCCGACCTACATTACCAGGGACGGATCCAATCCAACTCACAGCCGCAGGCCATCAAGGCGGACGAAATCTGCTGTGCTCATATAGTGTCTCTCTCTTTCTTTCCTCGATGCAACTGATTCACGACTTATTAAACACTTTCATAACTAACTCTGTAGTTCGCATGTTTATGGTTTTATACGACTACAAAAATACAGACATGTGACATGAACATGGGTCCTTTTCCAGCCCTTACGAAGCCAATTTTCGGAACATTCATGAAGTAAAAAATAAAATAACGCAATTGACATGTTTTAAGAATTATAGCTCAGAAAATATAAAAAAATATCATCGTTCGTACTGCTCAGAAAATTCAACATTCTCAACGAAAGTTTTTATTAAGATTCTCAAGTGGAGTCCGGCCCTGTGCGAGGCGACGACCGCTCTCCCACCAAAGCTCCCGCCCGTGCCGTTCTCCGAAATGGGCACTAAGCAACAAAAATAACACCGCTTTTTGGGATGCGGTTTTTGATTTTTTTTTGGTCATCATAGGGAAGGTGAAGTTTATGTTCTCCATTAGGGACCCTAAAAAACTTTGATTCAAATTATCTTGTTTCGGCGCTTGTGTGGCCCGCTGATAAAGCCAGATAGGCAGCGCCTGAGACCGGCGGCCTTCCGCCCTCACATCCGTCCGCGATAAAGCATTCGCCGCAACATCGAGCCCTGTGTTGTACTTTTATGTGTGCTACAAAATATTAAAGCCAACATTCCATTTAGTTCTATAGATTATGTTTTCAGATATTTGACCATTTATTTCGGAAAAAGTTCAAATATAATTTTCCGGTCGTGTCCATATGAGTTAGTGAAGCGTAGGCAATCTAATTTATCTATACAAGTATCTACTGTAGAATCGGCTTGTCTTGTAGTTGTTCATTTTCCAAAAACCGATTGTAGGCCATAAATTAAAAGTTACTGAACACATACAAAAAAAATTTGAAAAACTTGTCTGCCTAAAAAGTTTGTACAACCTAATCTTTGGATACTACTAGAACTACTTTCGTAAAATTAGCACAAATGTTTTCAGCGTACCCTAGACCAACGTGTTTCATTTGATCAAAATTAATTTATGAAGAAAGAATATTATTCTCATCTAAAGTTATTACCCAACATTTATATGAACTATACTTACTGTTACTGAACTATGATCTCAAATTACTTTAGCAATTATACAAATTCACCCTAATTTACATAAACGAAGTTGCGGGCAGCTATTCATATTTAATTTTAATTCCGCTATCTATTTAAAACTGTGCTAAAACCAAATTCTACTCCAACTGCTTATACTGTTCTACTTATTCATGCGTCTCATTTTTCAAATAGAGACAAGCAAGATACAGCGAGACAAAGGGTTTAGTTCAAAAAGGGATTCTTAGAGAATCGTGTTCAATGAGCAGAGTGCTTTGTCACAAAACAACATGTGCTCGCGGTTCATTAATTTTGTTTAGCAGAGTGTTTACGGTGGATAAAATAATTCATAAATGTCAGAATTTTAGAAACTGCTTTCCTGTTTTATTTGGCTATTAATCCAAGTACGTAGATTTGGGGTTTGAAATGTCAAGTACATTACTTAAGAAAAAAAACGTTTTTTTTATCGTTTTGCCAACATAATATAAATGTTAAGTATGTATTTTTTTTTTTGTGAATATTAGCTAAACAACGATAATAAAAATACGTAGGTACTTAAACAGAGCGTAGAATTTGACTGAGATAAATGTTAACTTCGACAGCCCCTTGATAACCTTTTAATATTGTCAAGATAATGTTATTCGTAGTTACCCTACCTACACTTAGATTTAATTCAGCCAGGGTTTTGAAGGAAATACCGTTTTTTTTATTTATCAGTTCGCTAAAATACTGGTTCGACCATTATAGGTACCTACATACACAAATATCTACTACATACGTAATATTTTATCTAACTTTAGTATTATTATCACTATACAGAGGTATTTAAGCTTTAAATCATAGTTTAATCTCATAACATATTGAACACATTTTGAGCTGATGCTATGAGTTCTAATATTGAGATGTCGGACACGACACGACCGACACAGATCTTGAATGAACAACAGCCAGTAGTCACACGCACCGATAAAGGTTCATTCTAAAAAGTCGGTTACGATGACGTCAAAGTTCAGCGGAGATAATGAACTAACATTGATATAATTTCAAATTATGTCTTACATTATTTTAAAAAGGGAAGACTTTTAAAATTAAAAATGTTCTCCCTTTCTGTTTTTAGTTTTCTGTAACAGTTTTAAAATAGAACAGGAGTAGACTAACAACATCAGAAGCAGGACTATTTTAGATATGTCGTCATAAACCCATGTGCCGGAGGGAAAACTCGTAAAGTCGTCTTGTGGCTGTGGCGGATTACTGTGCGTTATGTTTGGAAGCCAAACACTCGCGGGTTCTAGCAATCACGGTATACATATAGGATATATCAAATTTCAGTCTACGAAAGCAAAATAATAAAACTTTTTATCAAAAAATAAAACCGCCGAAAAAAAAACTGAAAAGCATAAAATAATAATCGAATTACTAAGTTCTTAAAGTAATGTAGGATATACCAAGTAATTTTAAGTCGGCGCGCCACACAAGCAAATTCCTTAATTACGTAAAGATTGATGCGCGGCAGCGCACGAATTTTAGTTATTTCTTTAAATTTAAGGTACCTAATTTAGTGATCTTTGTACGAGGAATCTGTGGCGCCGACTCAAAATTACTTGGTATATCCTACATTACTTTAAGAACTTAGTAATTCGATTATTATTTTATGCTTTTCAGTTTTTTTTTCGGCGGTTTTATTTTTTGATAAAAAGTTTTATTTTATGCTTTTCAGTTATTTTAGGGTTTTTTTATTTCTTCTCCCACAAGGTGTTCAGTGGTCTCACCGCATAAGGTGATCAGACGACATGGTTTACAGGGACGACAAGATGTATGAAGGTATGGCGATTTGTGGGGAAGGCCTATGTCCAGCAGTGGACGTCTTTCGGCTGATTTTATTTCATTTCAAAAGATATTGTAAGTAGGTATCAAAAGTTATAATGTAACACGGAAATGCAACCTGTGAGTTGATAAATCGACCCGCCGACTAAAAAGTCACCCCTATTTTCCCACCCTTAGGGTGGGAATTTTATTTCCAAATTTTTATGGGACCCACTTCAAGGTATGCCCTGTCGATTAAAAAAAGAATTATCAAAATTGGACTACTCTGTAAAAAGTTATGCGTGATCATACATTAAAAAAAAAAAAAAATATACGTGTCGAATTGAGTACCTCCTCCTTTTTTTTTCGTCGGTCAATAAAAATATACAGGTACTTATACGTCATAACAGTAAAATGTTAGTAAGTATACGGTGCAAACGAAATTTAAATTAAAGCTCACTTTTTTTTTTTAAATGTAACTTGCTGAGTATTAAGCTCACTGTAAAGTGAAAGTAAGGGCTTTTCGTAAGAATGGAACACGATAGGATCTTACCTTACTTACATGCTTGGTTTACAATTCCGATATTTATCAAATGGTTTTTTTTCTGCCAAAGTTACTAGTTTTTTATTATATTAAAATGCGTCAATGATCTTCCTGAACATAAATTTTACGATAGATAGACGATAGTCAATAAATAAATTTCAGTCTACCATTAAACACATTTTGTAACGTATTAGAAGCAGGACATTATTTAAAAAGTCGAATCAGAAATTAAAATTAATAAAGCACTAAAATTTACGTTAAGCCAGCGATAGAATAGCTGAGGTTTTTAGGGTATTAAGTCTTGTACTATCTCAAAAGCATGTAGCCTAATTTCTGATGTTTGATTAAGTTGTAATTTGTTATGAGTTCAGTGACCCCAGGCTTATCGTTCAGCTTATAATAAAGTATATTACCCAGCTCCCACATCCGTTCTTCTGTGCAACAAAGGCCTCGTCTCTGTTTAAAAGAAGCCTAATTATCGTAGTCCTTATACTGCTTCCAAAAATAGTACAGCTTTTTCTTTAAAGTTAGAAGAATATTTTCTAGATTTAGTAAACGCGTCTTAATTGCAATAGTCCACGTTTATTACACAACAACACAGATATTAGATAAAGCTTTTACGAGCATTTTAAGTGAGTTTCAACTACCAAATAAAATTTTAATACAATATCAATCCTTTAATTAAAACTCGTAGTCATGTCGAATGCGCAACTAAGAGAAATGTAAAACGTTTAAAATACTTTTACTTATAAGGAGGACGGTGTCGAGCGAGTTTCCTTATAAGATAAGTAGGAGTCATCTTGAATAGTGATTTTAGTACTCACGCGCAAATAAAGAATGTTTCATTGAGATTAAAGCTTTTAAAATAACTTTCAAAATACTATACATAAAGTAGACAAGTCGAAATCTCATTTTGGTTGATCAATTCGGGTGGGCTATCCTAAACCGCGCCGCATCTGCTCAACACATGTGAGGTTGTGAGGCAAGTCCGCAAAACAAGACGGTAACATCAAACGATACATATTGTATTGATAAGATTGTCGCGTTCCTCCAAAACTTAACCTAAGTTTAATAATTTGAGGATTTAAGCGCACGAGAAACGAAGATTAGTACAATCAATTTGAGTAAATAAATTCGACTGATTTTACAGGCGTTACCTTTGACCAGAAAAAAGATAAGCTCACAAGTGCAAATGTAAAACATAATATTTGTAACCCGAAACGTAAACTTTAACTGTTTAGAATTTTAGAATAAAATTGTACAAAAAAATACAAATTGCAAACCAACTTCAGAATATGGGTAATGGAGACTTCATTAGCGTGCGATGGATACTATGGAAGCCATTGACCAAAAAAAAAAGTAGTTAGAACAACTTGGGCAGCAGGCATATCTGATCGCGTTTAATATAGCTTCCTTATGTGGGGTTCGCACCCACTAAAACCCCGCCGGTGTCCATCTCCGCTGTTGACAAAGGGGTCACGGGTGATCTTTCGATCGTTGTGTTCAACTCCGCGACCCCCTCCAGCATTGGCTGTTTAGCCTCTTCACGGGGGGACAAGTGGTGGTAGTCCCCCCTGAGCGCGGATGGCTCTTCCTACGCTCGACGGCGGAATCGGGACACCGCTTTCCGCCGTCTTTCTCGGGGCCGTTATATGACTACACTAGGCCACGCCTCGTGCATCCAACGACCCCGGGGTCCCCTCTTAGTCGCCTCTTACGACAGGCAGGGGATACCTCAGTCCTATTCTTCGGCCCGGTACTGCAGGACGTTAATATAGCTTCCTTGTGGAAATGTTGTTTGCTGTTACAATTATAATCTTAAGGTTATAGATTAAGGTAGGTGGGACGCGTCTTTCCGTTCTATAAAAGGCCAGTACGCAGCCATAGACTGCTCACCTATACATCGGAGTGCTGTTTTAAAATCTGTTATTACAATACATACAAGAGCAGTACGCAAATTCTCACATATATTTCGCAGTAACGTTAAAAATTATCTGGTTCCTTAACGTACAGCGCCAGTACGCATGCGGACTAATCGTGTATGCATCGGAGTAAGCGCCCCAAAGCCCCAAAACTCATTTTACAATTTGTACGTGAGCAGTTACATGCTCGCCATTTTGATATATTGATGTATTGACCTCTTTCTATTTCACGGTAATTCAAAGTCGTGTGTCTTTTTTAACCGACGAAAAAACAAAAAGGAGGTTCTCAATTCGTCGCGTATATTTTATGTATGATCACGCATAACTTTTAACTGTGTGGACCGATTTTAATAATTCTTTTTTTAATCGACAGGGTATACCTTGAAGTTGGTCCCATAAAAATTTGGAAATAAAATTCCCACCCTAAGGGTGGGAAAATAGGGGTGACTTTTTGGTCGGCGGGTCAATTTATCCACTCACAGGTTGCGGAAATGCAACCTGTGAGTGGATAAATCGACCCATGTTACATTATAACTTTTGATGCCTACCTACAATATCTTTGGAAATGAAATAAAATCAGCCGAAAGACGTCCACTGCTGGACAAGGGCCTCCCTCACAAATCGCCTCACCGACCGGTCGTGATCGAACTTCATCCTGTTAGTCCCTCAACCTTCACCAGGTTGTGTCAAAAAAATTAGCCCAAAAAAACCGTTTTTCGTATTTGAATGAAATTGAATTACTTACATTCTCCACTTTAAAAAAATTTAGTTAGAAACAACAAAAACCCTCAATAAAAACAATGGCGCATACCAAAAGAAGATGTGATGTAAGTAATAAAAACTTTTTATAAAAAAATTAAACCGCCGAAAAAACTGAAAAGCATTAAACAATAGGGAAACATTTTCTATTAGGCCTTAATTTACTCACTTCTTAAAGTAATTTTGGATTACCAAGAAATTTTAAGTCTGCGCCACACCACACAAGTAAATTCATTATCTATGTAAAGCGCGATGCGCAGCGGCATACGTTTTTTGGTTATTTCTTTGAATTTCAGGTAATTTAGTGATCTTTATTCGTTGATTCTGTGGCACCGACTCAAAATTTCTTGGTAATCCAAAATTACTTTAAGAAGTGTGTAAATTAAGGCCTAATAGAAAATGTTTCCCTATTATTTAATGCTTTTCAGTTTTGTCGGCGGTTTAATTTTTTTATAAAAAGTTTTTATTACTTACATCACATCTTCTTTTGGTATGCGCCATTGTTTTTATTGAGGGTTTTTGTTGTTTCTAACTAAATTTTTTTAAAGTGGAGAATGTAATTCAATTTTATTCAAATACGAAAAACGGTTACCAAGGATATTAGGGACTTAGAAGAGTTTTTACTTATTGTCCGCTACTAATTTATTGTGCACCAATGATGATGACCCGTTTTTCCTATTACCTACTTAAAGTAAAGCACTGACGTTGATGAAATTAATAAAATAGTTTACAGCCGACTTCTGTGTGAAGATGAACTGAAAATAGACTACCAGCGAGCCAACCTTCAGCTTCAGGATCCACTCAGAAAAAAAATCGTTATAGGAAATACGATTCAGCGTTAAACTTTTCACGTTATTGAACGTTTCACGTTAAAAAGTACTAATAAAAAAAAAAAAGTAATTAATTATAGTTATAAAACCATTAATAATAGGAAAAAAAATTACAGTACCTACATTACATATTTACAGTATAAAATTAGGGTTACCTATCTAAAAATAAAAATAAAAAAACATACTTTCCTACAAATAACATATTGTTTTAATTAAATTCTACGTAATAAAATACTTCTACTACTAACCTAACACACACTTAATTATAAAAAAAAACTTTGACTATGGTCAAGTGCAAATGTAAATGCTGTAGTATAGTCCGGAACGAAGACGCCTGCATCCACGCTACAAACTATACACGATCAGTACGCAAAATTCGTGTATGCATTGTAATAACAGATTTAAAAACAGCATTACAATGTATACGTGAGCAGTTTCCTATGGCTGCGTACTGGTCTTGTATAGAACGGACAGACGCGGGTGGGACAAAGAATTTACTATTCTCAGAATTTCCCTTAACCTCCGAAAGTTAAACTTAATTTCAATGCCAACCGTGGCGGCATCTGTGTCCCTGTAGCTGTTGTCTGTGTCACTAACCTGCGCTGTGCATGGTGCATCGCCCGCAGCAGGGTCTTGGCGGCGCGCAGGCGCGCGTCCCACGCCGCGACCGCGTCGCCCCCCGCGCCGCCGCCGCCGCCCCGCCTCGCGGCGCCCCTCTGCCGACCTACATTACCAGGGACGGATCCAATCCAACTCACAGCCGCAGGCCATCAAGGCGGACGAAATCTGCTGTGCTCATATAGTGTCTCTCTCTTTCTTTCCTCGATGCAACTGATTCACGACTTATTAAACACTTTCATAACTAACTCTGTAGTTCGCATGTTTATGGTTTTATACGACTACAAAAATACAGACATGTGACATGAACATGGGTCCTTTTCCAGCCCTTACGAAGCCAATTTTCGTAACATTCATGAAGTAAAAATTAAAATAACGCAATTGACATGTTTTAAGAATTATAGCTCAGAAAATATAAAAAAATATCATCGTTCGTACTGCTCAGAAAATTCAACATTCTCAACGAAAGTTTTTATTAAGATTCTCAGGTAGAGTCCGGCCCTGTGCGAGGCGACGACCGCTCTCCCACCAAAGCTCCCGCCCGTGCCGTTCTCCGAAATGGGCACTAAGCAACAAAAATAACACCGCTTTTTGGGATGCGGTTTTTGATTTTTTTTTGGTCATCATAGGGAAGGTGAAGTTTATGTTCTCCATTAGGGACCCTAAAAAACTTTGATTCAAATTATCTTGTTTCGGCGCTTGTGTGGCCCGCTGATAAAGCCAGATAGGCAGCGCCTGAGACCGGCGGCCTTCCGCCCTCACATCCGTCCGCGATAAAGCATTCGCCGCAACATCGAGCCCTGTGTTGTACTTTTATGTGTGCTACAAAATATTAAAGCCAACATTCCATTTAGTTCTATAGATTATGTTTTCAGATATTTGACCATTTATTTCGGAAAAAGTTCAAATATAATTTTCCGGTCGTGTCCATATGAGTTAGTGAAGCGTAGGCAATCTAATTTATCTATACAAGTATCTACTGTAGAATCGGCTTGTCTTGTAGTTGTTCATTTTCCAAAAACCGATTGTAGGCCATAAATTAAAAGTTACTGAACACATACAAAAAAAATTTGAAAAACTTGTCTGCCTAAAAAGTTTGTACAACCTAATCTTTGGATACTACTAGAACTACTTTCGTAAAATTAGCACAAATGTTTTCAGCGTACCCTAGACCAACGTGTTTCATTTGATCAAAATTAATTTATGAAGAAAGAATATTATTCTCATCTAAAGTTATTACCCAACATTTATATGAACTATACTTACTGTTACTGAACTATGATCTCAAATTACTTTAGCAATTATACAAATTCACCCTAATTTACATAAACGAAGTTGCGGGCAGCTATTCATATTTAATTTTAATTCCGCTATCTATTTAAAACTGTGCTAAAACCAAATTCTACTCCAACTGCTTATACTGTTCTACTTATTCATGCGTCTCATTTTTCAAATAGAGACAAGCAAGATACAGCGAGACAAAGGGTTTAGTTCAAAAAGGGATTCTTAGAGAATCGTGTTCAATGAGCAGAGTGCTTTGTCACAAAACAACATGTGCTCGCGGTTCATTAATTTTGTTTAGCAGAGTGTTTACGGTGGATAAAATAATTCATAAATGTCAGAATTTTAGAAACTGCTTTCCTGTTTTATTTGGCTATTAATCCAAGTACGTAGATTTGGGGTTTGAAATGTCAAGTACATTACTTAAGAAAAAAAATCGTTCAGCTTATAATAAAGTATATTACCCAGCTCCCACATCCGTTCTTCTGTGCAACAAAGGCCTCGTCTCTGTTTAAAAGAAGCCTAATTATCGTAGTCCTTATACTGCTTCCAAAAATAGTACAGCTTTTTCTTTAAAGTTAGAAGAATATTTTCTAGATGTAGTAAACGCGTCTTAATTGCAATAGTCCACGTTTATTACACAACAACACAGATATTAGATAAAGCTTTTACGAGCATTTTAAGTGAGTTTCAACTACCAAATAAAATTTTAATACAATATCAATCCTTTAATTAAAACTCGTAGTCATGTCGAATGCGCAACTAAGAGAAATGTAAAACGTTTAAAATACTTTTACTTATAAGGAGGACGGTGTCGAGCGAGTTTCCTTATAAGATAAGTAGGAGTCATCTTGAATAGTGATTTTAGTACTCACGCGCAAATAAAGAATGTTTCATTGAGATTAAAGCTTTTAAAATAACTTTCAAAATACTATACATAAAGTAGACAAGTCGAAATCTCATTTTGGTTGATCAATTCGGGTGGGCTATCCTAAACCGCGCCGCATCTGCTCAACACATGTGAGGTTGTGAGGCAAGTCCGCAAAACAAGACGGTAACATCAAACGATACATATTGTATTGATAAGATTGTCGCGTTCCTCCAAAACTTAACCTAAGTTTAATAATTTGAGGATTTAAGCGCACGAGAAACGAAGATTAGTACAATCAATTTGAGTAAATAAATTCGACTGATTTTACAGGCGTTACCTTTGACCAGAAAAAAGATAAGCTCACAAGTGCAAATGTAAAACATAATATTTGTAACCCGAAACGTAAACTTTAACTGTTTAGAATTTTAGAATAAAATTGTACAAAAAAATACAAATTGCAAACCAACTTCAGAATATGGGTAATGGAGACTTCATTAGCGTGCGATGGATACTATGGAAGCCATTGACCAAAAAAAAAAGTAGTTAGAACAACTTGGGCAGCAGGCATATCTGATCGCGTTTAATATAGCTTCCTTATGTGGGGTTCGCACCCACTAAAACCCCGCCGGTGTCCATCTCCGCTGTTGACAAAGGGGTCACGGGTGATCTTTCGATCGTTGTGTTCAACTCCGCGACCCCCTCCAGCATTGGCTGTTTAGCCTCTTCACGGGGGGACAAGTGGTGGTAGTCCCCCCTGAGCGCGGATGGCTCTTCCTACGCTCGACGGCGGAATCGGGACACCGCTTTCCACCGTCTTTCTCGGGGCCGTTATATGACTACACTAGGCCACGCCTCGTGCATCCAACGACCCCGGGGTCCCCTCTTAGTCGCCTCTTACGACAGGCAGGGGATACCTCAGTCCTATTCTTCGGCCCGGTACTGCAGGACGTTAATATAGCTTCCTTGTGGAAATGTTGTTTGCTGTTACAATTATAATCTTAAGGTTATAGATTAAGGTAGGTGGGACGCGTCTTTCCGTTCTATAAAAGGCCAGTACGCAGCCATAGACTGCTCACCTATACATCGGAGTGCTGTTTTAAAATCTGTTATTACAATACATACAAGAGCAGTACGCAAATTCTCACATATATTTCGCAGTAACGTTAAAAATTATCTGGTTCCTTAATGTACAGCGCCAGTACGCATGCGGACTAATCGTGTATGCATCGGAGTAAGCGCCCCAAAGCCCCAAAACTCATTTTACAATTTGTACGTGAGCAGTTACATGCTCGCCATTTTGATATATTGATGTATTGACCTCTTTCTATTTCACGGTAATTCAAAGTCGTGTGTCTTTTTTAACCGACGAAAAAACAAAAAGGAGGTTCTCAATTCGTCGCGTATATTTTATGTATGATCACGCATAACTTTTAACTGTGTGGACCGATTTTAATAATTCTTTTTTTAATCGACAGGGTATACCTTGAAGTTGGTCCCATAAAAATTTGGAAATAAAATTCCCACCCTAAGGGTGGGAAAATAGGGGTGACTTTTTGGTCGGCGGGTCAATTTATCCACTCACAGGTTGCGGAAATGCAACCTGTGAGTGGATAAATCGACCCATGTTACATTATAACTTTTGATGCCTACCTACAATATCTTTGGAAATGAAATAAAATCAGCCGAAAGACGTCCACTGCTGGACAAGGGCCTCCCTCACAAATCGCCTCACCGACCGGTCGTGATCGAACTTCATCCTGTTAGTCCCTCAACCTTCACCAGGTTGTGTCAAAAAAATTAGCCCAAAAAAACCGTTTTTCGTATTTGAATGAAATTGAATTACTTACATTCTCCACTTTAAAAAAATTTAGTTAGAAACAACAAAAACCCTCAATAAAAACAATGGCGCATACCAAAAGAAGATGTGATGTAAGTAATAAAAACTTTTTATAAAAAAATTAAACCGCCGAAAAAACTGAAAAGCATTAAACAATAGGGAAACATTTTCTATTAGGCCTTAATTTACTCACTTCTTAAAGTAATTTTGGATTACCAAGAAATTTTAAGTCTGCGCCACACCACACAAGTAAATTCATTATCTATGTAAAGCGCGATGCGCAGCGGCATACGTTTTTTGGTTATTTCTTTGAATTTCAGGTAATTTAGTGATCTTTATTCGTTGATTCTGTGGCACCGACTCAAAATTTCTTGGTAATCCAAAATTACTTTAAGAAGTGTGTAAATTAAGGCCTAATAGAAAATGTTTCCCTATTATTTAATGCTTTTCAGTTTTTTCGGCGGTTTAATTTTTTTATAAAAAGTTTTTATTACTTACATCACATCTTCTTTTGGTATGCGCCATTGTTTTTATTGAGGGTTTTTGTTGTTTCTAACTAAATTTTTTTAAAGTGGAGAATGTAATTCAATTTCATTCAAATACGAAAAACGGTTACCAAGGATATTAGGGACTTAGAAGAGTTTTTACTTATTGTCCGCTACTAATTTATTGTGCACCAATGATGATGACCCGTTTTTCCTATTACCTACTTAAAGTAAAGCACTGACGTTGATGAAATTAATAAAATAGTTTACAGCCGACTTCTGTGTGAAGATGAACTGAAAATAGACTACCAGCGAGCCAACCTTCAGCTTCAGGATCCACTCAGAAAAAAAATCGTTATAGGAAATACGATTCAGCGTTAAACTTTTCACGTTATTAAACGTTTCACGTTAAAAAGTACTAATAAAAAAAAAAAAAGTAATTAATTATAGTTATAAAACCATTAATAATAGGAAAAAAAATTACAGTACCTACATTACATATTTACAGTATAAAATTAGGGTTACCTATCTAAAAATAAAAATAAAAAAAACATACTTTCCTACAAATAACATATTGTTTTAATTAAATTCTACGTAATAAAATACTTCTACTACTAACCTAACACACACTTAATTATAAAAAAAAACTTTGACTATGGTCAAGTGCAAATGTAAATGCTGTAGTATAGTCCGGAACGAAGACGCCTGCATCCACGCTACAAACTATACACGATCAGTACGCAAAATTCGTGTATGCATTGTAATAACAGATTTAAAAACAGCATTACAATGTATACGTGAGCAGTTTCCTATGGCTGCGTACTGGTCTTGTATAGAACGGACAGACGCGGGTGGGACAAAGAATTTACTATTCTCAGAATTTCCCTTAACCTCCGAAAGTTAAACTTAATTTCAATGCCAACCGTGGCGGCATCTGTGTCCCTGTAGCTGTTGTCTGTGTCACTAACCTGCGCTGTGCATGGTGCATCGCCCGCAGCAGGGTCTTGGCGGCGCGCAGGCGCGCGTCCCACGCCGCGACCGCGTCGCCCCCCGCGCCGCCCGCGCCCCCCGCGCCGCCGCCCCCGCCCCGCCTCGCGGCGCCCCTCTGCCGACCTACATTACCAGGGACGGATCCAATCCAACTCACAGCCGCAGGCCATCAAGGCGGACGAAATCTGCTGTGCTCATATAGTGTCTCTCTCTTTCTTTCCTCGATGCAACTGATTCACGACTTATTAAACACTTTCATAACTAACTCTGTAGTTCGCATGTTTATGGTTTTATACGACTACAAAAATACAGACATGTGACATGAACATGGGTCCTTTTCCAGCCCTTACGAAGCCAATTTTCGTAACATTCATGAAGTAAAAATTAAAATAACGCAATTGACATGTTTTAAGAATTATAGCTCAGAAAATATAAAAAAATATCATCGTTCGTACTGCTCAGAAAATTCAACATTCTCAACGAAAGTTTTTATTAAGATTCTCAGGTAGAGTCCGGCCCTGTGCGAGGCGACGACCGCTCTCCCACCAAAGCTCCCGCCCGTGCCGTTCTCCGAAATGGGCACTAAGCAACAAAAATAACACCGCTTTTTGGGATGCGGTTTTTGATTTTTTTTTGGTCATCATAGGGAAGGTGAAGTTTATGTTCTCCATTAGGGACCCTAAAAAACTTTGATTCAAATTATCTTGTTTCGGCGCTTGTGTGGCCCGCTGATAAAGCCAGATAGGCAGCGCCTGAGACCGGCGGCCTTCCGCCCTCACATCCGTCCGCGATAAAGCATTCGCCGCAACATCGAGCCCTGTGTTGTACTTTTATGTGTGCTACAAAATATTAAAGCCAACATTCCATTTAGTTCTATAGATTATGTTTTCAGATATTTGACCATTTATTTCGGAAAAAGTTCAAATATAATTTTCCGGTCGTGTCCATATGAGTTAGTGAAGCGTAGGCAATCTAATTTATCTATACAAGTATCTACTGTAGAATCGGCTTGTCTTGTAGTTGTTCATTTTCCAAAAACCGATTGTAGGCCATAAATTAAAAGTTACTGAACACATACAAAAAAAATTTGAAAAACTTGTCTGCCTAAAAAGTTTGTACAACCTAATCTTTGGATACTACTAGAACTACTTTCGTAAAATTAGCACAAATGTTTTCAGCGTACCCTAGACCAACGTGTTTCATTTGATCAAAATTAATTTATGAAGAAAGAATATTATTCTCATCTAAAGTTATTACCCAACATTTATATGAACTATACTTACTGTTACTGAACTATGATCTCAAATTACTTTAGCAATTATACAAATTCACCCTAATTTACATAAACGAAGTTGCGGGCAGCTATTCATATTTAATTTTAATTCCGCTATCTATTTAAAACTGTGCTAAAACCAAATTCTACTCCAACTGCTTATACTGTTCTACTTATTCATGCGTCTCATTTTTCAAATAGAGACAAGCAAGATACAGCGAGACAAAGGGTTTAGTTCAAAAAGGGATTCTTAGAGAATCGTGTTCAATGAGCAGAGTGCTTTGTCACAAAACAACATGTGCTCGCGGTTCATTAATTTTGTTTAGCAGAGTGTTTACGGTGGATAAAATAATTCATAAATGTCAGAATTTTAGAAACTGCTTTCCTGTTTTATTTGGCTATTAATCCAAGTACGTAGATTTGGGGTTTGAAATGTCAAGTACATTACTTAAGAAAAAAAATCGTTCAGCTTATAATAAAGTATATTACCCAGCTCCCACATCCGTTCTTCTGTGCAACAAAGGCCTCGTCTCTGTTTAAAAGAAGCCTAATTATCGTAGTCCTTATACTGCTTCCAAAAATAGTACAGCTTTTTCTTTAAAGTTAGAAGAATATTTTCTAGATGTAGTAAACGCGTCTTAATTGCAATAGTCCACGTTTATTACACAACAACACAGATATTAGATAAAGCTTTTACGAGCATTTTAAGTGAGTTTCAACTACCAAATAAAATTTTAATACAATATCAATCCTTTAATTAAAACTCGTAGTCATGTCGAATGCGCAACTAAGAGAAATGTAAAACGTTTAAAATACTTTTACTTATAAGGAGGACGGTGTCGAGCGAGTTTCCTTATAAGATAAGTAGGAGTCATCTTGAATAGTGATTTTAGTACTCACGCGCAAATAAAGAATGTTTCATTGAGATTAAAGCTTTTAAAATAACTTTCAAAATACTATACATAAAGTAGACAAGTCGAAATCTCATTTTGGTTGATCAATTCGGGTGGGCTATCCTAAACCGCGCCGCATCTGCTCAACACATGTGAGGTTGTGAGGCAAGTCCGCAAAACAAGACGGTAACATCAAACGATACATATTGTATTGATAAGATTGTCGCGTTCCTCCAAAACTTAACCTAAGTTTAATAATTTGAGGATTTAAGCGCACGAGAAACGAAGATTAGTACAATCAATTTGAGTAAATAAATTCGACTGATTTTACAGGCGTTACCTTTGACCAGAAAAAAGATAAGCTCACAAGTGCAAATGTAAAACATAATATTTGTAACCCGAAACGTAAACTTTAACTGTTTAGAATTTTAGAATAAAATTGTACAAAAAAATACAAATTGCAAACCAACTTCAGAATATGGGTAATGGAGACTTCATTAGCGTGCGATGGATACTATGGAAGCCATTGACCAAAAAAAAAAGTAGTTAGAACAACTTGGGCAGCAGGCATATCTGATCGCGTTTAATATAGCTTCCTTATGTGGGGTTCGCACCCACTAAAACCCCGCCGGTGTCCATCTCCGCTGTTGACAAAGGGGTCACGGGTGATCTTTCGATCGTTGTGTTCAACTCCGCGACCCCCTCCAGCATTGGCTGTTTAGCCTCTTCACGGGGGGACAAGTGGTGGTAGTCCCCCCTGAGCGCGGATGGCTCTTCCTACGCTCGACGGCGGAATCGGGACACCGCTTTCCGCCGTCTTTCTCGGGGCCGTTATATGACTACACTAGGCCACGCCTCGTGCATCCAACGACCCCGGGGTCCCCTCTTAGTCGCCTCTTACGACAGGCAGGGGATACCTCAGTCCTATTCTTCGGCCCGGTACTGCAGGACGTTAATATAGCTTCCTTGTGGAAATGTTGTTTGCTGTTACAATTATAATCTTAAGGTTATAGATTAAGGTAGGTGGGACGCGTCTTTCCGTTCTATAAAAGGCCAGTACGCAGCCATAGACTGCTCACCTATACATCGGAGTGCTGTTTTAAAATCTGTTATTACAATACATACAAGAGCAGTACGCAAATTCTCACATATATTTCGCAGTAACGTTAAAAATTATCTGGTTCCTTAACGTACAGCGCCAGTACGCATGCGGACTAATCGTGTATGCATCGGAGTAAGCGCCCCAAAGCCCCAAAACTCATTTTACAATTTGTACGTGAGCAGTTACATGCTCGCCATTTTGATATATTGATGTATTGACCTCTTTCTATTTCACGGTAATTCAAAGTCGTGTGTCTTTTTTAACCGACGAAAAAACAAAAAGGAGGTTCTCAATTCGTCGCGTATATTTTATGTATGATCACGCATAACTTTTAACTGTGTGGACCGATTTTAATAATTCTTTTTTTAATCGACAGGGTATACCTTGAAGTTGGTCCCATAAAAATTTGGAAATAAAATTCCCACCCTAAGGGTGGGAAAATAGGGGTGACTTTTTGGTCGGCGGGTCAATTTATCCACTCACAGGTTGCGGAAATGCAACCTGTGAGTGGATAAATCGACCCATGTTACATTATAACTTTTGATGCCTACCTACAATATCTTTGGAAATGAAATAAAATCAGCCGAAAGACGTCCACTGCTGGACAAGGGCCTCCCTCACAAATCGCCTCACCGACCGGTCGTGATCGAACTTCATCCTGTTAGTCCCTCAACCTTCACCAGGTTGTGTCAAAAAAATTAGCCCAAAAAAACCGTTTTTCGTATTTGAATGAAATTGAATTACTTACATTCTCCACTTTAAAAAAATTTAGTTAGAAACAACAAAAACCCTCAATAAAAACAATGGCGCATACCAAAAGAAGATGTGATGTAAGTAATAAAAACTTTTTATAAAAAAATTAAACCGCCGAAAAAACTGAAAAGCATTAAACAATAGGGAAACATTTTCTATTAGGCCTTAATTTACTCACTTCTTAAAGTAATTTTGGATTACCAAGAAATTTTAAGTCTGCGCCACACCACACAAGTAAATTCATTATCTATGTAAAGCGCGATGCGCAGCGGCATACGTTTTTTGGTTATTTCTTTGAATTTCAGGTAATTTAGTGATCTTTATTCGTTGATTCTGTGGCACCGACTCAAAATTTCTTGGTAATCCAAAATTACTTTAAGAAGTGTGTAAATTAAGGCCTAATAGAAAATGTTTCCCTATTATTTAATGCTTTTCAGTTTTTTCGGCGGTTTAATTTTTTTATAAAAAGTTTTTATTACTTACATCACATCTTCTTTTGGTATGCGCCATTGTTTTTATTGAGGGTTTTTGTTGTTTCTAACTAAATTTTTTTAAAGTGGAGAATGTAATTCAATTTCATTCAAATACGAAAAACGGTTACCAAGGATATTAGGGACTTAGAAGAGTTTTTACTTATTGTCCGCTACTAATTTATTGTGCACCAATGATGATGACCCGTTTTTCCTATTACCTACTTAAAGTAAAGCACTGACGTTGATGAAATTAATAAAATAGTTTACAGCCGACTTCTGTGTGAAGATGAACTGAAAATAGACTACCAGCGAGCCAACCTTCAGCTTCAGGATCCACTCAGAAAAAAAATCGTTATAGGAAATACGATTCAGCGTTAAACTTTTCACGTTATTGAACGTTTCACGTTAAAAAGTACTAATAAAAAAAAAAAAGTAATTAATTATAGTTATAAAACCATTAATAATAGGAAAAAAAATTACAGTACCTACATTACATATTTACAGTATAAAATTAGGGTTACCTATCTAAAAATAAAAATAAAAAAACATACTTTCCTACAAATAACATATTGTTTTAATTAAATTCTACGTAATAAAATACTTCTACTACTAACCTAACACACACTTAATTATAAAAAAAAACTTTGACTATGGTCAAGTGCAAATGTAAATGCTGTAGTATAGTCCGGAACGAAGACGCCTGCATCCACGCTACAAACTATACACGATCAGTACGCAAAATTCGTGTATGCATTGTAATAACAGATTTAAAAACAGCATTACAATGTATACGTGAGCAGTTTCCTATGGCTGCGTACTGGTCTTGTATAGAACGGACAGACGCGGGTGGGACAAAGAATTTACTATTCTCAGAATTTCCCTTAACCTCCGAAAGTTAAACTTAATTTCAATGCCAACCGTGGCGGCATCTGTGTCCCTGTAGCTGTTGTCTGTGTCACTAACCTGCGCTGTGCATGGTGCATCGCCCGCAGCAGGGTCTTGGCGGCGCGCAGGCGCGCGTCCCACGCCGCGACCGCGTCGCCCCCCGCGCCGCCCGCGCCCCCCGCGCCGCCACCCCGCCCCGCCTCGCGGCGCCCCTCTGCCGACCTACATTACCAGGGACGGATCCAATCCAACTCACAGCCGCAGGCCATCAAGGCGGACGAAATCTGCTCTGCTCATATAGTGTCTCTCTCTTTCTTTCCTCGATGCAACTGATTCACGACTTATTAAACACTTTCATAACTAACTCTGTAGTTCGCATGTTTATGGTTTTATACGACTACAAAAATACAGACATGTGACATGAACATGGGTCCTTTTCCAGCCCTTACGAAGCCAATTTTCGTAACATTCATGAAGTAAAAATTAAAATAACGCAATTGACATGTTTTAAGAATTATAGCTCAGAAAATATAAAAAAATATCATCGTTCGTACTGCTCAGAAAATTCAACATTCTCAACGAAAGTTTTTATTAAGATTCTCAGGTAGAGTCCGGCCCTGTGCGAGGCGACGACCGCTCTCCCACCAAAGCTCCCGCCCGTGCCGTTCTCCGAAATGGGCACTAAGCAACAAAAATAACACCGCTTTTTGGGATGCGGTTTTTGATTTTTTTTTGGTCATCATAGGGAAGGTGAAGTTTATGTTCTCCATTAGGGACCCTAAAAAACTTTGATTCAAATTATCTTGTTTCGGCGCTTGTGTGGCCCGCTGATAAAGCCAGATAGGCAGCGCCTGAGACCGGCGGCCTTCCGCCCTCACATCCGTCCGCGATAAAGCATTCGCCGCAACATCGAGCCCTGTGTTGTACTTTTATGTGTGCTACAAAATATTAAAGCCAACATTCCATTTAGTTCTATAGATTATGTTTTCAGATATTTGACCATTTATTTCGGAAAAAGTTCAAATATAATTTTCCGGTCGTGTCCATATGAGTTAGTGAAGCGTAGGCAATCTAATTTATCTACACAAGTATCTACTGTAGAATCGGCTTGTCTTGTAGTTGTTCATTTTCCAAAAACCGATTGTAGGCCATAAATTAAAAGTTACTGAACACATACAAAAAAAATTTGAAAAACTTGTCTGCCTAAAAAGTTTGTACAACCTAATCTTTGGATACTACTAGAACTACTTTCGTAAAATTAGCACAAATGTTTTCAGCGTACCCTAGACCAACATGTTTCATTTGATCAAAATTAATTTATGAAGAAAGAATATTATTCTCATCTAAAGTTATTACCCAACATTTATATGAACTATACTTACTGTTACTGAACTATGATCTCAAATTACTTTAGCAATTATACAAATTCACCCTAATTTACATAAACGAAGTTGCGGGCAGCTATTCATATTTAATTTTAATTCCGCTATCTATTTAAAACTGTGCTAAAACCAAATTCTACTCCAACTGCTTATACTGTTCTACTTATTCATGCGTCTCATTTTTCAAATAGAGACAAGCAAGATACAGCGAGACAAAGGGTTTAGTTCAAAAAGGGATTCTTAGAGAATCGTGTTCAATGAGCAGAGTGCTTTGTCACAAAACAACATGTGCTCGCGGTTCATTAATTTTGTTTAGCAGAGTGTTTACGGTGGATAAAATAATTCATAAATGTCAGAATTTTAGAAACTGCTTTCCTGTTTTATTTGGCTATTAATCCAAGTACGTAGATTTGGGGTTTGAAATGTCAAGTACATTACTTAAGAAAAAAAATCGTTTAGCTTATAATAAAGTATATTACCCAGCTCCCACATCCGTTCTTCTGTGCAACAAAGGCCTCGTCTCTGTTTAAAAGAAGCCTAATTATCGTAGTCCTTATACTGCTTCCAAAAATAGTACAGCTTTTTCTTTAAAGTTAGAAGCATATTTTCTAGATGTAGTAAACGCGTCTTAATTGCAATAGTCCACGTTTATTACACAACAACACAGATATTAGATAAAGCTTTTACGAGCATTTTAAGTGAGTTTCAACTACCAAATAAAATTTTAATACAATATCAATCCTTTAATTAAAACTCGTAGTCATGTCGAATGCGCAACTAAGAGAAATGTAAAACGTTTAAAATACTTTTACTTATAAGGAGGACGGTGTCGAGCGAGTTTCCTTATAAGATAAGTAGGAGTCATCTTGAATAGTGATTTTAGTACTCACGCGCAAATAAAGAATGTTTCATTGAGATCAAAGCTTTTAAAATAACTTTCAAAATACTATACATAAAGTAGACAAGTCGAAATCTCATTTTGGTTGATCAATTCGGGTGGGCTATCCTAAACCGCGCCGCATCTGCTCAACACATGTGAGGTTGTGAGGCAAGTCCGCAAAACAAGACGGTAACATCAAACGATACATATTGTATTGATAAGATTGTCGCGTTCCTCCAAAACTTAACCTAAGTTTAATAATTTGAGGATTTAAGCGCACGAGAAACGAAGATTAGTACAATCAATTTGAGTAAATAAATTCGACTGATTTTACAGGCGTTACCTTTGACCAGAAAAAAGATAAGCTCACAAGTGCAAATGTAAAACATAATATTTGTAACCCGAAACGTAAACTTTAACTGTTTAGAATTTTAGAATAAAATTGTACAAAAAAATACAAATTGCAAACCAACTTCAGAATATGGGTAATGGAGACTTCATTAGCGTGCGATGGATACTATGGAAGCCATTGACCAAAAAAAAAAGTAGTTAGAACAACTTGGGCAGCAGGCATATCTGATCGCGTTTAATATAGCTTCCTTATGTGGGGTTCGCACCCACTAAAACCCCGCCGGTGTCCATCTCCGCTGTTGGCAAAGGGGTCACGGGTGATCTTTCGATCGTTGTGTTCAACTCCGCGACCCCCTCCAGCATTGGCTGTTTAGCCTCTTCACGGGGGGACAAGTGGTGGTAGTCCCCCCTGAGCGCGGATGGCTCTTCCTACGCTCGACGGCGGAATCGGGACACCGCTTTCCGCCGTCTTTCTCGGGGCCGTTATATGACTAAACGAGGCCACGCCTCGTGCACCCAACGACCCCGGGGTCCCCTCTTAGTCGCCTCTTACGACAGGCAGGGGATACCTCAGTCCTATTCTTCGGCCCGGTACTGCAGGACGTTAATATAGCTTCCTTGTGGAAATGTTGTTTGCTGTTACAATTATAATCTTAAGGTTATAGATTAAGGTAGGTGGGACGCGTCTTTCCGTTCTATAAAAGGCCAGTACGCAGCCATAGACTGCTCACCTATACATCGGAGTGCTGTTTTAAAATCTGTTATTACAATACATACAAGAGCAGTAGGTACGCAAATTCTCACATATATTTCGTAGTAACGTTAAAAATTATCTGGTTCCTTAATGTACAGCGCCAGTACGCATGCGGACTAATCGTGTATGCATCGGAGTAAGCGCCCCAAAGCCCCAAAACTCATTTTACAATTTGTATGTGAGCAGTTACATGCTCGCCATTTTGATATATTGATGTATTGACCTCTTTCTATTTCACGGTAATTCAAAGTCGTGTGTCTTTTTTAACCGACGAAAAAACAAAAAGGAGGTTCTCAATTCGTCGCGTATATTTTATGTATGATCACGCATAACTTTTAACTGTGTGGACCAATTTTAATAATTCTTTTTTTAATCGACAGGGTATACCTTGAAGTTGGTCCCATAAAAATATGGAAATAAAATTCCCACCCTAAGGGTGGGAAAATAGGGGTGACTTTTTGGTCGGCGGGTCAATTTATCCACTCACAGGTTGCGGAAATGCAACCTGTGAGTGGATAAATCGACCCATGTTACATTATAACTTTTGATGCCTACCTACAATATCTTTGGAAATGAAATAAAATCAGCCGAAAGACGTCCACTGCTGGACAAGGGCCTCCCTCACAAATCGCCTCATCGACCGGTCGTGATCGAACTTCATCCTGTTAGTCCCTCAACCTTCACCAGGTTGTGTCAAAAAAATTAGCCCAAAAAAAACTGAAAATCAAAAAATAAAAACTTTTTATAAAAAAATTAAACCGCCGAAAAAACTGAAAAGCATTAAATAATAGGGAAACATTTTCTATTAGGCCTTAATTTACACACTTCTTAAAGTAATTTTGGATTACCAAGAAATTTTGAGTCGGTGCCACAGAATCAACGAATAAAGATCACTAAATTACCTGAAATTCAAAGAAATAACCAAAAAACGTATGCCGCTGCGCATCGCGCTTTACATAGATAATGAATTTACTTGTGTGGTGTGGCGCAGACTTAAAATTTCTTGGTAATCCAAAATTACTTTAAGAAGTGAGTAAATTAAGGCCTAATAGAAAATGTTTCCCTATTGTTTAATGCTTTTCAGTTTTTGCGGCGATTTAATTTTTTTATAAAAAGTTTTTATTACTTACATCACATCTTCTTTTGGTATGCGCCATTGTTTTTATTGAGGGTTTTTGTTGTTTCTAACTAAATTTTTTTAAAGTGGAGAATGTAATTCAATTTCATTCAAATACGAAAAACGGTTACCAAGGATATTAGGGACTTAGAAGAGTTTTTACTTATTGTCCGCTACTAATTTATTGTGCACCAATGATGATGACCCGTTTTTCCTATTACCTACTTAAAGTAAAGCACTGACGTTGATGAAATTAATAAAATAGTTTACAGCCGACTTCTGTGTGAAGATGAACTGAAAATAGACTACCAGCGAGCCAACCTTCAGCTTCAGGATCCACTCAGAAAAAAAATCGTTATAGGAAATACGATTCAGCGTTAAACTTTTCACGTTATTGAACGTTTCACGTTAAAAAGTACTAATAAAAAAAAAGTAATTAATTATACTTATAAAACCATTAATAATAGGAAAAAAAATTACAGTACCTACATTACATATTTACAGTATAAAATTAGGGTTACCTATCTAAAAATAAAAATAAAAAAACATACTTTCCTACAAATAACATATTGTTTTAATTAAATTCTACGTAATAAAATACTTCTACTACTAACTTAACACACACTTAATTATAAAAAAAAACTTTGACTATGGTCAAGTGCAAATGTAAATGCTGTAGTATAGTCCGGAACGAAGACGCCTGCATCCACGCTACAAACTATACACGATCAGTACGCAAAATTCGTGTATGCATTGTAATAACAGATTTAAAAACAGCATTACAATGTATACGTGAGCAGTTTCCTATGGCTGCGTACTGGTCTTGTATAGAACGGACACAGCCCCGGATCTAGGGGGGGCTGCTAAGGGCCCGTGCCCCGGGCGCCAAGATCAGGGGGGCGCCGAATTCACACTACAGACGAATGTCATAACTCAAAAATTATTATTTATTCAATTAATAAATAAATAATAATTCTATATTGTGAGAGGCGAGGTTGTTCAGGGCGCCCACCAAGCGGCTCAGGCAAACAAATGTTTATTGTTCATCATTCAACAAAACATTTACTTAAACTTGACCAAGCACGGATTAAGTAATAGTATACAGAAATTTTATGGCCATATCAACTCGATCGATACCCAAAGGGCGCGGAGCTGACGACGACATACTGCACAAACTTTTTTTCGCAGGGCGCGTACGCGAAATGTAATTTACGCGTCACTCCCCGCAGGAATCCCAGATCGCAGCAGCACGCGTCAGTTAGTTACAATTCAAGTCATTCTGCCTCATCATGCCAGGAACCTTAAGGCTTTGTCTAACAGTCGGCGCTGTAGTAGCTGTAATGTCGCGCTAGGGCGCCAGCCTTACGCAGCGCTAGCATCGCGCTAGAGTCTTACGTGGCGCTAGAGCGTTGACTTGTAATGTAGGTAATATGGTATGGTATCTGTCATACAGAGCGCCCGGAGCGACGTGCGCTAGAGCGCCGCGTAATTCTAGCGCCGCGCTAGGACGCTCTGTCGCCGGGCGTACAGAATTTGTTTTTGCCTCGGCCTGAAACTGTATTATTTACTTGACCACTTCGAGCGAAACTAACACGCAAAAAGTGTTCCATTTCTCACTCCCACTAATTTTGGTCTTTCCTGATAGTTGAATGATATTTCAGAAGACTGAGCGATCTGCTGCACTTAGTGTAAATGCGTTGGTAAGTTACATAAAGGAGCGTGTGACATCAAACAGCGCTCTAGCGCCGCGTAACTCCAGCTCTTCAGCGCGACGCTATAGCACCGTCTGTTTGTCAAAGCCTGGCTGACAAAGCACTTGGGTGAAATCTCCACGAAATCAATCGAGTCAAAGAATATATTATCCTGGCCCGTTTTTTTGCATGAATTTTACTCAAAAATTGCAAAAAATAATACAAAATCCAAAAGAATATTGCATAAAAGAGGATGGAGCAGTTGCCAGAAAATGTGGTTTCCTATCCTGCGCTGTGTTTACTAATATTATTTCCATGATTAGGTAGGCATGTTCAAATGTCGATCAATAAGTGGACGTCTGCGGCCGTAGCATGACCAGAGAGAAGTAGTTCAGAGTTTCTACCGTTCTATCCGAGATACGCCTGTTTTAGATTTACCCGCTTGTAAAGAATTTATTTTTTAGTGGTCTCAATAGCTTAACTCATTTTCCCAAAATTTTGAGTCCGTCACGTCACTTTCGTTCTAAAGGTGCGAGATGGGATCGCTACTCAGAATCATTGAGCATAATCGACCATTTGTCGAATCCATCTGTCACTTTTGACATATAAATGCGAGAAAATCTATTGAGATGATGTGAATGAGTTCAAAAGTGACAGAAAAACTCAACAAATGGTCGGTCATGCTACGTCCACTGACAGGTAAAATTATACACATAAAAAAACGTAAAATTAAATTATAACTGGGCTGGGGGGGCGCCATTTTTCAGTTTTGCCCCGCCTAAAGAAAATTGAAGATCCGGGGCTGAACGGACAGACGCGGGTGGGACAAAGAAGTTACTATTCTCAGAATTTCCCTTAACCTCCGAAAGTTAAACTTAATTTCAATGCCAACCGTGGCGGCATCTGTGTCCCTGTAGCTGTTGTCTGTGTCACTAACCTGCGCTGTGCATGGTGCATCGCCCGCAGCAGGGTCTTGGCGGCGCGCAGGCGCGCGTCCCACGCCGCGACCGCGTCGCCCCCCGCGCCGCCCGCGCCCCCCGCGCCGCCGCCCCCGCCCCGCCTCGCGGCGCCCCTCTGCCGACCTACATTACCAGGGACGGATCCAATCCAACTCACAGCCGCAGGCCATCAAGGCGGACGAAATCTGCTGTGCTCATATAGTGTCTCTCTCTTTCTTTCCTCGATGCAACTGATTCACGACTTATTAAACACTTTCATAACTAACTCTGTAGTTCGCATGTTTATGGTTTTATACGACTACAAAAATACAGACATGTGACATGAACATGGGTCCTTTTCCAGCCCTTACGAAGCCAATTTTCGGAACATTCATGAAGTAAAAAATAAAATAACGCAATTGACATGTTTTAAGAATTATAGCTCAGAAAATATAAAAAAATATCATCGTTCGTACTGCTCAGAAAATTCAACATTCTCAACGAAAGTTTTTATTAAGATTCTCAGGTAGAGTCCGGCCCTGTGCGAGGCGACGACCGCTCTCCCACCAAAGCTCCCGCCCGTGCCGTTCTCCGAAATGGGCACTAAGCAACAAAAATAACACCGCTTTTTGGGATGCGGTTTTTGATTTTTTTTTGGTCATCATAGGGAAGGTGAAGTTTATGTTCTCCATTAGGGACCCTAAAAAACTTTGATTCAAATTATCTTGTTTCGGCGCTTGTGTGGCCCGCTGATAAAGCCAGATAGGCAGCGCCTGAGACCGGCGGCCTTCCGCCCTCACATCCGTCCGCGATAAAGCATTCGCCGCAACATCGAGCCCTGTGTTGTACTTTTATGTGTGCTACAAAATATTATAGCCAACATTCCATTTTGTTGGCTACCTTTTTTAACCTTATTTCATGTGAAAATTTAGTTCTATAGATTATGTTTTCAGATATTTGACCATTTATTTCGGAAAAAGTTCAAATATAATTTTCCGGTCGTGTCCATATGAGTTAGTGAAGCGTAGGCAATCTAATTTATCTACACAAGTATCTACTGTAGAATCGGCTTGTCTTGTAGTTGTTCATTTTCCAAAAACCGATTGTAGGCCATAAATTAAAAGTTACTGAACACATACAAAAAAAATTTGAAAAACTTGTCTGCCTAAAAAGTTTGTACAACCTAATCTTTGGATACTACTAGAACTACTTTCGTTAAATTAGCACAAATGTTTTCAGCGTACCCTAGACCAACATGTTTCATTTGATCAAAATTAATTTATGAAGAAAGAATATTATTCTCATCTAAAGTTATTACCCAACATTTATATGAACTATACTTACTGTTACTGAACTATGATCTCAAATTACTTTAGCAATTATACAAATTCACCCTAATTTACATAAACGAAGTTGCGGGCAGCTATTCATATTTAATTTTAATTCCGCTATCTATTTAAAACTGTGCTAAAACCAAATTCTACTCCAACTGCTTATACTGTTCTACTTATTCATGCGTCTCATTTTTCAAATAGAGACAAGCAAGATACAGCGAGACAAAGGGTTTAGTTCAAAAAGGGATTCTTAGAGAATCGTGTTCAATGAGCAGAGTGCTTTGTCACAAAACAACATGTGCTCGCGGTTCATTAATTTTGTTTAGCAGAGTGTTTACGGTGGATAAAATAATTCATAAATGTCAGAATTTTAGAAACTGCTTTCCTGTTTTATTTGGCTATTAATCCAAGTACGTAGATTTGGGGTTTGAAATGTCAAGTACATTACTTAAGAAAAAAAAACGTTTAGCTTATAATAAAGTATATTACCCAGCTCCCACATCCGTTCTTCTGTGCAACAAAGGCCTCGTCTCTGTTTAAAAGAAGCCTAATTATCGTAGTCCTTATACTGCTTCCAAAAATAGTACAGCTTTTTCTTTAAAGTTAGAAGCATATTTTCTAGATGTAGTAAACGCGTCTTAATTGCAATAGTCCACGTTTATTACACAACAACACAGATATTAGATAAAGCTTTTACGAGCATTTTAAGTGAGTTTCAACTACCAAATAAAATTTTAATACAATATCAATCCTTTAATTAAAACTCGTAGTCATGTCGAATGCGCAACTAAGAGAAATGTAAAACGTTTAAAATACTTTTACTTATAAGGAGGACGGTGTCGAGCGAGTTTCCTTATAAGATAAGTAGGAGTCATCTTGAATAGTGATTTTAATACTCACGCGCAAATAAAGAATGTTTCATTGAGATCAAAGCTTTTAAAATAACTTTCAAAATACTATACATAAAGTAGACAAGTCGAAATCTCATTTTGGTTGATCAATTCGGGTGGGCTATCCTAAACCGCGCCGCATCTGCTCAACACATGTGAGGTTGTGAGGCAAGTCCGCAAAACAAGACGGTAACATCAAACGATACATATTGTATTGATAAGATTGTCGCGTTCCTCCAAAACTTAACCTAAGTTTAATAATTTGAGGATTTAAGCGCACGAGAAACGAAGATTAGTACAATCAATTTGAGTAAATAAATTCGACTGATTTTACAGGCGTTACCTTTGACCAGAAAAAAGATAAGCTCACAAGTGCAAATGTAAAACATAATATTTGTAACCCGAAACGTAAACTTTAACTGTTTAGAATTTTAGAATAAAATTGTACAAAAAAATACAAATTGCAAACCAACTTCAGAATATGGGTAATGGAGACTTCATTAGCGTGCGATGGATACTATGGAAGCCATTGACCAAAAAAAAAAGTAGTTAGAACAACTTGGGCAGCAGGCATATCTGATCGCGTTTAATATAGCTTCCTTATGTGGGGTTCGCACCCACTAAAACCCCGCCGGTGTCCATCTCCGCTGTTGACAAAGGGGTCACGGGTGATCTTTCGATCGTTGTGTTCAACTCCGCGACCCCCTCCAGCATTGGCTGTTTAGCCTCTTCACGGGGGGACAAGTGGTGGTAGTCCCCCCTGAGCGCGGATGGCTCTTCCTACGCTCGACGGCGGAATCGGGACACCGCTTTCCACCGTCTTTCTCGGGGCCGTTATATGACTACACTAGGCCACGCCTCGTGCATCCAACGACCCCGGGGTCCCCTCTTAGTCGCCTCTTACGACAGGCAGGGGATACCTCAGTCCTATTCTTCGGCCCGGTACTGCAGGACGTTAATATAGCTTCCTTGTGGAAATGTTGTTTGCTGTTACAATTATAATCTTAAGGTTATAGATTAAGGTAGGTGGGACGCGTCTTTCCGTTCTATAAAAGGCCAGTACGCAGCCATAGACTGCTCACCTATACATCGGAGTGCTGTTTTAAAATCTGTTATTACAATACATACAAGAGCAGTACGCAAATTCTCACATATATTTCGCAGTAACGTTAAAAATTATCTGGTTCCTTAATGTACAGCGCCAGTACGCATGCGGACTAATCGTGTATGCATCGGAGTAAGCGCCCCAAAGCCCCAAAACTCATTTTACAATTTGTACGTGAGCAGTTACATGCTCGCCATTTTGATATATTGATGTATTGACCTCTTTCTATTTCACGGTAATTCAAAGTCGTGTGTCTTTTTTAACCGACGAAAAAACAAAAAGGAGGTTCTCAATTCGTCGCGTATATTTTATGTATGATCACGCATAACTTTTAACTGTGTGGACCGATTTTAATAATTCTTTTTTTAATCGACAGGGTATACCTTGAAGTTGGTCCCATAAAAATTTGGAAATAAAATTCCCACCCTAAGGGTGGGAAAATAGGGGTGACTTTTTGGTCGGCGGGTCAATTTATCCACTCACAGGTTGCGGAAATGCAACCTGTGAGTGGATAAATCGACCCATGTTACATTATAACTTTTGATGCCTACCTACAATATCTTTGGAAATGAAATAAAATCAGCCGAAAGACGTCCACTGCTGGACAAGGGCCTCCCTCACAAATCGCCTCACCGACCGGTCGTGATCGAACTTCATCCTGTTAGTCCCTCAACCTTCACCAGGTTGTGTCAAAAAAATTAGCCCAAAAAAACCGTTTTTCGTATTTGAATGAAATTGAATTACATTCTCCACTTTAAAAAAATTTAGTTAGAAACAACAAAAACCCTCAATAAAAACAATGGCGCATACCAAAAGAAGATGTGATGTAAGTAATAAAAACTTTTTATAAAAAAATTAAACCGCCGAAAAAACTGAAAAGCATTAAACAATAGGGAAACATTTTCTATTAGGCCTTAATTTACTCACTTCTTAAAGTAATTTTGGATTACCAAGAAATTTTAAGTCTGCGCCACACCACACAAGTAAATTCATTATCTATGTAAAGCGCGATGCGCAGCGGCATACGTTTTTTGGTTATTTCTTTGAATTTCAGGTAATTTAGTGATCTTTATTCGTTGATTCTGTGGCACCGACTCAAAATTTCTTGGTAATCCAAAATTACTTTAAGAAGTGTGTAAATTAAGGCCTAATAGAAAATGTTTCCCTATTATTTAATGCTTTTCAGTTTTTTCGGCGGTTTAATTTTTTTATAAAAAGTTTTTATTACTTACATCACATCTTCTTTTGGTATGCGCCATTGTTTTTATTGAGGGTTTTTGTTGTTTCTAACTAAATTTTTTTAAAGTGGAGAATGTAATTCAATTTCATTCAAATACGAAAAACGGTTACCAAGGATATTAGGGACTTAGAAGAGTTTTTACTTATTGTCCGCTACTAATTTATTGTGCACCAATGATGATGACCCGTTTTTCCTATTACCTACTTAAAGTAAAGCACTGACGTTGATGAAATTAATAAAATAGTTTACAGCCGACTTCTGTGTGAAGATGAACTGAAAATAGACTACCAGCGAGCCAACCTTCAGCTTCAGGATCCACTCAGAAAAAAAATCGTTATAGGAAATACGATTCAGCGTTAAACTTTTCACGTTATTAAACGTTTCACGTTAAAAAGTACTAATAAAAAAAAAAAAAGTAATTAATTATAGTTATAAAACCATTAATAATAGGAAAAAAAATTACAGTACCTACATTACATATTTACAGTATAAAATTAGGGTTACCTATCTAAAAATAAAAAAAACATACTTTCCTACAAATAACATATTGTTTTAATTAAATTCTACGTAATAAAATACTTCTACTACTAACCTAACACACACTTAATTATAAAAAAAAACTTTGACTATGGTCAAGTGCAAATGTAAATGCTGTAGTATAGTCCGGAACGAAGACGCCTGCATCCACGCTACAAACTATACACGATCAGTACGCAAAATTCGTGTATGCATTGTAATAACAGATTTAAAAACAGCATTACAATGTATACGTGAGCAGTTTCCTATGGCTGCGTACTGGTCTTGTATAGAACGGACACAGCCCCGGATCTAGGGGGGGCTGCTAAGGGCCCGTGCCCCGGGCGCCAAGATCAGGGGGGCGCCGAATTCACACTACAGACGAATGTCATAACTCAAAAATTATTATTTATTCAATTAATAAATAAATAATAATTCTATATTGTGAGAGGCGAGGTTGTTCAGGGCGCCCACCAAGCGGCTCAGGCAAACAAATGTTTATTGTTCATCATTCAACAAAACATTTACTTAAACTTGACCAAGCACGGATTAAGTAATAGTATACAGAAATTTTATGGCCATATCAACTCGATCGATACCCAAAGGGCGCGGAGCTGACGACGACATACTGCACAAACTTTTTTTCGCAGGGCGCGTACGCGAAATGTAATTTACGCGTCACTCCCCGCAGGAATCCCAGATCGCAGCAGCACGCGTCAGTTAGTTACAATTCAAGTCATTCTGCCTCATCATGCCAGGAACCTTAAGGCTTTGTCTAACAGTCGGCGCTGTAGTAGCTGTAATGTCGCGCTAGGGCGCCAGCCTTACGCAGCGCTAGCATCGCGCTAGAGTCTTACGTGGCGCTAGAGCGTTGACTTGTAATGTAGGTAATATGGTATGGTATCTGTCATACAGAGCGCCCGGAGCGACGTGCGCTAGAGCGCCGCGTAATTCTAGCGCCGCGCTAGGACGCTCTGTCGCCGGGCGTACAGAATTTGTTTTTGCCTCGGCCTGAAACTGTATTATTTACTTGACCACTTCGAGCGAAACTAACACGCAAAAAGTGTTCCATTTCTCACTCCCACTAATTTTGGTCTTTCCTGATAGTTGAATGATATTTCAGAAGACTGAGCGATCTGCTGCACTTAGTGTAAATGCGTTGGTAAGTTACATAAAGGAGCGTGTGACATCAAACAGCGCTCTAGCGCCGCGTAACTCCAGCGCTTCAGCGCGACGCTATAGCACCGTCTGTTTGTCAAAGCCTGGCTGACAAAGCACTTGGGTGAAATCTCCACGAAATCAATCGAGTCAAAGAATATATTATCCTGGCCCGTTTTTTTGCATGAATTTTACTCAAAAATTGCAAAAAATAATACAAAATCCAAAAGAATATTGCATAAAAGAGGATGGAGCAGTTGCCAGAAAATGTGGTTTCCTATCCTGCGCTGTGTTTACTAATATTATTTCCATGATTAGGTAGGCATGTTCAAATGTCGATCAATAAGTGGACGTCTGCGGCCGTAGCATGACCAGAGAGAAGTAGTTCAGAGTTTCTACCGTTCTATCCGAGATACGCCTGTTTTAGATTTACCCGCTTGTAAAGAATTTATTTTTTAGTGGTCTCAATAGCTTAACTCATTTTCCCAAAATTTTGAGTCCGTCACGTCACTTTCGTTCTAAAGGTGCGAGATGGGATCGCTACTCAGAATCATTGAGCATAATCGACCATTTGTCGAATCCATCTGTCACTTTTGACATATAAATGCGAGAAAATCTATTGAGATGATGTGAATGAGTTCAAAAGTGACAGAAAAACTCAACAAATGGTCGGTCATGCTACGTCCACTGACAGGTAAAATTATACACATAAAAAAACGTAAAATTAAATTATAACTGGGCTGGGGGGGCGCCATTTTTCAGTTTTGCCCCGCCTAAAGAAAATTGAAGATCCGGGGCTGAACGGACAGACGCGGGTGGGACAAAGAAGTTACTATTCTCAGAATTTCCCTTAACCTCCGAAAGTTAAACTTAATTTCAATGCCAACCGTGGCGGCATCTGTGTCCCTGTAGCTGTTGTCTGTGTCACTAACCTGCGCTGTGCATGGTGCATCGCCCGCAGCAGGGTCTTGGCGGCGCGCAGGCGCGCGTCCCACGCCGCGACCGCGTCGCCCCCCGCGCCGCCCGCGCCCCCCGCGCCGCCGCCCCCGCCCCGCCTCGCGGCGCCCCTCTGCCGACCTACATTACCAGGGACGGATCCAATCCAACTCACAGCCGCAGGCCATCAAGGCGGACGAAATCTGCTGTGCTCATATAGTGTCTCTCTCTTTCTTTCCTCGATGCAACTGATTCACGACTTATTAAACACTTTCATAACTAACTCTGTAGTTCGCATGTTTATGGTTTTATACGACTACAAAAATACAGACATGTGACATGAACATGGGTCCTTTTCCAGCCCTTACGAAGCCAATTTTCGGAACATTCATGAAGTAAAAAATAAAATAACGCAATTGACATGTTTTAAGAATTATAGCTCAGAAAATATAAAAAAATATCATCGTTCGTACTGCTCAGAAAATTCAACATTCTCAACGAAAGTTTTTATTAAGATTCTCAGGTAGAGTCCGGCCCTGTGCGAGGCGACGACCGCTCTCCCACCAAAGCTCCCGCCCGTGCCGTTCTCCGAAATGGGCACTAAGCAACAAAAATAACACCGCTTTTTGGGATGCGGTTTTTGATTTTTTTTTGGTCATCATAGGGAAGGTGAAGTTTATGTTCTCCATTAGGGACCCTAAAAAACTTTGATTCAAATTATCTTGTTTCGGCGCTTGTGTGGCCCGCTGATAAAGCCAGATAGGCAGCGCCTGAGACCGGCGGCCTTCCGCCCTCACATCCGTCCGCGATAAAGCATTCGCCGCAACATCGAGCCCTGTGTTGTACTTTTATGTGTGCTACAAAATATTATAGCCAACATTCCATTTTGTTGGCTACCTTTTTTAACCTTATTTCATGTGAAAATTTAGTTCTATAGATTATGTTTTCAGATATTTGACCATTTATTTCGGAAAAAGTTCAAATATAATTTTCCGGTCGTGTCCATATGAGTTAGTGAAGCGTAGGCAATCTAATTTATCTACACAAGTATCTACTGTAGAATCGGCTTGTCTTGTAGTTGTTCATTTTCCAAAAACCGATTGTAGGCCATAAATTAAAAGTTACTGAACACATACAAAAAAAATTTGAAAAACTTGTCTGCCTAAAAAGTTTGTACAACCTAATCTTTGGATACTACTAGAACTACTTTCGTTAAATTAGCACAAATGTTTTCAGCGTACCCTAGACCAACATGTTTCATTTGATCAAAATTAATTTATGAAGAAAGAATATTATTCTCATCTAAAGTTATTACCCAACATTTATATGAACTATACTTACTGTTACTGAACTATGATCTCAAATTACTTTAGCAATTATACAAATTCACCCTAATTTACATAAACGAAGTTGCGGGCAGCTATTCATATTTAATTTTAATTCCGCTATCTATTTAAAACTGTGCTAAAACCAAATTCTACTCCAACTGCTTATACTGTTCTACTTATTCATGCGTCTCATTTTTCAAATAGAGACAAGCAAGATACAGCGAGACAAAGGGTTTAGTTCAAAAAGGGATTCTTAGAGAATCGTGTTCAATGAGCAGAGTGCTTTGTCACAAAACAACATGTGCTCGCGGTTCATTAATTTTGTTTAGCAGAGTGTTTACGGTGGATAAAATAATTCATAAATGTCAGAATTTTAGAAACTGCTTTCCTGTTTTATTTGGCTATTAATCCAAGTACGTAGATTTGGGGTTTGAAATGTCAAGTACATTACTTAAGAAAAAAAAACGTTTAGCTTATAATAAAGTATATTACCCAGCTCCCACATCCGTTCTTCTGTGCAACAAAGGCCTCGTCTCTGTTTAAAAGAAGCCTAATTATCGTAGTCCTTATACTGCTTCCAAAAATAGTACAGCTTTTTCTTTAAAGTTAGAAGCATATTTTCTAGATGTAGTAAACGCGTCTTAATTGCAATAGTCCACGTTTATTACACAACAACACAGATATTAGATAAAGCTTTTACGAGCATTTTAAGTGAGTTTCAACTACCAAATAAAATTTTAATACAATATCAATCCTTTAATTAAAACTCGTAGTCATGTCGAATGCGCAACTAAGAGAAATGTAAAACGTTTAAAATACTTTTACTTATAAGGAGGACGGTGTCGAGCGAGTTTCCTTATAAGATAAGTAGGAGTCATCTTGAATAGTGATTTTAATACTCACGCGCAAATAAAGAATGTTTCATTGAGATCAAAGCTTTTAAAATAACTTTCAAAATACTATACATAAAGTAGACAAGTCGAAATCTCATTTTGGTTGATCAATTCGGGTGGGCTATCCTAAACCGCGCCGCATCTGCTCAACACATGTGAGGTTGTGAGGCAAGTCCGCAAAACAAGACGGTAACATCAAACGATACATATTGTATTGATAAGATTGTCGCGTTCCTCCAAAACTTAACCTAAGTTTAATAATTTGAGGATTTAAGCGCACGAGAAACGAAGATTAGTACAATCAATTTGAGTAAATAAATTCGACTGATTTTACAGGCGTTACCTTTGACCAGAAAAAAGATAAGCTCACAAGTGCAAATGTAAAACATAATATTTGTAACCCGAAACGTAAACTTTAACTGTTTAGAATTTTAGAATAAAATTGTACAAAAAAATACAAATTGCAAACCAACTTCAGAATATGGGTAATGGAGACTTCATTAGCGTGCGATGGATACTATGGAAGCCATTGACCAAAAAAAAAAGTAGTTAGAACAACTTGGGCAGCAGGCATATCTGATCGCGTTTAATATAGCTTCCTTATGTGGGGTTCGCACCCACTAAAACCCCGCCGGTGTCCATCTCCGCTGTTGACAAAGGGGTCACGGGTGATCTTTCGATCGTTGTGTTCAACTCCGCGACCCCCTCCAGCATTGGCTGTTTAGCCTCTTCACGGGGGGACAAGTGGTGGTAGTCCCCCCTGAGCGCGGATGGCTCTTCCTACGCTCGACGGCGGAATCGGGACACCGCTTTCCACCGTCTTTCTCGGGGCCGTTATATGACTACACTAGGCCACGCCTCGTGCATCCAACGACCCCGGGGTCCCCTCTTAGTCGCCTCTTACGACAGGCAGGGGATACCTCAGTCCTATTCTTCGGCCCGGTACTGCAGGACGTTAATATAGCTTCCTTGTGGAAATGTTGTTTGCTGTTACAATTATAATCTTAAGGTTATAGATTAAGGTAGGTGGGACGCGTCTTTCCGTTCTATAAAAGGCCAGTACGCAGCCATAGACTGCTCACCTATACATCGGAGTGCTGTTTTAAAATCTGTTATTACAATACATACAAGAGCAGTACGCAAATTCTCACATATATTTCGCAGTAACGTTAAAAATTATCTGGTTCCTTAATGTACAGCGCCAGTACGCATGCGGACTAATCGTGTATGCATCGGAGTAAGCGCCCCAAAGCCCCAAAACTCATTTTACAATTTGTACGTGAGCAGTTACATGCTCGCCATTTTGATATATTGATGTATTGACCTCTTTCTATTTCACGGTAATTCAAAGTCGTGTGTCTTTTTTAACCGACGAAAAAACAAAAAGGAGGTTCTCAATTCGTCGCGTATATTTTATGTATGATCACGCATAACTTTTAACTGTGTGGACCGATTTTAATAATTCTTTTTTTAATCGACAGGGTATACCTTGAAGTTGGTCCCATAAAAATTTGGAAATAAAATTCCCACCCTAAGGGTGGGAAAATAGGGGTGACTTTTTGGTCGGCGGGTCAATTTATCCACTCACAGGTTGCGGAAATGCAACCTGTGAGTGGATAAATCGACCCATGTTACATTATAACTTTTGATGCCTACCTACAATATCTTTGGAAATGAAATAAAATCAGCCGAAAGACGTCCACTGCTGGACAAGGGCCTCCCTCACAAATCGCCTCACCGACCGGTCGTGATCGAACTTCATCCTGTTAGTCCCTCAACCTTCACCAGGTTGTGTCAAAAAAATTAGCCCAAAAAAACCGTTTTTCGTATTTGAATGAAATTGAATTACATTCTCCACTTTAAAAAAATTTAGTTAGAAACAACAAAAACCCTCAATAAAAACAATGGCGCATACCAAAAGAAGATGTGATGTAAGTAATAAAAACTTTTTATAAAAAAATTAAACCGCCGAAAAAACTGAAAAGCATTAAACAATAGGGAAACATTTTCTATTAGGCCTTAATTTACTCACTTCTTAAAGTAATTTTGGATTACCAAGAAATTTTAAGTCTGCGCCACACCACACAAGTAAATTCATTATCTATGTAAAGCGCGATGCGCAGCGGCATACGTTTTTTGGTTATTTCTTTGAATTTCAGGTAATTTAGTGATCTTTATTCGTTGATTCTGTGGCACCGACTCAAAATTTCTTGGTAATCCAAAATTACTTTAAGAAGTGTGTAAATTAAGGCCTAATAGAAAATGTTTCCCTATTATTTAATGCTTTTCAGTTTTTTCGGCGGTTTAATTTTTTTATAAAAAGTTTTTATTACTTACATCACATCTTCTTTTGGTATGCGCCATTGTTTTTATTGAGGGTTTTTGTTGTTTCTAACTAAATTTTTTTAAAGTGGAGAATGTAATTCAATTTCATTCAAATACGAAAAACGGTTACCAAGGATATTAGGGACTTAGAAGAGTTTTTACTTATTGTCCGCTACTAATTTATTGTGCACCAATGATGATGACCCGTTTTTCCTATTACCTACTTAAAGTAAAGCACTGACGTTGATGAAATTAATAAAATAGTTTACAGCCGACTTCTGTGTGAAGATGAACTGAAAATAGACTACCAGCGAGCCAACCTTCAGCTTCAGGATCCACTCAGAAAAAAAATCGTTATAGGAAATACGATTCAGCGTTAAACTTTTCACGTTATTAAACGTTTCACGTTAAAAAGTACTAATAAAAAAAAAAAAAGTAATTAATTATAGTTATAAAACCATTAATAATAGGAAAAAAAATTACAGTACCTACATTACATATTTACAGTATAAAATTAGGGTTACCTATCTAAAAATAAAAAAAACATACTTTCCTACAAATAACATATTGTTTTAATTAAATTCTACGTAATAAAATACTTCTACTACTAACCTAACACACACTTAATTATAAAAAAAAACTTTGACTATGGTCAAGTGCAAATGTAAATGCTGTAGTATAGTCCGGAACGAAGACGCCTGCATCCACGCTACAAACTATACACGATCAGTACGCAAAATTCGTGTATGCATTGTAATAACAGATTTAAAAACAGCATTACAATGTATACGTGAGCAGTTTCCTATGGCTGCGTACTGGTCTTGTATAGAACGGACACAGCCCCGGATCTAGGGGGGGCTGCTAAGGGCCCGTGCCCCGGGCGCCAAGATCAGGGGGGCGCCGAATTCACACTACAGACGAATGTCATAACTCAAAAATTATTATTTATTCAATTAATAAATAAATAATAATTCTATATTGTGAGAGGCGAGGTTGTTCAGGGCGCCCACCAAGCGGCTCAGGCAAACAAATGTTTATTGTTCATCATTCAACAAAACATTTACTTAAACTTGACCAAGCACGGATTAAGTAATAGTATACAGAAATTTTATGGCCATATCAACTCGATCGATACCCAAAGGGCGCGGAGCTGACGACGACATACTGCACAAACTTTTTTTCGCAGGGCGCGTACGCGAAATGTAATTTACGCGTCACTCCCCGCAGGAATCCCAGATCGCAGCAGCACGCGTCAGTTAGTTACAATTCAAGTCATTCTGCCTCATCATGCCAGGAACCTTAAGGCTTTGTCTAACAGTCGGCGCTGTAGTAGCTGTAATGTCGCGCTAGGGCGCCAGCCTTACGCAGCGCTAGCATCGCGCTAGAGTCTTACGTGGCGCTAGAGCGTTGACTTGTAATGTAGGTAATATGGTATGGTATCTGTCATACAGAGCGCCCGGAGCGACGTGCGCTAGAGCGCCGCGTAATTCTAGCGCCGCGCTAGGACGCTCTGTCGCCGGGCGTACAGAATTTGTTTTTGCCTCGGCCTGAAACTGTATTATTTACTTGACCACTTCGAGCGAAACTAACACGCAAAAAGTGTTCCATTTCTCACTCCCACTAATTTTGGTCTTTCCTGATAGTTGAATGATATTTCAGAAGACTGAGCGATCTGCTGCACTTAGTGTAAATGCGTTGGTAAGTTACATAAAGGAGCGTGTGACATCAAACAGCGCTCTAGCGCCGCGTAACTCCAGCGCTTCAGCGCGACGCTATAGCACCGTCTGTTTGTCAAAGCCTGGCTGACAAAGCACTTGGGTGAAATCTCCACGAAATCAATCGAGTCAAAGAATATATTATCCTGGCCCGTTTTTTTGCATGAATTTTACTCAAAAATTGCAAAAAATAATACAAAATCCAAAAGAATATTGCATAAAAGAGGATGGAGCAGTTGCCAGAAAATGTGGTTTCCTATCCTGCGCTGTGTTTACTAATATTATTTCCATGATTAGGTAGGCATGTTCAAATGTCGATCAATAAGTGGACGTCTGCGGCCGTAGCATGACCAGAGAGAAGTAGTTCAGAGTTTCTACCGTTCTATCCGAGATACGCCTGTTTTAGATTTACCCGCTTGTAAAGAATTTATTTTTTAGTGGTCTCAATAGCTTAACTCATTTTCCCAAAATTTTGAGTCCGTCACGTCACTTTCGTTCTAAAGGTGCGAGATGGGATCGCTACTCAGAATCATTGAGCATAATCGACCATTTGTCGAATCCATCTGTCACTTTTGACATATAAATGCGAGAAAATCTATTGAGATGATGTGAATGAGTTCAAAAGTGACAGAAAAACTCAACAAATGGTCGGTCATGCTACGTCCACTGACAGGTAAAATTATACACATAAAAAAACGTAAAATTAAATTATAACTGGGCTGGGGGGGCGCCATTTTTCAGTTTTGCCCCGCCTAAAGAAAATTGAAGATCCGGGGCTGAACGGACAGACGCGGGTGGGACAAAGAAGTTACTATTCTCAGAATTTCCCTTAACCTCCGAAAGTTAAACTTAATTTCAATGCCAACCGTGGCGGCATCTGTGTCCCTGTAGCTGTTGTCTGTGTCACTAACCTGCGCTGTGCATGGTGCATCGCCCGCAGCAGGGTCTTGGCGGCGCGCAGGCGCGCGTCCCACGCCGCGACCGCGTCGCCCCCCGCGCCGCCCGCGCCCCCCGCGCCGCCGCCCCCGCCCCGCCTCGCGGCGCCCCTCTGCCGACCTACATTACCAGGGACGGATCCAATCCAACTCACAGCCGCAGGCCATCAAGGCGGACGAAATCTGCTGTGCTCATATAGTGTCTCTCTCTTTCTTTCCTCGATGCAACTGATTCACGACTTATTAAACACTTTCATAACTAACTCTGTAGTTCGCATGTTTATGGTTTTATACGACTACAAAAATACAGACATGTGACATGAACATGGGTCCTTTTCCAGCCCTTACGAAGCCAATTTTCGGAACATTCATGAAGTAAAAAATAAAATAACGCAATTGACATGTTTTAAGAATTATAGCTCAGAAAATATAAAAAAATATCATCGTTCGTACTGCTCAGAAAATTCAACATTCTCAACGAAAGTTTTTATTAAGATTCTCAGGTAGAGTCCGGCCCTGTGCGAGGCGACGACCGCTCTCCCACCAAAGCTCCCGCCCGTGCCGTTCTCCGAAATGGGCACTAAGCAACAAAAATAACACCGCTTTTTGGGATGCGGTTTTTGATTTTTTTTTGGTCATCATAGGGAAGGTGAAGTTTATGTTCTCCATTAGGGACCCTAAAAAACTTTGATTCAAATTATCTTGTTTCGGCGCTTGTGTGGCCCGCTGATAAAGCCAGATAGGCAGCGCCTGAGACCGGCGGCCTTCCGCCCTCACATCCGTCCGCGATAAAGCATTCGCCGCAACATCGAGCCCTGTGTTGTACTTTTATGTGTGCTACAAAATATTATAGCCAACATTCCATTTTGTTGGCTACCTTTTTTAACCTTATTTCATGTGAAAATTTAGTTCTATAGATTATGTTTTCAGATATTTGACCATTTATTTCGGAAAAAGTTCAAATATAATTTTCCGGTCGTGTCCATATGAGTTAGTGAAGCGTAGGCAATCTAATTTATCTACACAAGTATCTACTGTAGAATCGGCTTGTCTTGTAGTTGTTCATTTTCCAAAAACCGATTGTAGGCCATAAATTAAAAGTTACTGAACACATACAAAAAAAATTTGAAAAACTTGTCTGCCTAAAAAGTTTGTACAACCTAATCTTTGGATACTACTAGAACTACTTTCGTTAAATTAGCACAAATGTTTTCAGCGTACCCTAGACCAACATGTTTCATTTGATCAAAATTAATTTATGAAGAAAGAATATTATTCTCATCTAAAGTTATTACCCAACATTTATATGAACTATACTTACTGTTACTGAACTATGATCTCAAATTACTTTAGCAATTATACAAATTCACCCTAATTTACATAAACGAAGTTGCGGGCAGCTATTCATATTTAATTTTAATTCCGCTATCTATTTAAAACTGTGCTAAAACCAAATTCTACTCCAACTGCTTATACTGTTCTACTTATTCATGCGTCTCATTTTTCAAATAGAGACAAGCAAGATACAGCGAGACAAAGGGTTTAGTTCAAAAAGGGATTCTTAGAGAATCGTGTTCAATGAGCAGAGTGCTTTGTCACAAAACAACATGTGCTCGCGGTTCATTAATTTTGTTTAGCAGAGTGTTTACGGTGGATAAAATAATTCATAAATGTCAGAATTTTAGAAACTGCTTTCCTGTTTTATTTGGCTATTAATCCAAGTACGTAGATTTGGGGTTTGAAATGTCAAGTACATTACTTAAGAAAAAAAAACGTTTAGCTTATAATAAAGTATATTACCCAGCTCCCACATCCGTTCTTCTGTGCAACAAAGGCCTCGTCTCTGTTTAAAAGAAGCCTAATTATCGTAGTCCTTATACTGCTTCCAAAAATAGTACAGCTTTTTCTTTAAAGTTAGAAGCATATTTTCTAGATGTAGTAAACGCGTCTTAATTGCAATAGTCCACGTTTATTACACAACAACACAGATATTAGATAAAGCTTTTACGAGCATTTTAAGTGAGTTTCAACTACCAAATAAAATTTTAATACAATATCAATCCTTTAATTAAAACTCGTAGTCATGTCGAATGCGCAACTAAGAGAAATGTAAAACGTTTAAAATACTTTTACTTATAAGGAGGACGGTGTCGAGCGAGTTTCCTTATAAGATAAGTAGGAGTCATCTTGAATAGTGATTTTAATACTCACGCGCAAATAAAGAATGTTTCATTGAGATCAAAGCTTTTAAAATAACTTTCAAAATACTATACATAAAGTAGACAAGTCGAAATCTCATTTTGGTTGATCAATTCGGGTGGGCTATCCTAAACCGCGCCGCATCTGCTCAACACATGTGAGGTTGTGAGGCAAGTCCGCAAAACAAGACGGTAACATCAAACGATACATATTGTATTGATAAGATTGTCGCGATCCTCCAAAACTTAACCTAAGTTTAATAATTTGAGGATTTAAGCGCACGAGAAACGAAGATTAGTACAATCAATTTGAGTAAATAAATTCGACTGATTTTACAGGCGTTACCTTTGACCAGAAAAAAGATAAGCTCACAAGTGCAAATGTAAAACATAATATTTGTAACCCGAAACGTAAACTTTAACTGTTTAGAATTTTAGAATAAAATTGTACAAAAAAATACAAATTGCAAACCAACTTCAGAATATGGGTAATGGAGACTTCATTAGCGTGCGATGGATACTATGGAAGCCATTGACCAAAAAAAAAAAGTAGTTAGAACAACTTGGGCAGCAGGCATATCTGATCGCGTTTAATATAGCTTCCTTATGTGGGGTTCGCACCCACTAAAACCCCGCCGGTGTCCATCTCCGCTGTTGGCAAAGGGGTCACGGGTGATCTTTCGATCGTTGTGTTCAACTCCGCGACCCCCTCCAGCATTGGCTGTTTAGCCTCTTCACGGGGGGACAAGTGGTGGTAGTCCCCCCTGAGCGCGGATGGCTCTTCCTACGCTCGACGGCGGAATCGGGACACCGCTTTCCGCCGTCTTTCTCGGGGCCGTTATATGACTAAACGAGGCCACGCCTCGTGCACCCAACGACCCCGGGGTCCCCTCTTAGTCGCCTCTTACGACAGGCAGGGGATACCTCAGTCCTATTCTTCGGCCCGGTACTGCAGGACGTTAATATAGCTTCCTTGTGGAAATGTTGTTTGCTGTTACAATTATAATCTTAAGGTTATAGATTAAGGTAGGTGGGACGCGTCTTTCCGTTCTATAAAAGGCCAGTACGCAGCCATAGACTGCTCACCTATACATCGGAGTGCTGTTTTAAAATCTGTTATTACAATACATACAAGAGCAGTACGCAAATTCTCACATATATTTCGCAGTAACGTTAAAAATTATCTGGTTCCTTAATGTACAGCGCCAGTACGCATGCGGACTAATCGTGTATGCATCGGAGTAAGCGCCCCAAAGCCCCAAAACTCATTTTACAATTTGTATGTGAGCAGTTACATGCTCGCCATTTTGATATATTGATGTATTGACCTCTTTCTATTTCACGGTAATTCAAAGTCGTGTGTCTTTTTTAACCGACGAAAAAACAAAAAGGAGGTTCTCAATTCGTCGCGTATATTTTATGTATGATCACGCATAACTTTTAACTGTGTGGACCAATTTTAATAATTCTTTTTTTAATCGACAGGGTATACCTTGAAGTTGGTCCCATAAAAATATGGAAATAAAATTCCCACCCTAAGGGTGGGAAAATAGGGGTGACTTTTTGGTCGGCGGGTCAATTTATCCACTCACAGGTTGCGGAAATGCAACCTGTGAGTGGATAAATCGGCCCATGTTACATTATAACTTTTGATGCCTACCTACAATATCTTTGGAAATGAAATAAAATCAGCCGAAAGACGTCCACTGCTGGACAAGGGCCTCCCTCACAAATCGCCTCATCGACCGGTCGTGATCGAACTTCATCCTGTTAGTCCCTCAACCTTCACCAGGTTGTGTCAAAAAAATTAGCCCAAAAAAAACTGAAAATCAAAAAATAAAAACTTTTTATAAAAAAATTAAACCGCCGAAAAAACTGAAAAGCATTAAATAATAGGGAAACATTTTCTATTAGGCCTTAATTTACACACTTCTTAAAGTAATTTTGGATTACCAAGAAATTTTGAGTCGGTGCCACAGAATCAACGAATAAAGATCACTAAATTACCTGAAATTCAAAGAAATAACCAAAAAACGTATGCCGCTGCGCATCGCGCTTTACATAGATAATGAATTTACTTGTGTGGTGTGGCGCAGACTTAAAATTTCTTGGTAATCCAAAATTACTTTAAGAAGTGAGTAAATTAAGGCCTAATAGAAAATGTTTCCCTATTGTTTAATGCTTTTCAGTTTTTGCGGCGGTTTAATTTTTTTATAAAAAGTTTTTATTACTTACATCACATCTTCTTTTGGTATGCGCCATTGTTTTTATTGAGGGTTTTTGTTGTTTCTAACTAAATTTTTTTAAAGTGGAGAATGTAATTCAATTTCATTCAAATACGAAAAACGGTTACCAAGGATATTAGGGACTTAGAAGAGTTTTTACTTATTGTCCGCTACTAATTTATTGTGCACCAATGATGATGACCCGTTTTTCCTATTACCTACTTAAAGTAAAGCACTGACGTTGATGAAATTAATAAAATAGTTTACAGCCGACTTCTGTGTGAAGATGAACTGAAAATAGACTACCAGCGAGCCAACCTTCAGCTTCAGGATCCACTCAGAAAAAAAATCGTTATAGGAAATACGATTCAGCGTTAAACTTTTCACGTTATTGAACGTTTCACGTTAAAAAGTACTAATAAAAAAAAAGTAATTAATTATAGTTATAAAACCATTAATAATAGGAAAAAAAATTACAGTACCTACATTACATATTTACAGTATAAAATTAGGGTTACCTATCTAAAAAATAAAAATAAAAAAACATACTTTCCTACAAATAACATATTGTTTTAATTAAATTCTACGTAATAAAATACTTCTACTACTAACCTAACACACACTTAATTATAAAAAAAAACTTTGACTATGGTCAAGTGCAAATGTAAATGCTGTAGTATAGTCCGGAACGAAGACGCCTGCATCCACGCTACAAACTATACACGATCAGTACGCAAAATTCGTGTATGCATTGTAATAACAGATTTAAAAACAGCATTACAATGTATACGTGAGCAGTTTCCTATGGCTGCGTACTGGTCTTGTATAGAACGGACACAGCCCCGGATCTAGGGGGGGCTGCTAAGGGCCCGTGCCCCGGGCGCCAAGATCAGGGGGGCGCCGAATTCACACTACAGACGAATGTCATAACTCAAAAATTATTATTTATTCAATTAATAAATAAATAATAATTCTATATTGTGAGAGGCGAGGTTGTTCAGGGCGCCCACCAAGCGGCTCAGGCAAACAAATGTTTATTGTTCATCATTCAACAAAACATTTACTTAAACTTGACCAAGCACGGATTAAGTAATAGTATACAGAAATTTTATGGCCATATCAACTCGATCGATACCCAAAGGGCGCGGAGCTGACGACGACATACTGCACAAACTTTTTTTCGCAGGGCGCGTACGCGAAATGTAATTTACGCGTCACTCCCCGCAGGAATCCCAGATCGCAGCAGCACGCGTCAGTTAGTTACAATTCAAGTCATTCTGCCTCATCATGCCAGGAACCTTAAGGCTTTGTCTAACAGTCGGCGCTGTAGTAGCTGTAATGTCGCGCTAGGGCGCCAGCCTTACGCAGCGCTAGCATCGCGCTAGAGTCTTACGTGGCGCTAGAGCGTTGACTTGTAATGTAGGTAATATGGTATGGTATCTGTCATACAGAGCGCCCGGAGCGACGTGCGCTAGAGCGCCGCGTAATTCTAGCGCCGCGCTAGGACGCTCTGTCGCCGGGCGTACAGAATTTGTTTTTGCCTCGGCCTGAAACTGTATTATTTACTTGACCACTTCGAGCGAAACTAACACGCAAAAAGTGTTCCATTTCTCACTCCCACTAATTTTGGTCTTTCCTGATAGTTGAATGATATTTCAGAAGACTGAGCGATCTGCTGCACTTAGTGTAAATGCGTTGGTAAGTTACATAAAGGAGCGTGTGACATCAAACAGCGCTCTAGCGCCGCGTAACTCCAGCGCTTCAGCGCGACGCTATAGCACCGTCTGTTTGTCAAAGCCTGGCTGACAAAGCACTTGGGTGAAATCTCCACGAAATCAATCGAGTCAAAGAATATATTATCCTGGCCCGTTTTTTTGCATGAATTTTACTCAAAAATTGCAAAAAATAATACAAAATCCAAAAGAATATTGCATAAAAGAGGATGGAGCAGTTGCCAGAAAATGTGGTTTCCTATCCTGCGCTGTGTTTACTAATATTATTTCCATGATTAGGTAGGCATGTTCAAATGTCGATCAATAAGTGGACGTCTGCGGCCGTAGCATGACCAGAGAGAAGTAGTTCAGAGTTTCTACCGTTCTATCCGAGATACGCCTGTTTTAGATTTACCCGCTTGTAAAGAATTTATTTTTTAGTGGTCTCAATAGCTTAACTCATTTTCCCAAAATTTTGAGTCCGTCACGTCACTTTCGTTCTAAAGGTGCGAGATGGGATCGCTACTCAGAATCATTGAGCATAATCGACCATTTGTCGAATCCATCTGTCACTTTTGACATATAAATGCGAGAAAATCTATTGAGATGATGTGAATGAGTTCAAAAGTGACAGAAAAACTCAACAAATGGTCGGTCATGCTACGTCCACTGACAGGTAAAATTATACACATAAAAAAACGTAAAATTAAATTATAACTGGGCTGGGGGGGCGCCATTTTTCAGTTTTGCCCCGCCTAAAGAAAATTGAAGATCCGGGGCTGAACGGACAGACGCGGGTGGGACAAAGAAGTTACTATTCTCAGAATTTCCCTTAACCTCCGAAAGTTAAACTTAATTTCAATGCCAACCGTGGCGGCATCTGTGTCCCTGTAGCTGTTGTCTGTGTCACTAACCTGCGCTGTGCATGGTGCATCGCCCGCAGCAGGGTCTTGGCGGCGCGCAGGCGCGCGTCCCACGCCGCGACCGCGTCGCCCCCCGCGCCGCCCGCGCCCCCCGCGCCGCCGCCCCCGCCCCGCCTCGCGGCGCCCCTCTGCCGACCTACATTACCAGGGACGGATCCAATCCAACTCACAGCCGCAGGCCATCAAGGCGGACGAAATCTGCTGTGCTCATATAGTGTCTCTCTCTTTCTTTCCTCGATGCAACTGATTCACGACTTATTAAACACTTTCATAACTAACTCTGTAGTTCGCATGTTTATGGTTTTATACGACTACAAAAATACAGACATGTGACATGAACATGGGTCCTTTTCCAGCCCTTACGAAGCCAATTTTCGGAACATTCATGAAGTAAAAAATAAAATAACGCAATTGACATGTTTTAAGAATTATAGCTCAGAAAATATAAAAAAATATCATCGTTCGTACTGCTCAGAAAATTCAACATTCTCAACGAAAGTTTTTATTAAGATTCTCAGGTAGAGTCCGGCCCTGTGCGAGGCGACGACCGCTCTCCCACCAAAGCTCCCGCCCGTGCCGTTCTCCGAAATGGGCACTAAGCAACAAAAATAACACCGCTTTTTGGGATGCGGTTTTTGATTTTTTTTTGGTCATCATAGGGAAGGTGAAGTTTATGTTCTCCATTAGGGACCCTAAAAAACTTTGATTCAAATTATCTTGTTTCGGCGCTTGTGTGGCCCGCTGATAAAGCCAGATAGGCAGCGCCTGAGACCGGCGGCCTTCCGCCCTCACATCCGTCCGCGATAAAGCATTCGCCGCAACATCGAGCCCTGTGTTGTACTTTTATGTGTGCGACAAAATATTATAGCCAACATTCCATTTTGTTGGCTACCTTTTTTAACCTTATTTCATGTGAAAATTTAGTTCTATAGATTATGTTTTCAGATATTTGACCATTTATTTCGGAAAAAGTTCAAATATAATTTTCCGGTCGTGTCCATATGAGTTAGTGAAGCGTAGGCAATCTAATTTATCTACACAAGTATCTACTGTAGAATCGGCTTGTCTTGTAGTTGTTCATTTTCCAAAAACCGATTGTAGGCCATAAATTAAAAGTTACTGAACACATACAAAAAAAATTTGAAAAACTTGTCTGCCTAAAAAGTTTGTACAACCTAATCTTTGGATACTACTAGAACTACTTTCGTAAAATTAGCACAAATGTTTTCAGCGTACCCTAGACCAACATGTTTCATTTGATCAAAATTAATTTATGAAGAAAGAATATTATTCTCATCTAAAGTTATTACCCAACATTTATATGAACTATACTTACTGTTACTGAACTATGATCTCAAATTACTTTAGCAATTATACAAATTCACCCTAATTTACATAAACGAAGTTGCGGGCAGCTATTCATATTTAATTTTAATTCCGCTATCTATTTAAAACTGTGCTAAAACCAAATTCTACTCCAACTGCTTATACTGTTCTACTTATTCATGCGTCTCATTTTTCAAATAGAGACAAGCAAGATACAGCGAGACAAAGGGTTTAGTACAAAAAGGGATTCGTAGAGAATCGTGTTCAATGAGCAGAGTGCTTTGTCACAAAACAACATGTGCTCGCGGTTCATTAATTTTGTTTAGCAGAGTGTTTACGGTGGATAAAATAATTCATAAATGTCAGAATTTTAGAAACTGCTTTCCTGTTTTATTTGGCTATTAATCCAAGTACGTAGATTTGGGGTTTGAAATGTCAAGTACATTACTTAAGAAAAAAAATCGTTCAGCTTATAATAAAGTATATTACCCAGCTCCCACATCCGTTCTTCTGTGCAACAAAGGCCTCGTCTCTGTTTAAAAGAAGCCTAATTATCGTAGTCCTTATACTGCTTCCAAAAATAGTACAGCTTTTTCTTTAAAGTTAGAAGAATATTTTCTAGATGTAGTAAACGCGTCTTAATTGCAATAGTCCACGTTTATTACACAACAACACAGATATTAGATAAAGCTTTTACGAGCATTTTAAGTGAGTTTCAACTACCAAATAAAATTTTAATACAATATCAATCCTTTAATTAAAACTCGTAGTCATGTCGAATGCGCAACTAAGAGAAATGTAAAACGTTTAAAATACTTTTACTTATAAGGAGGACGGTGTCGAGCGAGTTTCCTTATAAGATAAGTAGGAGTCATCTTGAATAGTGATTTTAGTACTCACGCGCAAATAAAGAATGTTTCATTGAGATTAAAGCTTTTAAAATAACTTTCAAAATACTATACATAAAGTAGACAAGTCGAAATCTCATTTTGGTTGATCAATTCGGGTGGGCTATCCTAAACCGCGCCGCATCTGCTCAACACATGTGAGGTTGTGAGGCAAGTCCGCAAAACAAGACGGTAACATCAAACGATACATATTGTATTGATAAGATTGTCGCGTTCCTCCAAAACTTAACCTAAGTTTAATAATTTGAGGATTTAAGCGCACGAGAAACGAAGATTAGTACAATCAATTTGAGTAAATAAATTCGACTGATTTTACAGGCGTTACCTTTGACCAGAAAAAAGATAAGCTCACAAGTGCAAATGTAAAACATAATATTTGTAACCCGAAACGTAAACTTTAACTGTTTAGAATTTTAGAATAAAATTGTACAAAAAAATACAAATTGCAAACCAACTTCAGAATATGGGTAATGGAGACTTCATTAGCGTGCGATGGATACTATGGAAGCCATTGACCAAAAAAAAAAGTAGTTAGAACAACTTGGGCAGCAGGCATATCTGATCGCGTTTAATATAGCTTCCTTATGTGGGGTTCGCACCCACTAAAACCCCGCCGGTGTCCATCTCCGCTGTTGGCAAAGGGGTCACGGGTGATCTTTCGATCGTTGTGTTCAACTCCGCGACCCCCTCCAGCATTGGCTGTTTAGCCTCTTCACGGGGGGACAAGTGGTGGTAGTCCCCCCTGAGCGCGGATGGCTCTTCCTACGCTCGACGGCGGAATCGGGACACCGCTTTCCGCCGTCTTTCTCGGGGCCGTTATATGACTACACGAGGCCACGCCTCGTGCACCCAACGACCCCGGGGTCCCCTCTTAGTCGCCTCTTACGACAGGCAGGGGATACCTCAGTCCTATTCTTCGGCCCGGTACTGCAGGACGTTAATATAGCTTCCTTGTGGAAATGTTGTTTGCTGTTACAATTATAATCTTAAGGTTATAGATTAAGGTAGGTGGGACGCGTCTTTCCGTTCTATAAAAGGCCAGTACGCAGCCATAGACTGCTCACCTATACATCGGAGTGCTGTTTTAAAATCTGTTATTACAATACATACAAGAGCAGTACGCAAATTCTCACATATATTTCGTAGTAACGTTAAAAATTATCTGGTTCCTTAATGTACAGCGCCAGTACGCATGCGGACTAATCGTGTATGCATCGGAGTAAGCGCCCCAAAGCCCCAAAACTCATTTTACAATTTGTACGTGAGCAGTTACATGCTCGCCATTTTGATATATTGATGTATTGACCTCTTTCTATTTCACGGTAATTCAAAGTCGTGTGTCTTTTTTAACCGACGAAAAAACAAAAAGGAGGTTCTCAATTCGTCGCGTATATTTTATGTATGATCACGCATAACTTTTAACTGTGTGGACCGATTTTAATAATTCTTTTTTTAATCGACAGGGTATACCTTGAAGTTGGTCCCATAAAAATTTGGAAATAAAATTCCCACCCTAAGGGTGGGAAAATAGGGGTGACTTTTTGGTCGGCGGGTCAATTTATCCACTCACAGGTTGCGGAAATGCAACCTGTGAGTGGATAAATCGACCCATGTTACATTATAACTTTTGATGCCTACCTACAATATCTTTGGAAATGAAATAAAATCAGCCGAAAGACGTCCACTGCTGGACAAGGGCCTCCCTCACAAATCGCCTCACCGACCGGTCGTGATCGAACTTCATCCTGTTAGTCCCTCAACCTTCACCAGGTTGTGTCAAAAAAATTAGCCCAAAAAAACCGTTTTTCGTATTTGAATGAAATTGAATTACATTCTCCACTTTAAAAAAATTTAGTTAGAAACAACAAAAACCCTCAATAAAAACAATGGCGCATACCAAAAGAAGATGTGATGTAAGTAATAAAAACTTTTTATAAAAAAATTAAACCGCCGAAAAAACTGAAAAGCATTAAACAATAGGGAAACATTTTCTATTAGGCCTTAATTTACTCACTTCTTAAAGTAATTTTGGATTACCAAGAAATTTTAAGTCTGCGCCACACCACACAAGTAAATTCATTATCTATGTAAAGCGCGATGCGCAGCGGCATACGTTTTTTGGTTATTTCTTTGAATTTCAGGTAATTTAGTGATCTTTATTCGTTGATTCTGTGGCACCGACTCAAAATTTCTTGGTAATCCAAAATTACTTTAAGAAGTGTGTAAATTAAGGCCTAATAGAAAATGTTTCCCTATTATTTAATGCTTTTCAGTTTTTTCGGCGGTTTAATTTTTTTATAAAAAGTTTTTATTACTTACATCACATCTTCTTTTGGTATGCGCCATTGTTTTTATTGAGGGTTTTTGTTGTTTCTAACTAAATTTTTTTAAAGTGGAGAATGTAATTCAATTTCATTCAAATACGAAAAACGGTTACCAAGGATATTAGGGACTTAGAAGAGTTTTTACTTATTGTCCGCTACTAATTTATTGTGCACCAATGATGATGACCCGTTTTTCCTATTACCTACTTAAAGTAAAGCACTGACGTTGATGAAATTAATAAAATAGTTTACAGCCGACTTCTGTGTGAAGATGAACTGAAAATAGACTACCAGCGAGCCAACCTTCAGCTTCAGGATCCACTCAGAAAAAAAATCGTTATAGGAAATACGATTCAGCGTTAAACTTTTCACGTTATTGAACGTTTCACGTTAAAAAGTACTAATAAAAAAAAAGTAATTAATTATAGTTATAAAACCATTAATAATAGGAAAAAAAATTACAGTACCTACATTACATATTTACAGTATAAAATTAGGGTTACCTATCTAAAAAATAAAAATAAAAAAACATACTTTCCTACAAATAACATATTGTTTTAATTAAATTCTACGTAATAAAAACTTTTTATAAAAAAATTAAACCGCCGAAAAAACTGAAAAGCTTTAAATAATAGGGAAACATTTTCTATTAGGCCTTAATTTACTCACTTCTTAAAGTAATTTTGGATTACCAAGAAATTTTAAGTCGGCGCCACACCACACAAGCAAATTCATTATCTATGTAAAGCGCGATGCGCAGCGGCATACGTTTTTCGGTTATTTCTTTGAATTTCAGGTAATTTAGTGATCTTTATTCGTTGATTCTGTGCACCGACTCAAAATTTCTTGGTAATCCAAAATTACTTTAAGAAGTGAGTAAATTAAGGCCTAATAGAAAATGTTTCCCTATTATTTAAAGCTTTTCAGTTTTTTCGGCGGTTTAATTTTTTTATAAAAAGTTTTTATTTTTTGCTTTTCAGTTTTTTTTGGGCTAATTTTTTGACCCCAGCTAATCATACTTCACCGGGTGGTCGCACCCCACAAGGTGGCCACACAACCTGGTGAAGGTTGAGGGACTAACACGATGAGGTTCGATCACGACCGGTCGGTGAGGCGATTTGTGAGGGAGGCCTATGTCCAGCAGTGGACGTCTTTTGGCTGATTTTATTTCATTTCCAAAGATATTGTAAGTAGGTATCAAAAGTTATAATGTAACACGGAAATGCAACCTGTGAGTGGATAAATCGACCCGCCGACCAAAAAGTCACCCCTATTTTCCCACCCTTAGGGTCGGAATTTTATTTCCAAATTTTTATGGGACCAACTTCAAGGTACACCCTGCCGATTAAAAAAAGAATTATCAAAATCGGTCCACACAGTAAAAAGTTATGCGTGATCATACATAAAAAAAAAAAAAAAAAAATATATACGCGACGAATTGAGAACCTACTCCTTTTTGTTTTTTCGTCGGTTAATAAAATACTTCTACTACTAACCTAACACACACTTAATTATAAAAAAAAACTTTGACTATGGTCAAGTGCAAATGTAAATGCTGTAGTATAGTCCGGAACGAAGACGCCTGCATCCACGCTACAAACTATACACGATCAGTACGCAAAATTCGTGTATGCATTGTAATAACAGATTTAAAAACAGCATTACAATGTATACGTGAGCAGTTTCCTATGGCTGCGTACTGGTCTTGTATAGAACGGACAGACGCGGGTGGGACAAAGAAGTTACTATTCTCAGAATTTCCCTTAACCTCCGAAAGTTAAACTTAATTTCAATGCCAACCGTGGCGGCATCTGTGTCCCTGTAGCTGTTGTCTGTGTCACTAACCTGCGCTGTGCATGGTGCATCGCCCGCAGCAGGGTCTTGGCGGCGCGCAGGCGCGCGTCCCACGCCGCGACCGCGTCGCCCCCCGCGCCGCCGCCCCCGCCCCGCCTCGCGGCGCCCCTCTGCCGACCTACATTACCAGGGACGGATCCAATCCAACTCACAGCCGCAGGCCATCAAGGCGGACGAAATCTGCTGTGCTCATATAGTGTCTCTCTCTTTCTTTCCTCGATGCAACTGATTCACGACTTATTAAACACTTTCATAACTAACTCTGTAGTTCGCATGTTTATGGTTTTATACGACTACAAAAATACAGACATGTGACATGAACATGGGTCCTTTTCCAGCCCTTACGAAGCCAATTTTCGGAACATTCATGAAGTAAAAAATAAAATAACGCAATTGACATGTTTTAAGAATTATAGCTCAGAAAATATAAAAAAATATCATCGTTCGTACTGCTCAGAAAATTCAACATTCTCAACGAAAGTTTTTATTAAGATTCTCAGGTAGAGTCCGGCCCTGTGCGAGGCGACGACCGCTCTCCCACCAAAGCTCCCGCCCGTGCCGTTCTCCGAAATGGGCACTAAGCAACAAAAATAACACCGCTTTTTGGGATGCGGTTTTTGATTTTTTTTTGGTCATCATAGGGAAGGTGAAGTTTATGTTCTCCATTAGGGACCCTAAAAAACTTTGATTCAAATTATCTTGTTTCGGCGCTTGTGTGGCCCGCTGATAAAGCCAGATAGGCAGCGCCTGAGACCGGCGGCCTTCCGCCCTCACATCCGTCCGCGATAAAGCATTCGCCGCAACATCGAGCCCTGTGTTGTACTTTTATGTGTGCGACAAAATATTATAGCCAACATTCCATTTTGTTGGCTACCTTTTTTAACCTTATTTCATGTGAAAATTTAGTTCTATAGATTATGTTTTCAGATATTTGACCATTTATTTCGGAAAAAGTTCAAATATAATTTTCCGGTCGTGTCCATATGAGTTAGTGAAGCGTAGGCAATCTAATTTATCTACACAAGTATCTACTGTAGAATCGGCTTGTCTTGTAGTTGTTCATTTTCCAAAAACCGATTGTAGGCCATAAATTAAAAGTTACTGAACACATACAAAAAAAATTTGAAAAACTTGTCTGCCTAAAAAGTTTGTACAACCTAATCTTTGGATACTACTAGAACTACTTTCGTAAAATTAGCACAAATGTTTTCAGCGTACCCTAGACCAACATGTTTCATTTGATCAAAATTAATTTATGAAGAAAGAATATTATTCTCATCTAAAGTTATTACCCAACATTTATATGAACTATACTTACTGTTACTGAACTATGATCTCAAATTACTTTAGCAATTATACAAATTCACCCTAATTTACATAAACGAAGTTGCGGGCAGCTATTCATATTTAATTTTAATTCCGCTATCTATTTAAAACTGTGCTAAAACCAAATTCTACTCCAACTGCTTATACTGTTCTACTTATTCATGCGTCTCATTTTTCAAATAGAGACAAGCAAGATACAGCGAGACAAAGGGTTTAGTACAAAAAGGGATTCGTAGAGAATCGTGTTCAATGAGCAGAGTGCTTTGTCACAAAACAACATGTGCTCGCGGTTCATTAATTTTGTTTAGCAGAGTGTTTACGGTGGATAAAATAATTCATAAATGTCAGAATTTTAGAAACTGCTTTCCTGTTTTATTTGGCTATTAATCCAAGTACGTAGATTTGGGGTTTGAAATGTCAAGTACATTACTTAAGAAAAAAAATCGTTCAGCTTATAATAAAAGTATATTACCCAGCTCCCACATCCGTTCTTCTGTGCAACAAGGCCTCGTCTCTGTTTAAAAGAAGCCTAATTATCGTAGTCCTTATACTGCTTCCAAAAATAGTACAGCTTTTTCTTTAAAGTTAGAAGAATATTTTCTAGATGTAGTAAACGCGTCTTAATTGCAATAGTCCACGTTTATTACACAACAACACAGATATTAGATAAAGCTTTTACGAGCATTTTAAGTGAGTTTCAACTACCAAATAAAATTTTAATACAATATCAATCCTTTAATTAAAACTCGTAGTCATGTCGAATGCGCAACTAAGAGAAATGTAAAACGTTTAAAATACTTTTACTTATAAGGAGGACGGTGTCGAGCGAGTTTCCTTATAAGATAAGTAGGAGTCATCTTGAATAGTGATTTTAGTACTCACGCGCAAATAAAGTATGTTTCATTGAGATTAAAGCTTTTAAAATAACTTTCAAAATACTATACATAAAGTAGACAAGTCGAAATCTCATTTTGGTTGATCAATTCGGGTGGGCTATCCTAAACCGCGCCGCATCTGCTCAACACATGTGAGGTTGTGAGGCAAGTCCGCAAAACAAGACGGTAACATCAAACGATACATATTGTATTGATAAGATTGTCGCGTTCCTCCAAAACTTAACCTAAGTTTAATAATTTGAGGATTTAAGCGCACGAGAAACGAAGATTAGTACAATCAATTTGAGTAAATAAATTCGACTGATTTTACAGGCGTTACCTTTGACCAGAAAAAAGATAAGCTCACAAGTGCAAATGTAAAACATAATATTTGTAACCCGAAACGTAAACTTTAACTGTTTAGAATTTTAGAATAAAATTGTACAAAAAAATACAAATTGCAAACCAACTTCAGAATATGGGTAATGGAGACTTCATTAGCGTGCGATGGATACTATGGAAGCCATTTACCAAAAAAAAAAGTAGTTAGAACAACTTGGGCAGCAGGCATATCTGATCGCGTTTAATATAGCTTCCTTATGTGGGGTTCGCACCCACTAAAACCCCGCCGGTGTCCATCTCCGCTGTTGGCAAAGGGGTCACGGGTGATCTTTCGATCGTTGTGTTCAACTCCGCGACCCCCTCCAGCATTGGCTGTTTAGCCTCTTCACGGGGGACAAGTGGTGGTAGTCCCCCCTGAGCGCGGATGGCTCTTCCTACGCTCGACGGCGGAATCGGGACACCGCTTTCCGCCGTCTTTCTCGGGGCCGTTATATGACTACACGAGGCCACGCCTCGTGCACCCAACGACCCCGGGGTCCCCTCTTAGTCGCCTCTTACGACAGGCAGGGGATACTTCAGTCCTATTCTTCGGCCCGGTACTGCAGGACGTTAATATAGCTTCCTTGTGGAAATGTTGTTTGCTGTTACAATTATAATCTTAAGGTTATAGATTAAGGTAGGTGGGACGCGTCTTTCCGTTCTATAAAAGGCCAGTACGCAGCCATAGACTGCTCACCTATACATCGGAGTGCTGTTTTATAATCTGTTATTACAATACATACAAGAGCAGTACGCAAATTCTCACATATATTTCGTAGTAACGTTAAAAATTATCTGGTTCCTTAATGTACAGCGCCAGTACGCATGCGGACTAATCGTGTATGCATCGGAGTAAGCGCCCCAAAGCCCCAAAACTCATTTTACAATTTGTACGTGAGCAGTTACATGCTCGCCATTTTGATATATTGATGTATTGACCTCTTTCTATTTCACGGTAATTCAAAGTCGTGTGTCTTTTTTAACCGACGAAAAAACAAAAAGGAGGTTCTCAATTCGTCGCGTATATTTTATGTATGATCACGCATAACTTTTAACTGTGTGGACCGATTTTAATAATTCTTTTTTTAATCGACAGGGTATACCTTGAAGTTGGTCCCATAAAAATTTGGAAATAAAATTCCCACCCTAAGGGTGGAAAAATAGGGGTGACTTTTTGGTCGGCGGGTCAATTTATCCACTCACAGGTTACGGAAATGCAACCTGTGAGTGGATAAATCGACCCATGTTACATTATAACTTTCGATGCCTACCTACAATATCTTTGGAAATGAAATAAAATCAGCCGAAAGACGTCCACTGCTGGACAAGGGCCTCCCTCACAAATCGCCTCACCGACCGGTCGTGATCGAACTTCATCCTGTTAGTCCCTCAACCTTCACCAGGTTGTGTCAAAAAAATTAGCCCAAAAAAACCGTTTTTCGTATTTGAATGAAATTGAATTACATTCTCCACTTTAAAAAAATTTAGTTAGAAACAACAAAAACCCTCAATAAAAACAATGGCGCATACCAAAAGAAGATGTGATGTAAGTAATAAAAACTTTTTATAAAAAAATTAAACCGCCGAAAAAACTGAAAAGCATTAAACAATAGGGAAACATTTTCTATTAGGCCTTAATTTACTCACTTCTTAAAGTAATTTTGGATTACCAAGAAATTTTAAGTCTGCGCCACACCACACAAGTAAATTCATTATCTATGTAAAGCGCGATGCGCAGCGGCATACGTTTTTTGGTTATTTCTTTGAATTTCAGGTAATTTAGTGATCTTTATTCGTTGATTCTGTGGCACCGACTCAAAATTTCTTGGTAATCCAAAATTACTTTAAGAAGTGTGTAAATTAAGGCCTAATAGAAAATGTTTCCCTATTATTTAATGCTTTTCAGTTTTTTCGGCGGTTTAATTTTTTTATAAAAAGTTTTTATTACTTACATCACATCTTCTTTTGGTATGCGCCATTGTTTTTATTGAGGGTTTTTGTTGTTTCTAACTAAATTTTTTTAAAGTGGAGAATGTAATTCAATTTCATTCAAATACGAAAAACGGTTACCAAGGATATTAGGGACTTAGAAGAGTTTTTACTTATTGTCCGCTACTAATTTATTGTGCACCAATGATGATGACCCGTTTTTCCTATTACCTACTTAAAGTAAAGCACTGACGTTGATGAAATTAATAAAATAGTTTACAGCCGACTTCTGTGTGAAGATGAACTGAAAATAGACTACCAGCGAGCCAACCTTCAGCTTCAGGATCCACTCAGAAAAAAAATCGTTATAGGAAATACGATTCAGCGTTAAACTTTTCACGTTATTGAACGTTTCACGTTAAAAAGTACTAATAAAAAAAAAGTAATTAATTATAGTTATAAAACCATTAATAATAGGAAAAAAAATTACAGTACCTACATTACATATTTACAGTATAAAATTAGGGTTACCTATCTAAAAAATAAAAATAAAAAAACATACTTTCCTACAAATAACATATTGTTTTAATTAAATTCTACGTAATAAAAACTTTTTATAAAAAAATTAAACCGCCGAAAAAACTGAAAAGCTTTAAATAATAGGGAAACATTTTCTATTAGGCCTTAATTTACTCACTTCTTAAAGTAATTTTGGATTACCAAGAAATTTTAAGTCGGCGCCACACCACACAAGCAAATTCATTATCTATGTAAAGCGCGATGCGCAGCGGCATACGTTTTTCGGTTATTTCTTTGAATTTCAGGTAATTTAGTGATCTTTATTCGTTGATTCTGTGCACCGACTCAAAATTTCTTGGTAATCCAAAATTACTTTAAGAAGTGAGTAAATTAAGGCCTAATAGAAAATGTTTCCCTATTATTTAAAGCTTTTCAGTTTTTTCGGCGGTTTAATTTTTTTATAAAAAGTTTTTATTTTTTGCTTTTCAGTTTTTTTTGGGCTAATTTTTTGACCCCAGCTAATCATACTTCACCGGGTGGTCGCACCCCACAAGGTGGCCACACAACCTGGTGAAGGTTGAGGGACTAACAGGATGAGGTTCGATCACGACCGGTCGGTGAGGCGATTTGTGAGGGAGGCCTATGTCCAGCAGTGGACGTCTTTTGGCTGATTTTATTTCATTTCCAAAGATATTGTAAGTAGGTATCAAAAGTTATAATGTAACACGGAAATGCAACCTGTGAGTGGATAAATCGACCCGCCGACCAAAAAGTCACCCCTATTTTCCCACCCTTAGGGTCGGAATTTTATTTCCAAATTTTTATGGGACCAACTTCAAGGTATACCCTGCCGATTAAAAAAAGAATTATCAAAATCGGTCCACACAGTAAAAAGTTATGCGTGATCATACATAAAAAAAAAAAAAAAAAAAAAATATACGCGACGAATTGAGAACCTACTCCTTTTTGTTTTTTCGTCGGTTAATAAAATACTTCTACTACTAACCTAACACACACTTAATTATAAAAAAAAACTTTGACTATGGTCAAGTGCAAATGTAAATGCTGTAGTATAGTCCGGAACGAAGACGCCTGCATCCACGCTACAAACTATACACGATCAGTACGCAAAATTCGTGTATGCATTGTAATAACAGATTTAAAAACAGCATTACAATGTATACGTGAGCAGTTTCCTATGGCTGCGTACTGGTCTTGTATAGAACGGACAGACGCGGGTGGGACAAAGAAGTTACTATTCTCAGAATTTCCCTTAACCTCCGAAAGTTAAACTTAATTTCAATGCCAACCGTGGCGGCATCTGTGTCCCTGTAGCTGTTGTCTGTGTCACTAACCTGCGCTGTGCATGGTGCATCGCCCGCAGCAGGGTCTTGGCGGCGCGCAGGCGCGCGTCCCACGCCGCGACCGCGTCGCCCCCCGCGCCGCCGCCCCCGCCCCGCCTCGCGGCGCCCCTCTGCCGACCTACATTACCAGGGACGGATCCAATCCAACTCACAGCCGCAGGCCATCAAGGCGGACGAAATCTGCTGTGCTCATATAGTGTCTCTCTCTTTCTTTCCTCGATGCAACTGATTCACGACTTATTAAACACTTTCATAACTAACTCTGTAGTTCGCATGTTTATGGTTTTATACGACTACAAAAATACAGACATGTGACATGAACATGGGTCCTTTTCCAGCCCTTACGAAGCCAATTTTCGGAACATTCATGAAGTAAAAAATAAAATAACGCAATTGACATGTTTTAAGAATTATAGCTCAGAAAATATAAAAAAATATCATCGTTCGTACTGCTCAGAAAATTCAACATTCTCAACGAAAGTTTTTATTAAGATTCTCAGGTAGAGTCCGGCCCTGTGCGAGGCGACGACCGCTCTCCCACCAAAGCTCCCGCCCGTGCCGTTCTCCGAAATGGGCACTAAGCAACAAAAATAACACCGCTTTTTGGGATGCGGTTTTTGATTTTTTTTTGGTCATCATAGGGAAGGTGAAGTTTATGTTCTCCATTAGGGACCCTAAAAAACTTTGATTCAAATTATCTTGTTTCGGCGCTTGTGTGGCCCGCTGATAAAGCCAGATAGGCAGCGCCTGAGACCGGCGGCCTTCCGCCCTCACATCCGTCCGCGATAAAGCATTCGCCGCAACATCGAGCCCTGTGTTGTACTTTTATGTGTGCTACAAAATATTATAGTCAACATTCCATTTTGTTGGCTACCTTTTTTAACCTTATTTCATGTGAAAATTTAGTTCTATAGATTATGTTTTCAGATATTTGACCATTTATTTCGGAAAAAGTTCAAATATAATTTTCCGGTCGTGTCCATATGAGTTAGTGAAGCGTAGGCAATCTAATTTATCTACACAAGTATCTACTGTAGAATCGGCTTGTCTTGTAGTTGTTCATTTTCCAAAAACCGATTGTAGGCCATAAATTAAAAGTTACTGAACACATACAAAAAAAATTTGAAAAACTTGTCTGCCTAAAAAGTTTGTACAACCTAATCTTTGGATACTACTAGAACTACTTTCGTAAAATTAGCACAAATGTTTTCAGCGTACCCTAGACCAACATGTTTCATTTGATCAAAATTAATTTATGAAGAAAGAATATTATTCTCATCTAAAGTTATTACCCAACATTTATATGAACTATACTTACTGTTACTGAACTATGATCTCAAATTACTTTAGCAATTATACAAATTCACCCTAATTTACATAAACGAAGTTGCGGGCAGCTATTCATATTTAATTTTAATTCCGCTATCTATTTAAAACTGTGCTAAAACCAAATTCTACTCCAACTGCTTATACTGTTCTACTTATTCATGCGTCTCATTTTTCAAATAGAGACAAGCAAGATACAGCGAGACAAAGGGTTTAGTACAAAAAGGGATTCGTAGAGAATCGTGTTCAATGAGCAGAGTGCTTTGTCACAAAACAACATGTGCTCGCGGTTCATTAATTTTGTTTAGCAGAGTGTTTACGGTGGATAAAATAATTCATAAATGTCAGAATTTTAGAAACTGCTTTCCTGTTTTATTTGGCTATTAACCCAAGTACGTAGATTTGGGGTTTGAAATGTCAAGTACATTACTTAAGAAAAAAAATCGTTCAGCTTATAATAAAGTATATTACCCAGCTCCCACATCCGTTCTTCTGTGCAACAAAGGCCTCGTCTCTGTTTAAAAGAAGCCTAATTATCGTAGTCCTTATACTGCTTCCAAAAATAGTACAGCTTTTTCTTTAAAGTTAGAAGAATATTTTCTAGATGTAGTAAACGCGTCTTAATTGCAATAGTCCACGTTTATTACACAACAACACAGATATTAGATAAAGCTTTTACGAGCATTTTAAGTGAGTTTCAACTACCAAATAAAATTTTAATACAATATCAATCCTTTAATTAAAACTCGTAGTCATGTCGAATGCGCAACTAAGAGAAATGTAAAACGTTTAAAATACTTTTACTTATAAGGAGGACGGTGTCGAGCGAGTTTCCTTATAAGATAAGTAGGAGTCATCTTGAATAGTGATTTTAGTACTCACGCGCAAATAAAGAATGTTTCATTGAGATTAAAGCTTTTAAAATAACTTTCAAAATACTATACATAAAGTAGACAAGTCGAAATCTCATTTTGGTTGATCAATTCGGGTGGGCTATCCTAAACCGCGCCGCATCTGCTCAACACATGTGAGGTTGTGAGGCAAGTCCGCAAAACAAGACGGTAACATCAAACGATACATATTGTATTGATAAGATTGTCGCGTTCCTCCAAAACTTAACCTAAGTTTAATAATTTGAGGATTTAAGCGCACGAGAAAC
>OX637647.1:4861152-4960251 GCA_951802225.1 Euspilapteryx auroguttella | reverse complement strand
CCGTTTACGCTAGCTGAATCATCTTACACACATAGCTTACGGCACGAGTGTTTTACCCTACACATTGTATGAATGGAGAAGAGTTTATGATTATTTTTACATAAGTTTTTCTAAAAGCAAGACAAAAAATATATCACTGTACTTTAACAGATTAATATTTAACTTTACTAATATAAGGACTTTTTTAATAATTATCTATTTCAGTTGACTTCAAATTTAATTAACTTATGGCGAAAAACAAGATTCAAAAAATAAATATATGAATCTCTTACCACCTATACTTCATATAGCCACGTAACTTTTAGGTTATTTCTGCCCTGTTTCGATAGGATGGAAATATATTCGATGAACGCCGAAGAGTTTTCGAGCCCTCAAAAGAAAACTTATTAATTTTCGTCATTATGAATTCCGCGAGCGAAACTCGAACGTCTAATTTCAACCCTAACTTATCAAGACGCGAATAAAAAAAGTTCACCCCACGCTCCCCACGCTCACCCCCTTGTTTAAAACGCCGACGAAAAAAGAAGCACATAAAAATGCATGAGGCCTTCCTCGTTATAAGGAAAGGGTAGCGCCCCCCTACCCCCTTTCGGGAGGCAGCTGTAAAAATCGTCTTTAATTTAAATTTGGGAACTTTAGCGTGGCACGAGGCAATGTTGATGTCTTGATAAATGTGAGCGACTTCTACTAATTTCGCGTCTTCAGAGCTTCGAACTTTTAATTGGGCGAGCATAAATCGTGCTCACGTAATGGAGAGGGATTAATTTTATCCCTTGACTAAATGGATCCAGTTGTCACTTAAGTCTAAAGTGTGTTTAGATAAAGATGCGAGAAGGTCTCACTAAACTATAAACTGTGAAATATAGGAATACACGATATCCACAGTCATTACTAATATTAAACATTACATTTGAATAATAAATGGGTCTTTTGTATTTATAAAAATTAAAATGATAAAAATAAGCGAGACGCTACTACTCGTTGCTACGCAATCCAACGGTAACGGCGTAGCACAGTTCTTCTGGCGCATGTAGCACGTAGCACATGCGTAGCGAGCTATTAGCTGCGTAGTAAACATATGATTAGCGTACTTTTAGTACTCGATGCTTTTCTGGTATAGACAAGCAAATACTTTTAATTTAATGAATAATGTATAAACTACTATCGTATAAACTATTTTAAATATTTAAAAAAAAATAGATAATTTGCTTTAAGTAGGTAAGTATTATTATTTTATCTCGTTTTTTTCCTGAAATACGGTAATAAATGAATCAAATTTAAAGTTGTTAATGTTTTTAATTGATTCAGCAAATATATTTCAAATGTTTATTGAAATGGAATGGTTTGTTTATTTTGGTTGTATTATTTAAAGATAGGCACGGCTGGGCGGCCGCGTGCTTCTTCCTCACTGGACGCAGACAAAGCTCACGTCGCTGCCTGATGCCTGAGATAGTGTAATTTGGAAAACCAAAGTCTGTCTCTGCAAAAAATAAGTCACCGAAGAGCGGACGGTGGCATTTTTTCCATTCGGCGCGTTCCATTAGCGTGCCTTTGTTTGGCGGCAGCGCGCAAATTAATTTAGCTCTCCCGTTATTTCCCCGCCGCCCCCGCACCTCCGGCACCCTCCTCTTCGCCCTCTTTTGTCTACGCCTTGCTTTACGTATCGTTTTCTTCTTTATGGCTCATTAGGTAGCATTGTCGCCATTGTTTTTCTTCGTCTAACCCGCAAGATCTAATTATTATGATCAGCAAATTAATATTACCCTTACAAACAACCCGAATACTAAGCATTATGTTTCCCAATCTTTCTAAATGTATGTGTGTGAAGTAGGTCTTGAGTTTTTCGTAATACATGTGCGTAAAGATACTACTTACTAAAATCTTATAAATGTTATGATTATAAATGTTATAAATATTAAGATGTTAAGTTAAGAACTAAGATTATTAAGGTGGTTTTAAAATGAAGGTTGGTTACCTAAATGCGCGAGCGCCGCCACCAACTCTGTTTTAAAGCCGGGTATTCACCGCCGCTCGGACGCACAGACTGGCGTCACGCACCCCGCGGCACCCCGCGCGGCGGCGGCGCGGCGGTGGCGGCGGCGGCGGCGGCGGCGCGGCGCTACTCACTATTCTGTGCCCCACAGTTTTTTAACCGGGCGCGTGCCCTCGCCGGTAACGCTTGAAATTAAACAACCCTTGCGTATTCATAAAATGCAAACGTCATACATACCAATAGCTTTCGCGTGCGACGTTTGATGCTTAGATTTTTCCACTTTACCTACTTGTCCTGTGACTAAAATTAATTAATTTAGTGAAATTTATAAATGTTACTTACACAGTCCTGTAGAATCTTAATCAACTAATTGTTTCAACTTATTTACAGAAAAAAACATTGATAGCTTTTATTTCTTAATTAATTAATTAATAATTTGTACGTAATTTGAAATTTTACCCGCCTATAAATTAGATCGAGCCGTTTCCATAGAGACTTCTCATCCTTTAAAGCGGGCCGGGGGGCGAAGGGGGGTTCCACAAAAAATATAACTTAGGGTGAGTAAAAAACCGTGGGGTGACTCAGCCGGCCGCTGCACCCCACAATGAGAAATCTACGATCAATATTAACTCTTTTTTTCAACGAGCTTTCGCGGAATTTTAAAGTCGGTCGCCAGCGCCGCGGTGTTATTTAATGCGTAGGTAACATGCGCCGGACACGCCGCGTCCGATACACACGCGGCGCACGTCGCGACCGCTTCCATCGCCACGCCGCGGCCAGCCACAGGACCATTTATCATCTCTGTGGATGCACAGGCAGAAGCTATGGGTTTCTGCTAGACGCGTGCGATGCATTTGTCAAGGTCAAGGCGACATGTGTACTTGATGGTGAACTCAGAATAAAGACAAGCATAGAAACCGGGCTAAAATAAAAAGTTATTTTCATAATGTTACGCTCCTTACTAAACGGCAAAAAGACTATTAGTTAGAGAGAGATAAAATATAAGAATTCTTTGCAAGTTTACTTCTTGTGGTATCAAAGTGGTTTATTGATGACACTGGTTTATTAGTACCGTACAAAATTAAAAACCAATAATTTGGTACATATTTGGTGGTTTGTTTATGGTTTGTTTTATTTTGACGTATAATATGACATTGTAAACATCGGTAGCAGCTCCAAAAGTTTTATGATTATTTTTTATGAAAAAGGTGTGATAAATTGGTTTTGTGATTGTGAATGTTTAACTTAATGTATAACAATCTCTTGTGTAGTGTCGGGATGTGAATCAAATGCGTCAAGGAATCAAAATCTTGATGTTTCGGTCACCTACCATTCGGTAAATAATTTTGTTTCATTGTAGACTTCTGGGCACTATTTTGACAAATAAATTATCAAGAACATCAATTTTACACGCTGTTTGTCGAACTCGTACCTAAATTTATTGAATTATTACGGTAAAACACCTTCTGTAAAGGTTATGATAGTGTTGTGCCAAAATATGTTTAGACAAAAGTTATCGAACCTAAATCATCCGTTCTAACTTAAGGACAAATAAAAATCAGACATAATAATATGCTAATTGTTGTATTTTTTTCAGTTTTCAAGTAAATTATATACTAAAAACAAAATGACTGGATGCTATAAAGAGACAAGATTTTAAACATTCACAACATACTGTTTTATCAACAAAGAAGATTTAAGATGGTGAAGATTATAACCTGAAACTGTAACAACAGTTTGGCTGCTGCAATTTGAATAAGTTGGTTGGTGGTAATCATAAAATATTGCCCTTTCAATTGCTTATTTTATATCAAATTAATTAAATGTTATTCGTTATCAACTTAATGTTAAAGGAAATAGGACAGCGACATTCAGTGGACAATTCATATTTCATATCTAAGAAAGAAATGCAACCAGAAAATACCATCATCTCAGCTAAAAACGTCTACTGCTGGATATAGGCCTTAAAGAAAATATCGTGACATACAATTTGCCCATTCTGGATAAAACAGGTTTAAGTTTATCTATGTTTTTTTTCTGCAGATCCTCATAATTGTATATGAAAATTTCAAGTTTAAGTTGCGGGATGTCGTCGTTTAAGTTAATATTCTCTAAGATACCTGTTTTCTAAAATAAAATACGAAGGCTTTAATTAATATATATTGGAATAAATTATTATTATTATTGTCTTGAATATAATATTTAAGAACATTTTTCTTGCTTTCTTACAGGCCTCACAAAATACTTTGATAAAAAAAGCTACAGAATATATGAACCGTAAATTTGGGTAAACCAATGCTGTTAACTGTAAACAAATAAAATTCCATGAAAATTTTACTTTGTGATAAAAACAAAAGCGCCATTGTTGCTGCAGGATATCACTTACGTATGTATAAATTGTTTACACCCAGGTTTTATAATACTTACTCTCTTTTATAAGTTTTAATTAAAACATATTATATTTTTAGGTCTCAAAAAAAAACCACAAGCAGGGTTTTTTCACATACAAACAAAGTGATGATCAAGATCAACCCAGGCAAAAACAAACATTTGAGGTGCAGAGTGCAGAGCAAGATTATTGAAAATGAGTGTGTAAAGAAAGAAGCGCATAATTCATACATTATGAAATTTCCAAAAATAGATTTGTTTTACTTGTTTTATATATACATATTATTATAGGCACACATCTTTTAGTTTTAATTATTTTAGAGCTGTGCTAATAATATCTGATGTGACAGAGTTTTTTATGAACGGAAAATCTTTAGAAATAGGTAAGTATTATTATATTTTTATCAAGACACCCGTTTTATTCATTAAAATAACTTATTGTGTGCAGTAGGTTTCCTGGAAGAAATCGCTTTAATCGATAAGGCACAATTGCCCTTATTCTTTTTCTGTTAAAAATGTTATACGGTTTGTTACATTTTGTATTTTTATTTGCATTTTTATAGCAATAAAGCGTTTTTATCTTTGTCTTTGTTTTCTTGTTATTATAATACCATACAATTACTCCTGAATTAGTTATGATAAGTTCCATAATAAAGAACCATGTCTTGTATAAAAGTATAGACAACTTGATTTAGGACAAGTTATTTTTGCCATCACTAGCTTTTTAGAAAATTAAAAATAAAAAGTCGAACCCAGGTACGGGCAAGGTGCGGAAGAGTCATACGACCCAGTGGAGAAAGTATATTGGTCTCTTTTTAACATATTCAATGGTTGCACTTGAGTAAGTAGCGTAACACAATGATGTGACTTTTTATTTTAGGACTCCTTCTATGCTTGTCTTTATTCTGAGATGGTGAACCTTTTTATTGCTCCTGTTGATCGATTTATGGCTAGCAATATTTGACTTATGTATGAATTTGAGTTACAGAGGTTACAAGCAAGTATAAAGTGTTCATTTAGTTTCATTTTCATGGAGTTACAAAAAAATGTTTTTCGGTAGTAGTTACTGTTTTTAATAAAGAACGAACCCAGATATGTAAGTTGGTCTTAGAAAGAACATGGACAATTCAAGATCGGAGAGATAATCTAAGTTGTTGACAAATACATATATTATATATTACCTGTACACCTAGGTCGGTCCACCTACGAATAAGAGGTGGATCGTCAAATAAAACTCAAGTTCCCTGCGCTTTGCCAGAGATGACAGAGATATGGTCGTTAACTATAGGCTTATATATGAGAATGCTCACCTCACTTAAAGGTGAGGTCTTTGCTTGGTGTTTTCCTGTGCGTGGTCAAATTAGAAATGATAAAAGATCTGACGAAGAACCAAAGATATAGACTCAGACCAAGTATGCCAAATTAGTGTCAATGGGCAAGGCTCATTTTCATTTAGTTCAAGGAACAGACGAAGAGCCGAAAAGGTCTCTATATCGGCCGAACACCGGAAGATAGAGAATCGGCAGACATACCCCAACACAAGTGGTGAGATGACCTGGTGAAGGTTGCGGGTGTGCATTGCATGAGGGGTTGCAAAAGACCTCAATATGGCAATCTGGCAAGCGTGGTGATTATAGAAAACCCCTCCCCCTTCCCCCACAAGGTTTGTCCTTGTGGAGAGGAGGCCTGTGGCCAGCAGATGACGTCTTATAGGCTGCAAAGATGAAGATGATGATGGCGATTTGTGGGAGTTGCCTATATCCAGCAGTGGACGTGTTTCGGCTGAGATGAATCTAGACAGTAGCGTGAAATTATTATTTGTTTGTGAAACGTTTTTTTTATATTATTTGAAACAACACATTAAAAAAAGTTGACGGGCGCCGCTCGCTTTGTTATCAGAGCCAGTTTTTTTTAGAACGGATTAAGTATAAAATTACAAAAAAACTTCGTATGCATAATAATTCGAAACAGTGCATTAATAAAAAAGCCAAGCGTAGATAGAGCCGGGTGTTCGGCGCACGCGTGCTCTAAAAACATTCATTAGAAAAAAGCTATTTATGACAGCGACCATTATCGTCCAATAAATCAGCTGCCCGCTCTTCTGTTTTTCGATAATGATTCTATTATTATGGAAAAGCGTTGTATAACTGTAACATTATTTCCATATAGGTAAAATAAGTGGAAAAGGATTTTTCTAAGGCTAAGTCAAAGTTGTACCTATTAGCGAGCAAGCGTAGCTTAGGCGGAATCCGACTGACTGTATGTTAACAGCAAGCGCAGTATAATTACAGTCAATTTAATGTAACTAAAGGCTAAACATACGCTGATTATTGATGTACTTTTATAATAATTAATTGTCGATTTATGTTTATTTTATGTTTACAGGTTTATTATCTTTAGTAAGTACTATACATATATTATTTTTCTTTTAAAAATAATTTGACAAATAGTTTTAATCTTCTTCTACAGACGAATAACCAAATTATTATAAAATAATGCTCTCCACACTATGTCGCATAGTTTTTATGTCCGTCCGGGGCCGCGCCGCTGTACGGGTTACAAATTGTGGGGTGAAAGGGGTACTTTTTTATAATCGACTTGCCTAATAGTAATAAACTATATTTATTTTTCTTAATTACAGTTTCACTCCGAAAGTTGGTAGCATTGTTCGCGTTTTAATGCGACTAGTTTTCGTTTTTGTTATAATTTTTTTCTGTGTCTTGAAATTATATTAAAAAAACCTTAAAATAGGCGACAACTAGTATAATTTTTGAATTACAAAATAGTTGCTAGATTAAAGGTAATTCAAATAAACCTGCAGTTAGTAAGTCAATTTATCATAAACAACGGTTATCTGGTTAATAGTTTCATATAAACTGTCTGCATTTCGCTATTTTAAAAGCGCAACATTGCCTTTTATCGATTTAAAACGCTCATTGTGAAAGTAAATTATGCTGACTAAAAATTTAATATGAGAAACGAGGGCACTGATCCGTGGGGACGCATGCGTAATAACAACCCTTTTTTTACCCTTTCGCCTCCCTGAGTGCTTTTTGTAAGCGTTTTTCTAAAGGGTTGTGTGGGTAAGGGGTACCTGCCGTATGCAGCGGAAGGGTTACGTTTTTTTTCTATGCAGCGATAGGGTTATTATTATAGTTTTTTTATATGGAGTTTTTGTCGACGATCTCTATAATAAGTCCATTGAACTCTGGCAAGGAATCAGCTGATGAGGTACAATGGTGCACTTGCGTTTTGTCTATTGATTTTCGCTAGCAAGGTCATGCCAATAAAAAAGAACAAACAAGATCATAGGATGGGGTTATCGGTGCAATGATTTGTGAGCTATAAAAAGTTATCGTCGCGGTTCAATTGAAAATAAATGTACGATGTTTAAACGGCCTTCAGAAATATTATAACTTGGCCATGAGAGTTTTTATAATAGTTCCCACTACAGCTTATGTATCTTACTGGTCCCAAATTCCTGGTCGTTTCGCTATGACTTAGGTATGACAGGGTTAATAAAGTCAAGTGCAGATTTGGTACCTATATTCAGAAATAATTTTTAGCAATGATTTTCAATTCGCAGTTTTGACATGTATATGAATGGATATCATGAACGACTTTCATTTTGTTTGTCTGATTTAGAGCGGTTTCCTTTCTCTGAGGATTTAGTTAGACATAAACACAGGCAGATCTTTATTTGAGCACACAAAACATACAATAATAAGTTACAAACTAAGGTCGATTTAGGTCATACAATTACAGGTTATTTCTACTTTTTATAATTACTATTTTTAGACATACATTTAAAACAGTGCCGCTTCCACTAACTTGTTTTATTAATTGCTGTTCCAAATTAAATTTGGAACGCTGTCGTCAGGTTTGTGCAGATTAGTTGCATATCGCAACAAAAGACACCCGGCGGAGACGATCGACACGCAAAAAACGTAACCCTGCAAAATGCGATGGGTACATTTTTTACACTTTCAGAGGTTTCGAGACACAAAGCGCTACGCATGGCCTAAAGTAACCTGATAACCCTTCACATACTCTTGCAGAAACACCTTGAAATAAAATGTGGGTTACTCGGAATCGGAAATGAACCCGTTGCAAACTGCACTTTTTACGCTTGCTAAAATAGAACGGCAGTTGTTACTCTGTATTTAACACCGAAACAGGGTAACTGTAATTTTATATTAAAGGTGTTTCGGTAAATTAGGTAAAACCGTAGTTACTAAGAAAAAACTTTGTTTTAATATTCCTATTTAATGTTAAGTAAAATTTAACATAGAGAAATTTAATTGTTTCGAACCTAGAATCTTAAGTTTACTTTATAATATTTTTACCTTACCGAGTTTCTTTTCAATATGGTTCTTTTTATACGTATGCACAATACCTAAATACAGTGAATATATAAACATTATAGTTCTGGCTAATGTAGACAAGAATGCGACGCTGAAATAACAAACCCGTTAATTATGTATGAACTAAAAGAAACAAATACTTACTGATCTACCCATTACCTACGTAGCCTACAACCCATTTATTAACATTCGCAACTATAAAATTAAAAGCAGCTGTCGGTGCCGCCCCCGCCCCCGCCCCCGCCCCCGCACCCGCTACCAGGCCTACCTACACCTCACTTTTTACTAAGAAAGAAAAGAAAAAAAACTTTTGACGCTTTTTCTACACAATCTGGGAGTGGGCCGGCCGGGATCTGATTTCGCGAAGATAGAGTTTCATCAGTAGACAAAACGTTTCTACGAGTTCTTTTTAATTATATCTGGCTTTGGCAAAACAAGCCACGGCTCGGATGACTTCCATTTTATCTTTCGCTTCTATTGTCTACGATTTGTATGGATGACCCGATCCCCTTTAAGTGCCTACCAATGAACACAGCTACAATTTGAGCTGTGTACTTAAAACTATTTTATAATAATAACACAATAACAATATTAGGTATCCATAAATAAAATAATAAATAGGTTTAATATTAATATCCAAGTTTCCATTTCTTTTAAAATTACAACATGAGTTTATGTGAATAATGAGAATATCAAGGATTTACATACATGAAAGGCGGTCTCACTGTGTTCTCGCCTATTGTACTTCTAAGAAAATATTTTATTTAAAAGCACGTTGCTGAAAGTAATCTGCATTATACAGTAGCCGACGAGTGTTTTGTTCCATTATAAACATAGAAGAAAGGATAACACAAACGGATTAAGTGCAAACATACCCGGTAGCACATCTTTGAGCTCGGTGCTAAATAAACAACAGCCTAAATCGGACACAAACACGGTTCGGTCCCCTTCGGCGCGGCGGCCGCGGACCTGACGATGTTTCAGCGGGTGACAATTAGTCTTTGTGGTGACCCACAAAGATGCCGCGCAACTGAACGGTAGCGATACTTGGAGGATTAAGGGATTAGATCTCGCAACAAACAACAACTAGAAAAACAACCTACCTTGTTGCTTACTCCTTTCTATGATATTATTTTGCTATTGATCGTTTGCTTGCAACAGTACCGATAATTCTATTGGGTTTTCGCCGTAAATCAAAATATCACACTACCTCACTAACATAGATTGTTAAGCCTTTGTGCAGTTTTGAATAGTACCTCTATATATACTTATAAAATAATGTTGCATGACTGGCGAACCGCGGAGTGTCTCATGCATGAATGTGTGTGGTGCCATGAGTGGATCGAGACAAGTTCTAATATCAGTTATTAATGACAGTGTGCAACTTCTGCCTATTGTGCCCATCAAAAATATAAAGGAAATCATAATTGCGATGAATAGAAATTTTGAAAAAGAGAATTTAGCGTAAAAATCAATAATCAAACGACTCGCGACAATAGCCGACCGGGTACCGAATTCACTATCAAAATAAAAGCTTCTGCGTGACGCGGCGTGGATGTAGTTTTTTTGTATTTTAATGTAACAAAGTTTGAATTGGAGTGGCAGAACTAAATTGCACAGTCATATACTACTTGAAGAAGGTAGGTTCTATAGCTGATCGGTGAGCCTTCTAAACTACCGAGATCGCAGATTCTTTTATATAAAATATAAATTTAGTTACTTATTTTAATATAATTGTTGCGTTTGTATCTTGTACCTACCACAATATTATAACATTGAAATATATCTGTTTTCATTATTTATTAAGTAAGCGTAAGCAGCTAAATACCAACACAACAGTAAAGTTTAAGAAATTAAGTTAGGCATCCTTGTTGATGAGTCTACTATTTGATAATATATCAATATTAATTTTGTCTATGTTATAAATAATTTAGCAGCCATTTTGCTTTAAAGTTGCTGCAAGTAAAAATTGTTTCTGGTATCTAGCGTTTCTGAACAAATAATTTGTGAGATGTATTGAAACTTGTTGTTGTACGAATATCTCAATGTGTGACCCAGATATAAATTTCCTAAAGCGCTCTCAAAAAGGGTAAACAGAGCGCAATAATTTATTGTTGCAACCTTGCACCGTGTGTGCGCCGCCGCCTCGCCGCAGCCGCCCGCTGCAGCGCACCAGCGCGCCTCACACGTGCGGCTCTGAAAGGACCGTCTCACAATGCGGAACGAATGAATCCACATATTGACTCTCCTCGAGACGTTTCCGAGAACTATCGATGGATTGGTGCTTTTGCATCATTTATTGAAATTCTTTTATTACTCTGATATACTGGGATTACTGCATTTGACAAGAAAACAATATTACCTTTCTATATATTTAAAGTATTCACTTGTCAATTAATGTATATTCATAGGAACTATAATTCATTATAGTAGTATAGATAGATACAAATTTAAGAAATCAGTATTTGTGTTTAAAACATATCTAGCAGTATTAGGTACGTAGAAAGATCCAGTAGGTAAGGTACAAACAAGTGCACTAGGTACACTAGAACGTTCATGGCGCACTTTCTCCCGCTATATCACGTTTGAGAGAGATCTGTAAAATTAATTTGAAAACCACAATATGTGGTCCACATAATAAAAATCCATAAATTTAGTTAAACATCCAAAGATCTCTTTTTTTTTAAATTAGGGACATCAAGTTTTTGACAACCTGTACCTACTTACGGGAAAAAGTTTTAGAGGAGAACATGATTATAACTGTTCTACTTAACACATTTCAATAAAATTATTAAAACAAATTTGGGCATCTATTTTTAAATGAAAGACACCTAAAATTTTTTTCATTGTTTTGTTCTACAATGTAGAACCTCTGATTGGTAAATGGACAAAAAAAAAGATGACATAAACTAACTAATGATAGGTACAGTGGCGGACACGGTCGGCGTAACACTTCCGGTTTTTCTGTATTGCGAAATACCTCTTGTTCTTTGGTAATACAGTTTAGGGCTGACGAAACCATAGACAATTCTGTTACGGCCTCCTAGTCTGCCACTGTACAGTGGCGGACACGGTCGGCGTAACACTTCCGGTTTTTCTGTATTGCAAAATAGCTCTTGTTATTTGGTCATACAGTCTAGGGCTGACGAAACAATAGACAAATCTGTTACGGCCTCCTAGTCCGCCACTGTACATGACAAAGACTACCATATATCTATAGAGGTAGCGCATTGGCTGCTGTCTTTTTATTAAAATTAATAGTATCAAAACATTCAGAAAACAGACACGAAATTAGGTGTAATAGAATTTGGGTTGCTCCTCCTAACTGACGGTCTACTAATGATAGTGTTCGAGGTTCGGGCGGGCTGCGGCGGCAGCGCCGCCCGCGGCCAGCCACCAGCCATGCTCGGCGCAACTGTTGCACAGAATGCGGGCAAAAACACGCGCAGTCGAATTAGGACCAATACACCCGTTTCCTGCGTTATCTTCCGGTGCCTGAAAGACTTTCGATCCAAAAAAAAGTGTATTACTTTGGGTTTGCATTTTGCATAGTTTATAATGCAGATAGAATTTTACAATGTTTGTTTAGTTTGCCATTGATTAAATTTCCTATTTATTAACGTTATTCCCGGAACACAAAAAGCTAGTTTTTCGAGCAAGAGTACTTATTACGGGGCATCTCTGGAACAAGGCTGAAACCTTGTGTCTTGTGTGCGCGATTTTTTTTTGTGTGTCAGACGACGAGGGACATTGTCATAGAAAAATTTTACTCGATTTAGCCATTCATAGTTATTGGGTTTGTTTACCGTTTACCTATTCCCCTAGCAACGTGCGACAACTGAAAATAAGACAATTATAGGTAATTTGTATGAGTGTGTATAATTAATATAAACTTAATGCAAAGACTTCCTTTTTGCGCAAGCTTCAATGTTAATGCAGAAACAATGTTCTACACCTGCCATTGCACCGGCCGGCTCTTGAGGGGGGCGGACCGTCATCAATAGAACCTACGTTTCCGCTAACCCACAAAAACATAAGAATACTTATTAAAAAAAAAACAAAGCCGAAAGTGTTCCAAACGGCAGATTATGAGCACGTTCATTTATTAATTTATACGTAGCATCGTGGTTAAAAAACTCAACCCTCACTTAGATAAAAGAAAAAATGTAGCGCGCGTCGCGTAAAAGGGAAAGGGTGTCTCGGTCTCGGTCGGCTCGCGTGCTGCGTTTTGTTTTTTAACCGTATTCTGCGGTATGTTTTTTTGAGCGCGTTTTCTGTTTTTTAACAACACAATACCGTAGTCGTTAAGAACTGTTTTTTAAGAGCGTCATATTGACGCGAGCGCGAGGCGCGATCGCTGCTGTTTTTATAGAGATGAATTATTTTTAAATCTCCGAGCTTGAAGTAAATGGAAGTTGAGACTTTTTGGGTGTTTAGTCACGGATTGGTAAAGGGGAAGATTGTTGTTTTTTAGCCGTAGATCACGGTTCCTATTTATATCCTGAGATGACATAGGGTGCAGAGTGTAGGTAGAGCACGGCACGAGGCGAGACATATGGTTCGTTAGACAAAGAAGCATACTATGTTTTTCATTAATGACAGGTGGTGTGGTGAGGCGCAGAGAACACACATGATCTCCGCCAACATAGGAAACATCGCGAAAATAATAAGATATTGAGATAGATTTTTATCAAACGTAAACTGTTATATTAATAGTTAATTACTCAATAAGATGACATTTAATAGGTATGGTTATGTATTTATAGTTTTGTTTATACAACATGATATTATTTTGATGATAGATAATAATAATAATAATAGTTTATAGATGTATTTGGCTTCTCTTTCATGATATGGCATTAATAAATAAGCTGTTTATCTGTTAATAAAGATAATTAAAAGGCAATATTTAACGTGTAAATCATTGGCCAAAACAAAAATGTAAACGTTGTGTCACACGAACAGTTACTTGAGTTTGGCCATAAAAACATCAGTAAAAATGCCAATAAATATTAAAAACTGTAAGAACAGAGAGCTTAACAAGAATTAAAACATCGTTATAAAGCCGGCGGCCCCCGTCCGCCGCCTAGCTATCGGCGAGAGGCCTAATGCCTACTTATACCTTATTATATAGCGGAGTTTGCGTTGAGGAACAAAATTAATTGGTTAAAACTCCTCTCAGTATCCAGGGAGGCCGCCCCTTCCCCCTCTTAATTCTGACCCCGACGCCCGCGCCCCGCGCCCGCGCCCGCTGCCACCCCGCCCGGACTCCTTTGAACACCGCGCACCTAGAGAAAAAACAGAAAGTAGAAAGTTCGTGGGAGCAGTGCTTTAACTTAATTATAAATAACATTTTAATGTTTAAGTTTCTTTATAGCTTTAATACTTAAATTGAGTAAAACACAGGCGTAGGATTAAAAAATCACGAAAGAACAGACAATAAACAACCATAAATCACAAAATGGCAGTTATTTTTGTGTGATCTTTATAATAATAAAGATATAAAACAATGTATTTATGGTTTAAAAGTAGCTTTTAATTCGTACTTAGTTTAACTTTTTTTTTTTTATTTAATTATTATTATTATTTTTATCTAATTTAATACTCACTGTTTTGCAAAAGTACAAAGTACACAAACCAAGAACTTCAATAAAGTAGTGATAACATTAAAGGTAAAATATACAAATAAATTATAAAATTTTGGAGTTACGCTACTGTTTCACGAAGCAGTAACGAAGGGCAAAAGCAAGGGGTAGGGCGGGCGGCGCGCGGGTGGCGGCTCTCTCTTTGCCACTTCTCCAAATAAATTATAATTCACCCGCTCCTGTACCTACCTACTGTAGCACCGGCCGCTCTCTTGTGACGTACGACACGAACTAGGATAGTAGTACTAAAAGAAGTAAAGTCAAAAAAAACTATATTTTTATAGTATCTGACTGAATAGTAAGTACTTCTATATTTCAGCTTTAATTGGGTATTTTGAAAATCATTTTCTACTATTTACTATGATTGTTAAGTTGTAACTACACCTATCATTTGAATTTTGTTATTTTTAATAGAACACTTAAAATAAAATTGTTCACTCAATCTGTAAAACTATACGACGTAGATAACCGGATGACTGATTAAATAGCCACACGTAAACTAACAGAGGCGCGGGGTGCGGGGAGTCGCAAGGGCAGCGGGGGACAGGGGTCGATTAATTTAATTAATACCGACCGGATTCCGTGGCATTTGTCTCCCGAGCTATGCGCCCGCCGACGACGTTTGCTGAATTACGGCCACTGCCTATTGTACATTTTTATTGCTAAACTTTCATGTACAGTTATGGTAAATAAAATTTTAAGTTTTTATAATTAATTTTAAGGTAATAAAAACATTTAAGTAACAAACATCTCTTTATTCGGTATAATAATAATTGTGTACTGGATACTAATAAAGTAATACGTACTTAGCTCAATAATTAAGTATGTCACATTTATATCTTATTCTAATTTGTACATGGGAACGCGAGAGTTCCATTTTAATAATAACAATGAAATATTTTTTATCTCGACATTTATGAGGTAGTTGAGTTGAAGTGGCAGTTTGCTATTAGTAGATTTGTTAAGTTTTAAAATAAAGACTTCTTAAAATTTGTTATTTGTTTGAATCAAATAATCAACTGTTTTGTCTGTAAATACCTATACAATGGCACAATTATACTGGTTAACAAACTAACATAATAATGAATACTAAACAAATTTGGTATAAACAACAAAAATAGGAACTTAAATTGATTGCAAAGAATTGAAATCTCACTCAGTATTATTATTGGCTAAATCATTAAAGAAAAGAGGGCCTGTTTACAGTCAGTCTCTAGTGTTGGCAGAGATGCGTCACCTCGGAGCCATATACCTTACGTAAGGACGCAAATACAAAATATAAAACGTACTATGAGTGTGTACCCTGGCTGACTTACTCGAATGAGGTAGATTAGCGAAGGCAAAGCCGAGCCTTCTCGATTTTATATTGTACAACGTTTCAACATTTATTACCTACGAACTATAATCAAGAACATCATTTATTTGTACAGTACCTATTAAATTTTGTACCAATTATTTCTTTGGATAGAACATTTTTCTAAATTTCTAGTATCTATACATACATGAACATGACCCTAAATCCCAAAAGATCTTAAGATTAATCAAACTATAAATAATAATAGATAATAGTTAACAATTCAGCAATGCGGTCTGATAGATCAATCACACGAATTTAGACCGACTGAACTACTTGGCCGTGTTGCTAATGAGATAATAAACATAAATAATTCAAATTAAACACATTACATCTAATAGGAAACTAATACCCGTAGAACAGATTGCATTTACAATATTATTAAAACCTTGCCGTGAGGCCAAGGCGCCATGTAATGGACTCCTAGTGTCGATAAGAAATATACAGTACATAAATTATATAGTTACAGCTATTTAAGTATGTAAAGTCACGTATAATGAAATAAATACAATTCAGTACAATATTGTTCACAAAAGTGTTAACTTTTCATTTCACGCGACAGTACATGTCACTGTCATTTCTCAAGATAATGAGTCATATGCTTTTCAAATAATTATTTATATTAACATCTAAGTAATTAATAATTTTTCATTCTTCTCATGCTCATTCTTAATTCAAGAATTCCCGAAAAGTTATCTTTAAAATGCACATGGCTCGACTTTGATTCTATAAAAGTAACATCAAAAAAGTCAAAGCATATGTGACAAATTTGGAATCCCACACACAGCCCGCTGTGGATTAATTAGACAAACAGCAATACAGATTCATAACCTGAATCCATGACGACTACTATAACTCTATACATTATTACAATCAAACGACGACGACCAGGTACAACCAACATCAAAGTGGTGACTAAATATTCATACCATTCATAATTATGTTATAATAATAAATAATTTAGTAGCGTATTTACAAAAGCGGGACGCCCGAAATCATCCTGTCTCCCGTCCTCCTTGCTCTCTACCATCTAGACTAAACAAATTACGTACTTACTGCATTCATTTAAAAAACGCACTTCTAAAGGTTTCTTGGTCAATTGGTTATAAATTGAAGGAACCCTGTTACTGAGGCTACAATGTATATCCGTCCAACTGTTTAGGGGGCTTAAATTTGAGACGCTCGCCCCAGGAATATATGTTTTACCCGCGTGGACATATAAATTCAAGGTAATCCTTGAAGTAAGACATCAAGTTCAAACAAATATCGCACAAATGAAATCGAATAATTTAAATAAGCAATAATAATTCGATATTTGATATATTAATTATTTATTTGATATTCTATAGGTATATGATCCTATAATGTAAATACTAATATAAATATTTCTTAGCGTAGAAATGGGTTCATGGATACATAAAGTTCTCGTTGTACACTGTAAGTGATGAAAATTTAAATAGCCGATGCAACAATTTTAGTTTGTTTCTTTGTAAAGAATTTCAAGTCGTAAATCAAGAATTATAACTTTGTGCAAATTATCTATTGAATTTGCAAATGGTAAAATAAAAAAAAACAATAGACTTGAACCGTCTTACTGGGAAGGTTTTTGCTTTGTTGCGACGGCTTGCGATTATGCAAATAGTTTGGCAGTAAAACTCAAAAACTGTAACAAGAATAAAAAGTGTTCTGTGCTTGTTTTACGACGGCTTTTGTCAAAGCCAAAAGTGAATAGCCAACTCTACTATCCTAACTAGGTAGTCTATATCGGTAGCTTTACTTGGAACTGTAAAAAGCATTGACGTCCGCTGAAGTTTAAAAAATATTGTAACTTAAGGGTAATTTTCCATCGTGGGAGTAGCAGCAAATTAAAAATTTGAAGGAGATAGCAAGGAGCGGGTGGTGACGTTGGGCTCTACGCGGGAGGAACTCGTATACCGGAGGCTCGGACGCGCGCATGAGCGCTTTACGCGGCGTGGACGCGGAGGTCAGCGGGCGACTCCGGCGTGGCGGGTCGCCGCGGTAGGGAGAGGTCCTCCGGCTCCGTCTGCTCGGGCCACTCGTCCCAGCGCCAGTCGGCGGCGCCGGCGGCTGCGGGAGGGCTCGGCATGTCGGGCTCGCAGGCTCCGCAGCGGTGCAGCGCAGCTGCCTGCCTTCGTCGAAACCGGGCACCGCAACGACAGGCGAAGGGAGCGTCACCTTCATGAACAAGCGCGTGAGCTTTAAGTTGATTGGAGTCGGAGAATCGCGCTGGACACCGGGCGCAGGCGTATGGTCTCTCGCCCGTGTGCACGCGCAGGTGGCGGCGCAAGTTAGCGACCTGCACGAAGTGGCGTGGACAGTGGGGGCAACTGTAAGGCTTCTCACCCGTGTGTAGCCTCAGGTGCGTTTTGAGATGATGGTCGCGAGTGAAACGCTTGTGGCACTCGCCGCATTCGAACGGCTTCTCGCCGGTGTGGGTCCGCTCATGATTCTGAAGCACGTGCTTGTAGCCAAAAGAACGGGAGCAAACCTTGCAAGTAAAGAGTTTGTCACGTGGCGGGTCGGCGGCACCGGGCGAGGAACCGGAGGACGAGGGCGGTGAAAGAGGCGCAGGGACAGCGGTCTCGTCGAGCTTGGGCGTGCGGCGACGCTTGCGCGCTCGCTCGAGCTCGGGCGGGGGCAGCAGCGGCGCGGGCGGCGACGGCGGCCACGCGGCCAGCAGCGCGCCCGAGTACAGCTCGGCGGGCAGCCCGGCCACCAGCGCCGCGGCGCGCGTCGCCAGCAGACGCTCCGCCAACATTGGCAGAGACTCCTGACGCATGCTTGACAACGACCTTACTGATACTCCTGCGAACAAAAAAAAAAATTATGTTTGATACAGTAATGTCCAACAACTCTTAATAAGGTTCATCCAAATTCGTTTCCGTCACACACTCGTAAGTTTGTGCCCTAAATAAACATGAAACTAAACCTATCGATAGCGCATTTATCAGTGAGAGGCGAGAGTTGACAAAAAACAGAGCAAAAACTGTAAGCAGGAGACGGAGGAAACATTTGGTCGCAATCGCACGCCGCAGGTCGCTTCCGCCCCGACCTGTTGCGCAAATTGCCTGCTCCCGACAGACGCTGCATATACAAATCATGTGTGAAGCGAGAAAAGTTTCAGTTACAGCTGACTAATGTCACTATCTGCCATCGAAATTAACATTCATATTCATTTATTAAGCCTAATGCAATCATTGTGAATAAATATACATTGGTATATTTTGTTGCTATTATACTATCTTCGAATTAGTAGAAGTATTTACAAAAGAGGGGGGAAAAGAGGCGGGATGAATGTTGGACAATTTGTAATAGAATTAATTATTCGTCGCACCAAACTCCGTCCGCCCCTTCGCCCAAATTATATTCAAATATTAATTTCGACGAAGAAAAGTCTCTTTGAGGACACTTAATTAAAATTGGAGTAAAATCATAATTGAAACTTGTGCTCGAGGCGAGGAGCGGCGACGCAAAATGGAAGCGCCTTGCATTAACTACTTACCGAGGAATAATCCTCGGCTTGGGCTGGACCTGAGAGACGTCTAATTTAAAATGGCGATATAAATTACTAGAATCCCGCAGGAGGAGCTGGGTTCAGTTGCTCGAGTTCTTTATTTTAAATGCCATCACATAATTTATTTATTTTTAAATAAATATAACTGCAAAATCTAGTCATGAAAGCCATTTAAAAGTATTATATAAACTAATTTTAAAGTTTTTGATTAGAGGCGAAGCGCCGAGGACGCGGCGTCGCGGCACGTACTGCACGGCTTATCCTATAACTTTTTAATAACATTACTCTGTTTCGAGGACGAGCCGCAACTCGTGATGTGATCAGAATACTCGCCATTATAACATGACTTTCTTATTTACATTGTGAAAATACTAACTGAGTTTTGAAAACTTCCCTTAAAAACTGGGGGCTCCGAATAATGGATGGTAGCTGGGCCGATTTAGGCAAATAGGAAATAGTACTGGGGACTGTACCGAATGTTTCTAGAAAATAATCAATATATATAAAACTCTTCCGTTACTGACTGACTGACTGACTGACAGACAGACAACGCAGAGCCAAAACTACTGGGCGTAGCGGGCTGAAATTTTGCACGTGGGTTCCTTGGGGAGTGTAGGGGAGCACTAAGGAATAGTTTCCCGAAATTCCTATTGGAACGGGAAAAAACGGGATTCATGTGTTTATGAGAAATCTGCGCGGGTGAAACCTCTTGTAATATATAAAAGCCGGCCAGTTATTTTCCGAACTGTCCTTTGGTGACATGTAACAGTATAAGTGGCATGAATCGTTAGGATTGTGCTGCGTTTATCAATATATATAAAACTCTTCCGTTACTGACTGACTGACAGACAACGTAGAGCCGAAACTACTGGGCGTAGCGGGCTGAAATTTTGCATGTAGGTTCCTTAGGGAGTCTAGGTGAGCACTAAGAAGGGATTTCCCGAAATTCCCACGGGAACGGGAAAACAGGAATTTTGTGTTTATGAGAAACTAAGTACTAATCTGGTAATTTGTACACGCAATTTAACTGTTTCGATAAGCTTGTAAAAAACGTGGTGTACAAACAACGCAGCTCCGGCGGCCGCGGCGGCGCGGGGAGCGATTCTCATGTTTTACAGCTCACCCTTCCGCGGCGCGCTTTTTATGTACTAAAGAGTTGTAATTATCGCTCTTTATACGCCATAAATATTTGTCAATAAGCTCTAGTGAATAGTTTATGGACTCCGTGCTCGTTCGCCACTCAATAACTCATTATTGCGCAAGGGTTCAGTCGATGAGCGACGGCAATGTGACAAACTTGACAATGCCACTGCTTTTTTTTTGTATTCAGAGATCTTTCGATTGTTTAAATCAAACTAAGTATATTTTTGTAGCAATAAATTAAAAATATTACCATGGAATTTTACGGGCAAACTTTCAATGATATAGCGTGACCTAATTCGTCTAAACAGCCCCTAATAGGATTAACCCTGTGGCTCGCAGCACACACGCACAGATTACCGAATGCGTACGGCTTCATTACTTTAGGGTTAAGATCACGTCTTTAGGGCTTCCTTCGAAGTATTATTTCGATAAAGTACTATATTTACTTGGGAACATCGCGAGTATCGTAGCCCTTTTTTTAATTTTATTTAATGTGCCTTTTTTAGTTTTAGTTATTTTTCCAATCCCGTGGGAATAACCACAACTATAACTTAGAATTGTAGTTGTGGTTAATTATATTAATATATTTTTACTTTACATTAATAAATTTCGAGTCTCTATCCTCAGTGGTATGAGATACCCGTTCGCCAATCAATAACGGTCGAGTTACACCTACTACTACTGAGTGAACTGCCCTTGTCAGATGCTGCTACTCTTACACACATTTATGGTGGATGGTTGTCCTATGTCTTAAAATATTTTAAATCAAAACCAGGAACTTACTTTATAAAAATCCTGACTGTATGTTTCATTGCGAATGTAGTTAGTAATTATTATAAACTACAATCACAATGAAACCATAAGGGCTTACACGGTGCGAAACTAGCGCAACTTCCGATAAATAATTAATATCTTCTAAATCTTGGCCGAAATCAAAAATATGCGTCTTTGACGCCCTAGATAATCTTGATTAGAATATTTAAGGTCCTGTTGTGTAGCTCTCAGGTTCAAAATCTAAGGAATAAACCGTTTGTTGCCTAAAGTGCCCACTTTAGTTTCATAGGAATATTTCTAAGATCATTTTCCTCAAAGCTACACAACAGAGCCTTTAAAGATTTAAGCAATATTATTTAGGGAGTCATAGACACATATTTTTGATTTCGCCCATGTTTTAGAAGATAATTATTATTTATCAAAGTGGCGCAAGTATCGCACCCATTCGCCCTCTAACTATCACTTATTTTTTTTTATTTACTGTTAAATAAATAATCGAATCAAATAATTATCGTTAACTACTGGTTTAGAATGCACAATAATAATTTGTGAAAAGTAACAAAAACGTTAAAGAGCATTACAAATATAATTCACTAGTTCATTAAGATTACATACCTATTTAACTGGGTTTGGTAATAATATGTAACAGAATGAGAAAGTTAATTTTATTTTAAGAACTACTAAACTAAACACTATTGCTAAAAAGAGTTTATTTGGCATTATGCGAATCAATTTTATCATATGCAATCAGTGTCTGGGGTGGAGCATCTATAACACATTTCAAGCAAATTGAAGTAGCACAAAGAGCTGTCCTCAAAGTGGCTACATTTAGACATATCTTGTACTCAACGAAATTGTTATATGAACAATGTGATGTTCTTACTGTAAGACAATTGTTTATTTACCACATTATAGTAAAACAACACTCAACTATTGTGCCAGAAAAAAAAATATTTCAAAAAGAAGAATCCACAAAATCTTTCCCTTAATATGTTGCAACTTTGTTTTCACACGACGATTTTTTTACTTTTTAGGACCTTTTTTGTATAATAAAATTAACAAAATTATAAGTATTTACCAACTGAATAACTTTGATTGTAAGACGGTGGTCAGTAATTGGTTAAAAAAATTAGATTTCGAGCAGACTGAAGAACTGTTTAAAATTATATCTTAGTTCACTTTTTTAAATGTCATTTTTTATTTTAAATTTCATATTTATTTATTAGTGTGTTTTAGTGTGTTTTTATAACTGTTAATACTAAAAAATATATTGCGGAGATACTGTTGTATGAGACACAGGCCTCGAGCTTAGTTCAGGCACGGTAGCATTTATAAATAGTTTAAATGGTTATTATTTAATTAACTAACTATATTATTATACTAAGATTAAGAAAAATTGTACTAACCGATGTTTTTGGCAAATAAATAAATAATAATTATTATTATTATTATGTTAATAGCTGTAGGAAGTTCGAAGAGAATTCCTAATTTGTTTTCGACATAAACGATAGGTAATTATCTAATTAACTACAGTTTTTTTACTAAAAGTAAATTCAGAATACAAAAAAAACCAAGAACTAAGGAAAGGTTCATAAAGTTTAGAGAGGTACTAAATATAGTAATTAAAGATAAATTTTTAATCCTTCAAACCTTGAATTGGAATCCTTACCAAATAAGAGTTAATAATTATACTTGGTGCATGTCCACTAGTTAATTTTACACCTTCAACTCATTCAAGAACTAATTAAATAATACAAATGTTACGATACGCGACTTAAAAACAAAAGACGTAGCAGCGCGCTACGAGCGTAGCCTCGTAGCGTAGTCGTAGCACACTGCTACGCGCTTCCAAACGTCTACGGTTCACTGAATCTAAAAATCTCGCTACGCATGCAAATAAACATGTGTGCGAAGCTACGCTTCGGCCAATAGCAGGCCTTCTCACACGCATGCCGCGTGGAGAAAACTTTTAAAAAACTTTTATAAAGGAACTAAATGGATGCACTTTCACTAGATTCAGTAAAGGTAGATGCTGTTGTACTAGACACATAATTTGCACAAACCTCTCGAATTCTGCGTGGATTGTAGCGACAAGGCCATTTCACAGCTTCATAAAATAAAACATTTATATTGCATGTATCGTCTTGTTTTGAACTCAGTATTGATCACCTTCAGTTTCCAATTAATTAGCAAAAAGTAGTAAAATTATTATCAGCTTTCGCATGTTCTATCGGGTCGGCGTCACGGACTTGAATGATCGCGTGGTAAACGCGTGCGCGGTCTGTGACCTACCACAACACTGGCGTTGGCTGGCTGCGAGCCGGCTCCGTCCGCCCCTCCTGCTAAACACACCCCCACGCGACCCACCCCGCGCGGCCCGCGCCGCCCCGCGCCGTGCCGCGAGCTCCCCCCGCCTCGATCCGCTACGCCGATGCACTCCTCATGCACGCAACGCACACACATTTTATGATCGCTACTTTATTATGTTCCTTCGTTTGGAGTTTTTTAAGCGGTACCAGGAGCAACACATAAGCACTTTTTATGTTTTGCGGTAGCTTGGGAGGGGTGCTGCTTATTTAAAGACGGCTTCTATTACTAATTCCAAAATAACTCGTGTTTATCTCCCTTATTTTTAAATATTTCTTAGTTTTAAATATTTTTAGGTGACCTTTGTTATTTATTTCGTTTTTTTTTTGTTTTAACCTATACATAAAACACATGTATTTTATTTCTAATAAAAATAGCAACCACACAAGTCGTTATAAACAGTACAATCATTATTATAGAATTGTTTTCCACCCGTGTGGCTTTTTTCGCTTAAGTTAGATGTGCAATCGCAATTTAAAATGCAAGTCTAGAAATGCTAGAGTTAGCAGGTGTCTCGTCGACTGCAATTCAAACAACAATGATATGAGTCAGCTGCAATTCAATAGACTATTAAATTGCTTCTAATTAGTGAATTTCACAATAATTATACCTAGTTTATCTGCTTAGCCTGATGCCCCTAATTAATTTTAATTGTTCAAGTTTAAATACATGTTGCGAACATCAACATTAGACACATTTAAAAAGTTTTTCGCAGATGCAGGTAACAAGACTATTCAGTGGAAAACGCAAAAGAAAAATATTGTTCAACACAAATTACAATTGTTTCTTTTCTCATGAAAACTACTCTAGATAAGATTAATCACAACATAAAGCCATCCAGTTTTAAACTGTTCTATGATCGCGCTTGCGCGTGGCTTAGAAAAAAAGGCAACATTTAGCATAGATTTCTAAAGAATGTTTATTCAAAATAAGTACTTCATATTATTTTAATGTTTTGCATTTGATATATGTATGATTTATAAATTAATGAGCATATGCTATGCTAATGCTATGGATAGCAGAAAACAAATGCATGTTGTATTTTACAATTACCTACAACATCCTAGAAATAGTCACATATAATTTTAATATTATTAAATTAATCAATTAAACTTTAATATGGCATTTAATGTAAAATGCAATACAACATAGACAGACACTCAAGTTTTGCTTATTCTTATAGTAAAATATAAATCTATACTACAGCACGCAATATGAGTTTGCCTAAGGCATTTGATGGACTAAATAATGTTTTTTTTTTTTCACAAACACATAGTAAATAATTGCATTTTTTTAATATCTTGCAAAAGTTTGTAGTGTTTTTATTAAAGTATGGTCAGTCTTCAAAGCTAGCTGGCCGGTGACTCCACTAATATCAATCAATATATAAAAAACTCTTCCGTTACTGACTGACTGACTGACACACAACGCAGAGCCTAAACTACAGGGCGTAGCGGGCTGAAATTTTGCACGTGGGTAGCTTGGGGAGTGTAGGGCAGCACTATGGAATTATTTCCCGAAATTCCCATGGGAACGGGAATAAACGGGATTTGTGTGATTATGAGAAATCTGCGCGAGTTAAACCGCGGGGCAGCAGTTTTTGATAACTTTATACCCCTCAATAAATTTAAAATTTTATATTACCATACCTATGATGTAGGTAGAATTAATTAACTGCTCAACGGCTAGGGGCTATAGGGCGCAGTAGCAATGCTATCTTTGGCCTTCATGTAGCAACCAACTTCAGCCAAGCAATTATTAGCTCAAAGGCAACACGCATAAAAAGCATAAGTGTCCCTGCGGCAACAGATAAATTAAGTGTTTTATTGAACTTAAGCGCGGCGGGCGAGGGCTATTTTTACCATTTTTACGGAACACACGTCACCCCGCGGCAAAGTGCGTTTTTGAATTGTTTCTTACCTCGGCACTAGAAGACGTTGTCCACGATATGCCCGTAATGTTGATGCAGTGGCGTGCAATGAAATGTCTTTTAGTGTAATATTTTTTTCTTAGTAGGTACTGAAAATACCCGATTCCTTTGGAGACAGATCGTTGAGCAACACCAATAAAGCCTAGTTTGTCCTTTGGAGCCCTAATATAATACAAGGACAAAACAGCACTCTTCTCTGCACAATATAAGGACAAAACACTTGTAGTTTTTTAAGGAGTTAAACCACCACCTGCAGGAGGCGCGTGCTTATGTACTCTCGGACAAAAGTAGACCGTCTTTCAAGGCTATTAAAGTCTATTTTAAGTAAGTGCTAAAATATTTAAAAAGTTATTGCTTTAAAGTTTGTTGCCTTTTCACTCAGATGTAAAGCATTATCCTTGTCATGGGGAATGTTTACTTGCAGTTGTTATCAGCCACGAGCCGCACCTTGCGGGCAGCCGAGAGGCTCGGGAGCGAGCCCGACTGTTTTAACAGGATATCTATAAATTAGGCAACACAATGTGATCCTTGTGCCAAGAGTTTTGCAGATAAACAACAAAGTTTGCCCTAAGGCAGGTGCCGCTTATCTTCACCAATCTTTCACTTAATTAGTTCAAAAGTAAACCAGGCCGTTGTTATATTGTGATTGGGTCCTAGTCCTGATGATAAAATTGATAAAACTTTACTGTTATTTTATGGCATCGTAAGGAAATACATATTTTTTTATTAAAATGAATGTTGCTGTTGTATGAAGGAAAAGTACAAGAGTTGGCTCCTGTCTGCGCAGTGAAAGTATTTCTTTTTGTTTTGTGGAGAACGTTCGTGAGCGGGCTTGCCTCTCGCGTCAAAGAGGCAACTCTTTGAAGACGAGAAACCACAATTAAGCCTTGCCGTGCCGGGAGATTTCAAGGGCGCTCTTATTGTTCTCAGTCGAAGGGTCCCACAATTTGCTTAACTCTTACTTTCTTTATTGCTCTGGTATTCGCAAAAATCAGCATATTGTGTGGCGCAATTGTAAAGCACGAGTACAAATAGACAACGAAACCCCTTTCTCATATTATGAAAGAGCCTTTGTTTACATATTACCCCCAATAAAAAATAAGCTTTCTATCAAATACAAAAAAAAAGAGTTAAGTACTCCATTACTGATTGCAAGTGTGGTGAAAAGTAACATGATGTATATTAATATACTTATAACATAATTTACTTTACAAAACTTTCCGCTAAAGATACCTAATCCATATATATAGTCGCACGCATTCAATAAAATTAAAAACAATACTTTTAGAACATTCATTTTATAAAACTGCAAACATATCATTACACGACTGCACCGTGGCAGAGATTTTGACTGTGTCTTCGCGCCACATTTCTCATGAATCAATAAAATATTGCGCAAGTTTTTTATGCATAGGCAGAACACTACCTAAATAATTTAACCCATAAAACCACCTTCGTGGTTTAGTTGGCAGTGAGTGATGTTAACTGTTTCTCCGGAGATCCGTGTTTGATTCCCGATGGGAAGAAACATTCTTATGATAGTGTTCGCTGTTTGTTTCCTGGGTTTGGATGTGTTTTTACGACTGTATGTGTTCCGGGCACCCTGGATTCATTTCACCTAGTTAGTTGCATTTATTGTGGTGTGGAGCTTTAAATGCGTTATTATTATTTAGATAACATTACATTACTTTAGAAATTCATATTTAGGATAATAATAAGTAAGTGTATAATAACCGGTTTAATTGACATTCAGACAAAATCCACAGAATGCTCCACATGGGTGACAAAAATTGCATTTTTGGAATCGTCCATTTCTGTATAATATTGCAATTATTTACTGTTTCAAACAATAGCTAAAAGCGAAAGTTAACAAAAAGATACGGATCACAGAACCCGCCGAATGCAAAAACCTTTTTTTACAGCAGCTCGTCTCTAAGACAAAAGTTGTTTTAACAAATTTGGACAACGCAATTATTATTTTTTGCAAGTCGTTGTTTGTAGTAAGATAAATCCTTGCAGAAGTTTTTGCAGCCGCTGTAATGGGTGCACATCGACAATGGCGGACGCTGAGATATATAAACGACCAACGACCAAGGCCGGATCGGTTCGAAAGAATTTTACTTTACCTATTGTTTAATTTGTTATAGGATCACCTTGTTAAATAAAAAAACTATAAAGACCACTTTGACCGGGTGCTTCCGTATTTTTTATGAAAAATATTGAATTATAAATAAATGACTTATCATAATCAAGGCCTTAATTAGGTACACAACGTTGCCTGAAACATATAAAAATACATTAAAACAAACCCACAGCCCATACCCAGGAAACAAACATTGATGTCCATCGTAACAATGTTCGTCGTCCACGCCGGGCATCGAACCTAGGCCTCCGCAGGCATAGTCAACATCACTGCCACTGAACGACGCAGTTAATATTATTATTTCATATAATTTAAGAATTCGCGCAAACCTTTTATTATGAAAGGGTTTCACCTTTTATTATGAAAATTTTGAGGAAGATGATAAAATTTTATGTGTAAACCATACATATTAATAAAAATACATTGAAAACACGATTTGTATATATTTTTTTTTTTAAAATAACTATTTTGAAATAGTTTTTCATACAAAAGCAGTTTGTAGTAGTATGCGAAGCGGGAGCGGGCCGAGAGCTCGCGGCAGATGCGAGCCCGCCGCCCCGCGCGCCGTGTTGCCGGAATTACAAAAATTGTGAATATTTCATTCGCATTATTACCCACTCGGCCGTTACGAATCGAACCGACACAATGGACTCGTGTTTCAGCCAGTTATTTTTTTTACGATTGTTTGGGATTTTGATGTAAATTTTTAGGTAAAATTCGCACCGAATCTGGTTTTACTTTATTATTTGAAAAGGGCGGTTGATCAAGGATCAATAACTTTTTATAACAATCTTGTGATTGATTACAAACTAGTTTCATGTCTTTTGACAAAATTGTGTGACGGTTACGCGTCAAATTAATATGTAGGAATTATATTAAATAATGAATTATAAAACTAATTCTGGTTTTTAAATATTGGTAAAAAATCTTTACAATTTGCCACAAGTGTCATGTATTGATTGGTAAAGAATAGCTGTAATAAGTCCAGATTGCTCGTATTTTTAAGGCCTCCGTAATTGCCTTCTATTGATTTGAGTGATTGTGTTATCATATTCAAAGAACAAAAATTAAATTAAAGTTACGTGTGATTGTGACAGTTAGACATGATCCCCTAACGGAGTTTTCTTATTCTCACTATTTCGTCCGCTATATCGTGCAGGTGAGAGCTGACAATCGCCTCGAAATAAAATATAGTTTCAAAAGGATTCGCATTTAATATTTATCCTCGTAGCCCTGTCCGGCCCTTTGTTCTCGACGGCGGCCGTTTAAACTTTTGATTCTGCAACTGGCAATAGTCGACTGGACCCTTCGCTATTCGATACATTATAGATGTATAGTAAAAAATAATCTAAAATGAATCTTATAAACCCTGACTCACAGTATTATTTCAATCGCTAAGAGTGCTGGTCGTTATGTCGAGTAGCGGCCTGCAGGTGGCTATTTCAAAGCTTGCGTCACGGGCTCTCCCCTTCCGGGTGTGATGAATAATTCCTTTTTCTCCGAGAGAATATTGTCTTTGTGAACTGTTCCTGTTACACACTGCTACATAAAGGTATGTATATTACGTATTACGTGATTCTAAAATTAGTAATCCGTTATACACGAAGGCCACATATAATTATTTTTTTTAGTTTTTTTAAGGGCTTATCTTAAACTAGAGGCTGCCCCGCAGTTTTTCCCGCGTAGATTTCTCATAAACACAAAAATCTGTTTTTTTTTTCCCGTTCCCGTGGGAATTTCGGGAAATCCCTTCTTAGTGCTCACCTACACTCCCTAAGGAACCTACATGCAAAATTTCAGCCAGCTACGCCCAGTAGTTTCGGCTCTGCGTTGTCTGTCAGTCAGTCAGTCAGTCAGTCAGTAACGGAAGAGTTTTATATATATTGATAACATACGCTCTATACATGTTTAAATTATCTTTTTTTTATTTTTATTCATGTTTTAGTGAAAAATACTCTTAGTTTAAAAAAATGCCAGTGAGATCCAAGAAATGGTCAGTCTTTGATCACTCGTTCTGATGTGATGTGTGTAGGTTATTGTAAGGCGCGCTCTCCTTCCTCGGCATTCACATTAAAACTGTCACCTTTTGTATGTTTCGCTTCACCTTCGTCCTTCGTCCACTGGCAAAAGTCTTGCACAAATTTAAAAATAACACTGGTTTTTTGCCCCTTTCCTCTACCAATGTTTGCAAGGTAAACTGCTGATAAGTTGGACAGAGCGCATCGTTTTGAACAAACAAGAACCATGTCCTTTTGCCTATCTTTTATTTAGTTTGTGAATGGACTACAATAAATATTTATTTTTGCCTGTATGCAATTGATAGTAAATGGAATCAATAATAATTGACCACACGTGAAATTGAAATCAAACTGAAAATATTAGTTTTGTATATCTGTCGTGAAGTATATACCACTATACAAAACAGTTGTACGTGTAGCACGTAGAATACTACTAGATATAGATCTAGCAACGTCCCTATGGCCTCAGCTGTTAAAAAAGTAAAGTGCCCTCGTGCCACTACTATTGTGGTGTAGCGAGCTGCATAATTTGTCGGGCACATGTCACACGTACGCATTTATATTTTGCATCCAAAAATAAAAAAAATGACCTATACTGCGATTATCCAGGAAGAATCCGTTGGATGGACAAGATCTTTTCATAAATTTTTTGCCCCGCGGACATTTCTCAAATCAAGCGTCTATCCAGGTGCAGCTTTTCACAAAAGACTCGATATTATGAATATATCGTGTTTTACTATTAAACTGTATTTTTATTGTTACAGTAAAGAACGCCACGCGTGACATTGAGGTCATTTGTTGTTTTTTTTTCTTAGTTGCAAGAGAAAAGTGAATTTGATATAACAGGAGAAATCCTTACTTGAACAGTAATTTTGTTTTAGTTTAGCTTTCAAATCTTAAACCTTTCTGGATTTACCGAAGGGCTGTTTCACCAGATCAAGCTACGCACTGGAGGAGGTGCGCTGAAGCAATTTACACCCTGCGGCGAGTAAAGGCGTGATCACAATATTTATTGCCCTCCGTGAGGTTTCACTTTGGTAACAGTGTTATTATTTATTGTACATCTTTATTTTGTTGTTATTTGCACGTATTTTAAGAAAATACTGTCTTAATTCCAATTATTCAAATAAGCTTTAAATTCATCGGCTAAAAGAAGCTTGTCTTTGATGAAAGTAGATCAACAGCCAAAATTAATTTTTAAAAATTAAGATTTTTACGTAGGGTAGATAGGTTATGTAGGAATGATAAAATATTTTATACAAGCTGCCCCGGCGAATTTCGTATCTCGCCGTACAGTTTTATATGAAAAATATTAATTGTTGATACCAACTTCCCCCTAATTTTTTCAAATTTTCTCACCTTTTAAACCTTCCTTGGACTACTACGAACGTTTTGAGACCAAAATTAGCTGAATCGGCCCGGCCGTTCTCGAGTTTTAGCGAGACTAACGATTTTATATATATAGTCTGCAAAATAGTAGATTTAGCTGAGATGAGGTTATAAAATAAACATCTAACTAAACTAAAACGATGTTATTTAGGTAACAGATAAGTTCTGTAATATTTTAATAAATTTAACATGAAGTTTCAATTATACGTCTTAGACATGCACAGGCTGCGGAGACACTCCGGTCTCAGATGGTTGTAAGCATTATACAATATTTCGAGGAGCCGGCAGCAAAGCAAGACGCGGCTTTGGGCAGCCGCGGCCGCTACCCTCGCCCTCGGACCTTCTGCTCCTGACATCACCTTTGACGCCCGCGATGGAGCAGCCCTTACGCAACCATCACAATCAATGATTTCTTACGTTGGGAAAATGGCAAATACGTGTTTTGTTGTATGTAGTTCATAAAATAATTACTCCAGCTTAGTACACCCACTAAAGTCAATACGATAAAAATGGACTTAGTCCGCATTCGCCCGGGCGAATAATAAATTTAATATATTTTTTTGAAAAATGTCCGCATTCGCCCTAAAACTTAGTCCGCATTCGCCCGAAATAAAAAATAGCGTAAAATATGAAAATACGGATCAAAGATTAACTAAACAAACTCCATGCAAATCAACAGGATACGCGCTCTGAAGCTGGAAGGCCAAAACTAGGCCAATTGGCAAACTATTTGGTAAAACTCAGGTGTTGACAGCAGCGGCAGCGTGAACTACACAGCGGCGTGGCGGCGGCGGCGCGACGAGTTGTCAAAAGTGTTAATGTTATAAAAATATTTCTATGTGCATAAGGTTGGTATTTTTTTACGTGTTAATCAACATGTATGTATGGTGTATGGTGGCTATTCACCTATCAAAGATTTTTTTTTATTACATCATTGGGATAAATAGACATAAGACTTACTTCATGGACAGTGTTATTAAAAAAAAATACAGTGCTAATATAAAATTAAACCCATAAAAAAACTTTTAAAGTTTACTCATGACATTGGAATTGTCAAAAAAATTACTTTTTAAAATAAATGCATACGTTTACAGAATTAAGTTACAGATTTTTTACTTACAGTAATTAACTTTGATTTATAAAATTATCCATCTCTAAATAGCTGGCGTTTCTAGTTTCAATTGGATAAGTACCCTCGGAAAATCCTTTCTACTTTAAATTAGTTTTAAACACCCTACCATTTCCTATTGTATGCTTTTCTGGCGGTTCGCCACCACAACAGCTAGTGGTCATACTTAGCTGGTGGCTACTAGCTAAACCCTGTCCGGGCGTAAGAATAGGTCTACGGTTTATGCCCTGCCAGTCGTAAGGGGCGACTAAAAGGGGTCTTTGGGTTCGTGGGTGTGAAGGGCCCGAAACACTCATCAAACGGCCCCGACATAGGTGGCGGCATAGCTTGTGGCTTGTGCCGCTGCCAGTGGCGTTACTACTATATAAGCCGAGAAGCCCGGCTTGCCCTATTAAAATTATTAAACTGCATTTACACTCTCCTAACTCATTATTATAAAAAAATTCGTTTACGTATTTTTTATAGTTCAAATATTCGCGCGCTTCTCGCTGTCAAGTTTGACGTTGACAGGTCATTGACACATGCACCACGATATTTCACGCATGTGTCAATACCGCTATCGCCGTTTCGCTCGCACTCGTTGGCTTCTTATTTGGCTTCGTTTCGAGCCGTGTTCTCTCTTTCTAACCTATTAAAAATTCGACAATGTACATACATGTAGGCAAGTAGCTATTAAGCACTTTACTATGAAATCGAAAGCCCTGCTTGCGTACGAAGTTAGCAACGAGCGAGCCGCTGCGCGAGAGAGAGGAAACACCAATTGGTTTGCTGTTCACTTCAGTTCGATTTTATTTGTCGTGTTTGTTCATTGTTAGTTTTTGTTTTGCAGTTTAATTTAATTAAAATGTTTTCAAGGAGCAAACTATTGTGCAATGTGTTGATTTAATTTAAATGAGTGTTTGAACTTTGGTTGACGGGAAGACGAGAAAAAGGTTAGTGGTTTGAAGTGCATTATTTCTCAAACGAATAAATATACCTACAGTAGGTTAGGAACCTAGGTTCTTTTAGGAGTTGGGCACTTATCCCTTAAATCATAGCCCAGGCTTGCTCTAACTTGAAATCCGAGGCACGCCACTGGCCGCTGCAACTCCAAAGGCGAGCCGGGGAGGGAACAACTTGCCCTTATCCGCTTATTCTTTAGATACAGATTTCATCATTGAAAAGTTTAAAGTAAAGGATTGCAGCATCTATATTTTTTTTTTTATAATTATGTCCTTTGATGAGAAATTCATTGTTATAAATGGTAAGTACTTGGCAAAGTTATTTACTTGAATGTATTTACAGTACATATAATTATTGCAGGCGAATGAGGACAACATTTCGGGCGAAAGTAGGATTTTAATGATTCGGGCGAAAGAAATCGGGCGAATGCGGACTAACTCTAAAAATGTGAAAGTAAAGTGTGTAAGTCTAGATCAACATTACATTATATGCATCAACGTTTCAGTTATCTTCACGTACCCGATGCACGTGGGACAGTTACATAAAAGTATTACCTTCCAGCCGTCAATACCTTTGGAACATGACAGGAAGGTCGGCATGTAATAGTGATAAAAAATATTTATCCGATTACGTAAAATATCAACTGACAATGCCGGCCAGCTGTGGGACTGCCCGCGGACCTCGATCGCACTTTTTTTCAATCGTTTTGCAACAATCTATCACAAATTGTTCCATTGAGCCTGCTCTCCAAACTTCCGATGAGAGAAGTCCAATTTCAATTCATCCCGGACGTGTCTAATTGTAAATTCATTAATCTTCAGCCGACACACCTACGGCCAGGCCACTTGTTCATGGTCAGTTGCTGACAGGAAATTGATAAGATTTTTTTGAGGCATTCAAAAAAAAAAAATTATTTCTCTTCAAAAATAAATAAACAATAGTTACTTACAATCACAATTACAATTCGATTCCCATCATTTATATATACCAACTTTGCAGTTCTAATTGTGTACTCAACCTTAATAATATTAAAATTAAGATTGTGACTTCATTCGTTGATGGAACATTGAAATGTACTTACCAAAGCAAAGCTATTAATAAAAGCCACCCACAAGTCTTTATAAATTTAAAACTACAACAGATTTAAATAAAACTTTTTTTTTTTCAATTATTTTAAGGTCACATAAAATGTATTTTTTTTTTTATTTATTTACCATCTATATTTTATACTAGAGGCTGCCCCGCGATTTCACCTGCGCAGATTTCTCTTCTCTCGTCTATCTAGGTACATACCTTAAAAAGTTAAAATGTAAGGTTTTCAAATTATTTACAATAACTAGATAATTTAAGGAGTTTTGATTAAGTGTGAGATGTGAGATGTAAATATATAATAATCTAAGCAAAAAGAAACAAGCCGCTTAGTAAAATAATCAATTTTATGTATGGTACAATTAAAGAGATACTGCCTTGCTTCGGATTATAGAAACCATTGTATACAAATAGCGTGACGATTTTTGCGGTATTTAATAACACCGTAGCCTGTCCGCCTGTCCAAAATGACACTAAATCCAAACATATAACAAGCTGTTTCCTCGACTTTGCTTGCGCTTTGTTATTTACTTATTCTGACAATGTAAATTAATGTAGTGCCTTTGAGTAAAAAAACATTAATTGTCTACCTACTTTTTGCCTTCAGTCACCAAGTGTCCTCCTCAGCAATTGTAATTTCGATCAGTTATAGCTAATTTTCATTGTTAAAAATATTATTTTAAACATACAGACATTTCGTAGTTTAAATATTAAAGGTAAGAATTTTTGTCGGAAAAAGAGCATTTAGAAGATTTAGCTATTGTGTAGGTGAATGTCACTCAAAATTTGTAACGTTACAAATAAAATCAAAAGTAAAGAAGGTAGGATTTTTCTTGCTTAAGTACACTTTTATACTGTGACGTTGAATTTGTAAAGTATTAACTCGGGACTTATTGTTACAATCTAAACTTTAGGTAGGTAATATGAATTTGAATAAAATATATTAAAAAAATATATATAATACGTGATTGTAAACGTTAGCCAACATTTTTTTTAAACTTTCGAAAGGTCTTTTTGCGTATAATTAATTATAAGGAGTTGTAAATAGTACCTAGTACCAATTTATTTAAAATTTCTTTACAATTTTAAGATATAATATCGAATGTTTTCAAGTTTAAGAAGTCTACGTCACAAAGGAAACTAAATTAAGCTAATTTAAACATATAAAAAATAGGTTGCGTGCTCTTTAGCTGACTAAGCCATATTTTTATTTACCTACATTAGTAGTTTAACATTTAGCTATTCATTTTCATTTGCTATTGTATACTCAAGAGGTGATTGTATAAATTTCGAGAAACAACATTTATTTACATTACTTATTCTTAGTTTCTTAAATAAACCCCAATGATAACTTTAATTCACATAATCGAAACGTTTTGCTGTTTCTGAACAATAGTCACAAATATTATATTTCTTGAAAGAAAATATCCCATTTCCGCATCTTCCCGCAACAATGACCGCGCCGCCGCCGCCCCGCACTATTCAAATACGCCCGGACTAGTTTTTGCACAACGAACGAATTAATGGATAACCAAAAATCTAAGTTAAATAAAAAAGAGGCTTATTAAATGTTGGTTTCGTGTAATAACATGTTGAAGGTTTTTTCATTGTTTCCATCGAACAGCGCCGAGATATCCGGTTACGGTCATTAAATATTATGCCTCTGATGAAAGGGAAACTGCAGTTTGTTTTTTCATAAAATTGAAGTTTTTGCTCTTATGCGGAAGTTGACGCAACCGAAATCTGGAGTCTGGAATCAGTTTCGCTTTTAACCGCGAATATGAGCATGAGCACAATAACTTTTAATACCAATACGCAATTATATTAGGAGGGAAAAAAAACGGCCAGCCGTTACCAAGTAACTTGGCGTTACATTTGTTATATATAACTCGGCCATTATATTTTCCCTAACGTAATTTAGCTTATTAAGTTAAAAATCTACATTTTTGCGAATTCAAAGAAATTCGCGTGAAGAACATTTATCAAGTCGACAAAGAGAGTGAGACCGCTCTCAAAGGAGGCCTGCTCTGGACAGATTTAATTTGTTGCGAAGGTCTTTATAATTGGAACATAAAGATTGCGAGTAATTAATTTTCGCAGCGAGTCAGGAGCAAGGAGTGGAAGCATTGAGCCGACGCGGCGGACGCACCGAGACTAATTAATATTAATGACCGGGGAAGGCGCCGCTCATTCTGACCGATTCCTTTATCTCCGAATAGCCACTTAAATTTATAGAAAACCTTAAAATTATTAATTTAATTCTTGTTTCTTAGAAAGTAAATTTCCAAGGTGCTATGTATGTAATAAAATAAGGCGCAATGTGGAAACCAAGCGATGCTGGCTGAGCAGGCGAAGGCGGAGGCGGTGTGGCGGCGGTGTGGCGGCGGCGGAGGCGTGACGCGCGGTGACCGATGAGTTCGCACTAAAAGCCGGACGGAAGCGCGGCCGGGCTCGGGTTACAGCCAGCGTGGGACCCCAGCCACCATCGACCTCGCGCAGGGACGGACTTGGATTCAATAAGTGGCCCTACTTATAAAATGCTAATGCAAATAAGTTGAAATGGAAATAAGTTTTTCTAAGAAATACATAATGTAGTTTTGATTCATTAATGTTCAAGCAAATTTGTGCCGAATTTTTGCATCATTAGATAATAACTTTGTAGTATATTTAGATAATCTTATGTACCAGTTACTATACTTACATGACATAGACATGACATTACCGTACTAGGATTATAATAATTCAGTTATAGAATATTAAATTATCTCATGTATATATTTCGGCTGCCCAAATTCAAAACCTAGTAACTGGTGTTTTTGCAAAAAACCTGTTTTTGTCATTTTTCGACTTACTAGGCGGTATCGATTTGATATGGACCTTAAAACACCCAGTTTCCTACGTATTTTTTAAAATAAAATTTAGCAAGTCTACCCAATTTGGAAAAGTTATTAAAATTTCCATGAAGTACAAATTCTAAACATAGCATATCGGATTACAAATAAAAAAACCTAGCAACTCAACCGACTTACTAGGTTATGAATTTGAAAGCTGACTTACTATGTTTTGAATTTGACGCCGATTATAAAATCAATCAAATTTTGGTGGAATTTAGTAAGTTAAAAAAACAGTAAGTCAAACAAGGAAAATTTGGCTGAATTAACCCCGAGTCGTAACCAAAACTAAATTCTGCCACAAATAAACCATTTGTATAACTTTTAAATGAATCCACTTCAAAAAATAACATTTGTCACTCGAAACGTATAACTAAAAATATAAAATGCTATAAAAAGTAGAGAATTAACTCAGAGATTGTATTAACTAAGTATGAAATACTATGTTTTGAAATTGTTTTCATTGTCATATTTGGGTAAATTTCCAAAAAAAAATATAGTGGGATCGATTTAAGTGTAACTATAACTTCTAACACGACTACAAGTAGTACAAACTATAGTCAACAATATAGTCAAACTTTTGGTCAAACACCCAAATCACTATTGCTTCTGGTTTCTTCAGGGCAACGAATTAAAGTGGCCGACCCGTTTTTTGGCTCTCCTGAACATTTTTGTTAAAACGAGTTACTAGGTTTTGATTTTAAGCAGCCGATTTGTCATCTCCTAAGCGAGAATTACACAAAAAATAGGTATTTGTCATTGCAAATTATTTTAGTTGAAAAAACAACTTAAAAAAACTTAATAATAGAGTAAGCTGTTTTCTTCTATAAGTTTTAAAAAGTTAATTAACATGGTTATATTTTATTAGAATAGAATCATTTGACAGAGGAGGGCTCGTTTGGGGGCGTCTCCAGGCGACCATTGTCGTAAGGCAAGGCAAACATTTGTTTGCCTGAGCCAATTAGTGGGCACCCTGAACTACCTCGCCTCTATCAGTATAGGATACTTTACGAAATAAGGTATCAATATTAATTAGATTAGTCTAATTTACTTTCAATAAGCGATATCTTGTATCCTGTATTGAATAAATAATTTTTTACTTTTTTTTTACTTTACTATTAGTCCAGCCCTGGTGGAGTGAAGATACGTAAATATTGCATAACGCCATCTGAAGTGTTTTGCGAGCTCTTCCCGTGACCATGTGTGACGTTTCATTCACCGTCCCGTGTTAAAGTAAAAAAAAAAAAAGCTTTCATCAGGAAAAAAGTTCCTGATGTTACTTTTCATGAACTCAGATCCTTTCTGAAATTTTCAAGATTTCAAATTAAGCTGACAACACCACAGCTTTGACGCTATTATGTAGTACTTTTTAAACTTGCTTTTGAAAATTCTCCATTACTTTAATGCCCGACCGTCTAAGCATTTACATACATATAACAATAGGTATTTCGATAAGGCATAGGTTTTTTGACATATTTTGTGTGTCAAAGTGGCTAAGCACTTTAAAGAGTGTCTTAGGCTAACTTAAAATTATTGTAGTTTATTGGGTAACTAAATCTAAATCTTGTGTTCAGATAAATGTTTACTCTACATTTATTTCAAAGATATGTATCCAAGTACTCTAAACAAATCCATTCAGTACCCAACTACAAATCTGCAGCGTATGTCGATATGTATCCAATATGCGCGCGGCTTCACTTGCACAAAGAAGTAACGAATATATGTAAGACGGTTATAATCGAACCGAAAGTGGGTTAAGCAAAAAAGCGGCAATATGTTTTGTTGTAAAAAAAATTGAAAGAAATAAATCTGCACGTGTGCCGGCCGAATTGCCGACGTTCGCACTCGAGTGCAGTTTAGCTGCTGAGGGATCTCGAGGCGATGCCTACGATGTACGGAGAGTACCTCCGTGCCACGCTAAAATCGGTGCTTCTGTTGTAGACCAGGAAAAAACTAGACGGATGGACATAAAATAGCCCTTTTGCTTGACTTATTCTGGATGATCCCTAAATGTGATATGCGACCAATAGTTTTGTGTTGGAAGCCACAAAACAATAGGTGTTTGACACAGGTATACATATTTCGACGTCGAAGGACCCTTTAATGCATATAGAATATCTTTATATCTGTAAATAAAAAATAGTTATTATACTAATGTTTTTTTATTATATACTTACATAAGATACAATACTTGATTATGAACAGAGTAGCAGATCAGCGTGATGAACAGTACAAGGTAGCAGAGTAGTTATCTTGTATTTATGTATGTTTAGTCAGCGCTCATTCAAGCAATTATATTTCATTCTTAACCGCTGAAGAAAGGAATCGTTCCTCATAACAGTTGAGCATTGTAATCTGTACACCTATGCCGACAAAGGTGGTGTTTTGCTATAGCCGCAATGATAGCCCAACTAGCTGATTATTTAGAATTTAATTTAATTGGTCTGATGATTGAAGTGCTTATATGTAATGTGCAGCGGACCACGCCGTTTTCATTGAAATCACGTAATCACTTTTCATAGAACATTTTAAATTAAATAATATTTTGCTTCATGTTTTAGTTTTTCAATAGTTACTAAGTATTTGTAGGATTGTCTAACATTCACACGTGTGTCACGTCACGAGTTACAAAGGCTCAAAATCACAGAATTTGCAATCGGATCCAACAATACATTCAAATGAAAGTGCAAGTGTTGTAATAATACTTCATTTCCACTGTATCCTTCACATTCCGACATTTTTTCTTCTTTCATCTATCTTATTGTTTGCCCGTCAAATTTTAGTTATAAATGATCGAAGCCCCGATATCGATTTAACCCAAAATCACTATCGCTTCATTTGACGCAACCAATAACCATACTTTGTGAATTTCTCAGGTGAATTTGAACACTTCTCCTATTTTATAAGGTGCAATTTTAGGTGGTAATAAACATAATGCTTTTACCTGAAGATAAATAAAGAGAGATTCAAATATTTTTCAGTTTTGTATATTGGCACTGCCTGGAGTAGTACTTATAACAATCTGCTTTTATCTGGATCAGCTATATAAATGTATCGCTACCTACACTACCCATTTAATTTAAAATCTAAATTGTTTAAGCACACAGACCGATTTGTAGAATTTAAAAAAATATATCCTTTGAATTCAAGGAATAGAGCGACGAACGAGTAATTAACTCGCTTTTTGTGACCAACCCACGTACATTTGATTTATTTTAGGACCTTTTCTGAACCAAGAATTTGCAAAATATTGGAGACCATCGATGGGCTTACAGCGATACTCAAACCATTTGCCGGCTGTACGCTCCATCTCGTTTCTGAGTCAATCTCCATCGAGGGGCTGTAATGTTTTGCAAACTCTTGTTAATTTTAATTTTATTTTATATCGAAGAAAACGTGCTATGAATTTGATATTGCAATACACTAGGCATTAAATAACCTATTATTGTCATGCTTGGATGTGCATGCTTGTGATTTCTCCAAAGCATATTGGAGAAATCACAATAAATAATTGCTTTAATTTTTTTTACTTTATTGTTCATTTTAAAATTGCTTGACAAGTCATTTGATGTAAACAATCCGTAAATCCGAAGACAGGGTTATTATTTTTAAAACCTAAGTATCCTTTTTTATAGGTACCGCAGAGCCTCCCTGTAGTTTGGGAACTTCAGCGGTCCCAGAGTTTCGTTGAAAGCGATTCTCGGAATCTAGAAAAAGAGCAGGTACACGCTTGCCGCGCCGAGAGTGAAAGGGGCGATGCAATTCGAGACTAGCCCAATTTCGCGTCAGCATCGTTAACTGACCTTGCGGCTGTTTTTGTGCCTTCCCCGGGGACGGATCAGATACTGGAACCGATTCTGGTGCGAATGTAAAGTAGCAACACGTGGGAACACGGCCCTCCTCGGAGATCGAACCGATTGCATTATTTGCGTTATAAAAGTGAAATCTTTACAGGCCTTTGTGGATAGAATTTCTATGCAAATACATAGAATATAAAATATTAGTATTATTTAGGAATATCAAGTGGACCAGAATATCACAATTTCACAATACGAACCTACTTATCAACTTAAAATTGAAAATTTGTTTGTATGAACCGTATGGCGGTCTAGGAGGCCGTAACAGGTTTGTCTATGGGTGGTCTATGGTATCGTCAGCCCTAGACTATATTGCCAAAGAACAAGAGCTATTTTGCAAAACAGAAAATCCGGAAGTGTTACGGCGACCTTATTTCATTAAGCCAATTATAGCAGATACATTGTAAAATATCTCTACACGCGGCAGTACTAGTGGAAATCTCGGAAAAAAATCTTCTAAACCATAGCCAAAATCAAAAATGTTGCTCAATGATGCACTATATAATCTTGCTTTGAATTTTTAAGGCACTTTGTGTAAATTTGATTTCGGCCATGCTTTAGAAGTTTTTTTTTTTCCGGGTTGGCAACCCTCTACTCTAAAACACAAGTATTTCGTTTAAGTTAAATATATATTTGTACCATTTCTCGCAACACGAGTATAATATAATAACCTAATCCTTTTTTTTATTTTTAGTTCATAAGGTTGTCGATTATCTACCTAGTGGGAACAGGAAGTATAAGTGTGTATATAGTAACTTAATGGTTTTATTGAAATTATAAAATTTTGTTTCGGCTTGTTACGTGTAGTTACAGTAACCAGTCCTATAAAATATATTAGGTATGTTTTATAAAGCTTTAGAAATCAGTAAAATCGTTGGGAGAGGATTCGATACGTCTTCTCGTGTTACACAATCGGCCGGCCTCGATTGTGTCCGGCATGTCCAAGATCTTTATCAGAATTCCCGAATCTGCTCGAATAAAGAACTCGCCGCGATTTGTTCCAGCTCCAACCGGCCGCGCGCGCTCTCCGTCCGCTATCGCCCAGAAATCGCATACCTTTTTCGCATTGTCCACGACCTACCTATAAAATCCAAAATATATTTGTTATATCTATGTAATCTATTCAGCAAAAAAATATTAAGTACCTAATAGTATCAACATAATGTTCATTACAAATTTATAAAACAACATTTAAAAAAATTCATTTTTGAAACATTGGCACGGCACTTTTGCAAACAATAAAGGTAGATCTTCAGGCGGGAAAAAATAACCTAGAGCCTGTTATTGGAATTACTTACACATTAGAGTTTGAACGTGTTACGAACGTGTTAGAGTAAAAAAGGTACACCTGTTTTAAGACTTATAAAATATTATTTTTAATTACATTTAAAGGAATAACTGTGCTCTCTCTTTAATCAAAATTAATTTGCTTGCAAATTTGTAACATTGTTCAAAATATCTAGTAGTATACATACTTAATTTAAAGTTACGGAACTGCTACACTAAAACTCTGATAATATTCGAAACTTTCCCACGCATCACCTACCTCACACTAAATCGGACCTTTTCACATAGAATTTAAATGTTGGACAGCAATTCTACTTGCGCAAACGCGCAAACTTTTTTTCAATAAATAATCCCTTACGTGTGGTGGACTTTCTAATGCAAAGTCGTGGGAACGCAGGTGGGGAAGGGTTTCGTCCACGGCGCCCCGCCACCCCGCCGCCCCGCCGCCGCCGCCCCGCTCTACCTATACCGCGCTTTGTGCAACACTCCGACGCAGTCCAGTTGCACAAAAGTTAACATTAGCCTTTTGTGGAAACGTCAGGTGATGTTCGCCTAATAGATAATTTATGAAGCAGCCGCAAAAATATGTCAAACTTTAGATCGAGCATTTTAAAATATTAGGGTTGTTTGCAAGGCAATAAAAGGCTTCTTTGTTTGGGTCGTTTCGCGACCGTCATACATCTTCGGTTATCTTATAAGATTGTTGCTGATAAATTTTTTTCTTCTTTTTTTACTAATAATATAACATGTCATAGTAGGTAACTTTGGCTTTCATTTAATAGCGATATATTAATGAACAAATATTATGCATTATTATAAGTATTGAGTTGTTAGATTGAATACTTAACATCTTGTTGACAGGACATAAACGAACAATAAATTAAAGAGTGGCAAGGTGTCGCGGGTGTAATCCTGCGCCAGCGCAGCGCGGCACGTCGCCGCTCCGCCACGCGCTTACTATTTTATGACCGACAATACACGCTGCACTCACAAATCTCCAAACTAACACAAGTTAATTTCAAAAGTCAGCAGATTATCGTTAAAATGACGTTGACTTTAGTCGTTGCGTGTGAGCCTGGCACAAAGCCGACGGAACACAGAACCAATCAATGGATATTGAATTCGCAATGCACGTAATCTATTCTAACAGCGTAGTATAACAAAAAAAACGGGAAAAAAGGAGTCCTTAAGTAAGTATATGTGGTAAATAAATGTAGGTAAAAGTACTAATTTACTTAAAAGCTCGCTCATTGCCATTAACTTAACCCCAATGTTAAACTCCATTTACACATTAATCCTTTCTCTCAAACAGTTAAAATGTTAAAGTAAAGGGGTCGCGTTATATAGTGAGCATGCCAATGGGATAGCATAAGAATTATTTATTTATAACGCAACCCTTTCGTCCAATGGAACCGCGGGACTGTGTGGTTCATGGGGAATAAAAAATGAATCCTGTTCCCTCTGACAAAAAACGTACAAGACGCGAGTTGGCGGCGGCGCTCGCGCGGTTATGTGATAGGGGCCTAGTAATAACCCTTTCTCTGTTAAAGGGTTAATCGACCAATAGGATTCATGTGAGAGGCGTGGCATTCTGGGCGTTCTTGATTTAAACCAGTTACTTTTTAATTGATAAGAAATAAAGCTGACGGCCTCTCTCGGTAGCTCTTTTTTAATACTATTGAGGTTTCCTTGAACAGTTGTAATATTTTACAACAAAAAAAAACAATCTTCTTTAATAATAATAACATTGAAATACCTACTCAATTTTATTTGAGATAATCCTAAGCAACCTAAAACCTAGTTAAGTATTATATTCTCTGTGCTTAAACGAACATCAAACAAAACAAAAAATAAAGGTACAGACGTAAGTGAAATGTTAATTATGTGGCCTATTAATATGATATTAGTACAAATTGTTGTTTTAATATTTAATTGCACTGTGACTATTCGTTTTACTAACGCTTTTTTGCAGGCAATTCAGTTGACTAAATCTAGAAAATTATCAAATACTTATATAAAGCAAAGATAATGAATTTTAAATTTTCATTATTCAAGAAAACAGATACATTAGAGTAATGGCTTAAAAGATAACACTTTTTCAAAACAAAGAGTATAAAATATTACGGGTTATTACGATAAGTCTTAAAATTATTTTAATTTCCTTTTAGTCTCGAAGCTAAATTATGATTCAGTTCTATAAAAAAAAGTACACCATAGCTTTTATTACGGACTGGCATAGCTTATCTGAAGGCGATATAATATTTAACGTTCCCGCATGTTCTAAAGGGCAGAAAGTCCAGTACAAATAACTTAAAAGCTGTGGTCGCCCTCCCAGGATCAATTTAAGATAGCCATGGTGACCGTTATTGATAGTAAAGTGAACTACAAATGTTAATAAAAATTTTATCCCATCAGCTCGAAAATAAGACTTTTTGGTTACTGGTCTCTGGTCGTAAAGTTCCTCCGGTTTATAGCAGGTCAATTATCAATTTTTATACATAATATTGGCCTCTGAATAATTATGATGCATAATTGTAGACTACAATATAAATTTTCTCGTCGGATGGAATAAAAAGCCGAATATAAAACTTGGGGGTAAAGTTATTCTGCTTCGGGTGAGGTTACAACCCTTATCAATATATAGAAAACTCTTTCGTTACTGACTGGCTGGCTGACTGACTGACTGACTGACTGACTGACTGACTGACTGACTGACTGACTGACAGACAACGCAGAGCCGAAACTACTGGGCGTACAAAGCTGAAATTTGGCACGTGGGTTCCTTGGTGAGTGTAGGTGAGCACTAAGAAGGGATTTCCCGAAATTGCCACGGGAACGGGTGAAAACGGGATTTTGTGTTTATGAGAAATCTGTGCGGGTGAGACCGCGGGGAAGCCTCTAGTACTATAATACATCAATGAACCCCCCCCTTGTTGCATAATCTACTATTAATTCCTGGGCTATCTTATTAAATGAAACAGATAAGTACATAACCTACCACTTTATCGTTCTGCTTTCAGAACCTAGGATAGTAACTTTCGTAGAACTGTATTAGGTATATTATCTTTGTCTTAACAACTTTGCTTTGAGAAGTCTGATTAAATTTCATATGTTATAAGTAAAAAAATGTATGAAGTCGCATATAAAAAAAATGTATACCAGAGATACTAGATCATTAAAAATAATAAGTAACTTTTCTTAAACACTTTACTTCCATTTGTGCGTACGTTCAACAAATTATCACTTAGTTCCGTTAGTAAGATGAAATGTTAAGTACTTATTTAAATTTTATTATTTTCTGTAGAAAAAATAATATACTGACACCAGCATTTTCGGCTCGAGGCTAATTTACTTAATTTATTTTACATGGTAAAGTAAAGGTAGCGATTACTGAAACGCCATTAAACGTCTGTTGCTTTGAATAATGTATAGCTGACACGATACAATTCTTAAAACTACAAATAACAATCGCCTATTAGTATGGGAAATACAAAATTGTCCCCTATCGAGTTATTGAGCCGAGCGGGTATTACATCAACTTGGACTTTTCTTTTTTGTAAATAATCGATGCGGTAATGAGGAGGCCTTTTAAAATATCATAAAGTGGTGTACAAAAAGCGCAGAATACACGAGCGACTGAGCGACATAGGGGCGTATTGACACCAGGAGCGCGATGCCGCGATGTGGGCGATTGTTTCCACTAATTGGTTAAATAGCGCGACCTAATTGCGGACGGACACGGAAGCACCCTTGTAAAATAAATTAACTGACCGGATACGATTCATGTTATACAAAATTTTCAATTTAATCAACAACCAAGCCTCAATACTCTATTACAAAAAAAAAAAAGGTAGGTAACGACAATCTTTGACTCTGCTTTAAATCAAATGAAATCTTAACAAAGTTATTTGTATTTAACACTTTCGGCTCTACTACAAAAACAGTTAAACAAACCGGTTTTATGATCTAAGCAATGACGTTAAAACTGAAATGTAGTTGTCATAAAAACTTTTTATCAAAAAATTAAACCGCCGAAAAAACTGAAAAGCATTAAATAATTGGGAAACATTTTCTATTGGGACTTAATTTACTCACTTCTTAAAGTAATTTTGGTTAACCAAGAAATTTTAAGTCGGTGCCACACCACACAAGCAAATTCCTTAACTACCTATAGCGCGATGCGCGGCGGCACACGTTTTTCGGTTATTTCTTTAAATTTCAGGTAATTTAGTGATCGTTATTCGTTGATTCTGTGGCACCGACTCAAAATTTCTTGGTTAACCAAAATTACTTTAAGAAGTGAGTAAATTAAGTCCTAATAGAAAATGTTTCCCAATTATTTAATGCTTTTCAGTTTTTTCGGCGGTTTAATTTTTTGATAAAAAGTTTTTATTTTTTGCTTTTCAGTTTTTTTTGGACTAATTTTTTTGACCCCAGCCAATCACCCTCCACAGGATGGTCGCACCCTACAAGGCGGCCACACAACCTGGTGAAGGTTTAGGGACTAACAGAATGAGGTTCGATCACGCACGACCGGTCGGTGAGGCGATTTTTGAGGGAGGCCCTTGTCCAGCAGTGGACGTCTATCGGCTGAGATTATGATTATTAACATTCATATAAAAAAGACTCATAATTATACCTAGCAGTTATTATGTAAATCACAACACGGCAATACAATCTGTGAGTGAACAATAAAGTTACCCCTATTTTTCCACCCTTAGGGTTGGAATTTTATTTTCAAATTTTTATGGGACCAACTTCAAGGTATACCCTGTCGATTAAAAAAGGAATTATCAAAATCGGTCCACACAGTAAAAAGTAATGCGTGATCATACATAAAAAAAATAAAAAAAATAAAAATATACGCGACGAATTGAGAACCTCCTCCTTTTTGTTTTTTCGTCGGTTAATAAAAAAAACAATGACTGTAATGAAATACGCCACATTAACTAAATACATTACTGTCTGAAATTTTATGTACTTATAGCAATTAAAAATGGTATTGCAATCACCTGAATTAAAACATGCAAATACTGACGCTAAAATGGACATTAAATCATAAAGTTGTTTGTTGGACATTGTAACGGCCAAATGGATTAGGATGACATCACAAGGTAAAGTTCCGTTGGAGGACAGCGAGGCAGTTTATCACGGTAATCCGGCGAAGGCGCATTAGTCAAATTAACACGGCATAAAGCCTGGTGCGGCGAGCGCTGATTAGCGGCGGGCGGACGCTCGCGGGCGCGACGCTCTGCCTAATTGACCTAAAAGTGCTGGACACGAATCGGTTGCTTCCATCGTTACTCATTTAGCCGAGGGCTGCTACGTACTGATTTTTAACCCCCCAACGAAAAATTCAGAGAGGGGTGTTATAATTTTAACGTGTGTATCTGTCTGTCTGTGTATCTGTCTGTGGCATCGTAGAGCCCAAACGGCTGAACCGATTTTCGTTTAGTTTTTTTTGTATCATAGATAATTTCAGGCCGAGTGTTCTTAGCCATGTCTGATGAAGATCTGATCAGCGGTTTGAAGATGATCAGCTCTTGAATAATGGATGATAGGATCTAGATAGCTTCCTTATGTCCGATCGATTTGTAATTTGGTAGCATGTTACATCTATGTTATAGAAAGTATTTGGTAAGGTAACCATGACCTGAGCTGCCGTTTGAAGATGATCAGCTCTTGAATAATGGATGAGAGGATCTAACTAGCTTCCTTATGTCCGATCGATTTGAAATTTGGTACCATGTTACATCTTTGCTATAGAAAGTATTTGGTAAGGTAACCATGACCTGATCTGCCGTTTGAAGATGATCAGCTCTTGAATAATGGATGAGAGGATCTAACTAGCTTCCTTATGTCCGATCGATTTGAAATTTGGTACCATGTTACATCTACGATATAGAAAGTATTTGGTAAGATAACTATGACCTGATCTGCCGTTTGAAGATGATCAGCTCTTGAATAATGGATGAGAGGATCTAACTAGCTTCCTTATGTCCGATCGATTTGAAATTTGGTACCATGTTACATCTATGTTATAGCAAGTATATGGTAAGGTAACCATGACCTGATCTGCCATTTGAAGATGATCAGCTCTTGAATAATGGATGAGAGGATCTAACTAAGTAGCTTCCTTATGTCCGATCGAGTTGAAATTTGGTACCATGTTACATCTATGATATTGAAAGTATATGTTAAGGTAACCATGACCTGATCTGCCGTTTGAAGATGATCAGCTCTTGAATAATGGATGAGAGGATCTAACCACCTTCCATTTGTCCTATCGATTTGAAATTTGGTACCATGTTACATCTATGATATAGAAAGTATATGGTTAGGTAACCATTACCTGATCAGCCGTTTGAAGATGATCAGCTCTTGAATAATGAATGAGAGGATCTAACTAGCTTCCTTATGTCCGATCGATTTGAAATTTGGTGCCACGTTACATCTATAATATAGAAAGTATTTGGTAAGGTAACCAGAGATGTGACTTATCTAAGATAAAAGTATCTTAAATACAGATACAAAATACGTATCTTCAATCTTGTATCTAGATACAATTTTTAAAATGCATTTTGTATCTGGTATTTAAATACTTTTGTTAGGTATCTTAGTACCTTGAAGATACTTTGTTTGCAAAAAACTTTAAGATTGGATTACGAGGGTATGTTTGTGCAATTGTGCATGGCGTTTTAATTTTTTCTTGTTCAGAGGAAAAAAAAATATTGTTTCTTTGTATCGCATAAACTCTGTCCATAACTAACTAGACCTATATTTAAAAAAAAAAACATTAGAATCCTGAATAAATTATTCCTGACTAGCTTTCCCGGCGAACTTCGTATCGTGCCTCACACACAATTTCAATTTGTGTTAAATCAATTTCTCACCCCCCCCCCCTTAGTATGATGTTTTTTTGGCAAAAGTCAACCCTGCCTACTTTAAAATTCACAGTTAAAGATCAGAGGCTCACGAAAGCTTCATTAAGGTCATGATCGAAGGCTAAGTAGTTAGGCTACCTAAGTTACTAACAAAATAACCAAGTATTGATTTTATTAAATTTTTTAATGTGGCTGAAACAAAAAAATAAATGTGCATTTTTTTACGGTTTTTCAAAGTTACCACAAAAATATGCAGATGTTTTTTTTATTTTTTGTGTTTTATTGTTAGCTTTTGAGTTGTTCTCCAAAATGGTACTAGATTTTATTTATTTACGTCTATTACTATTACTTCAGAAATTATCAACTACCAAAAAGACCCTTCGCTTTCACCTTCTAATTTAAGATTTCAGTTTAACCCATTTTTATTAAAAAAAAGTCAATATTGAATTAATTTGTTAGTTATTTAGGTAGCCTACCTACTTAGCCTTCGATCAAGACCTAAATTAAGTGTCCTATTACGCGAACAGTGGCGCCACTCTAACTGTAACACAAAAAATAAAAAAAAGTATGTGCATTTTTTTGTGGTAACTTTGATAAACCGTACAAAATGCAAGAAAATTTTTGGTAGTAACTTCGGTAGCCTAACTACTTAGCCTTCGTTCGATCGAGTACTTAATGAAGCTTCTGTGATCCTAAGATCTTTAACTGTGAATTTAAAAGTAAGAGAGGACGACTTTTGCAAAAAAAAAAAACGTCATACAGATGTGAGGCTGCGAACCCACATTTGGGGTGTTTTCGTCGATAAAATTGATCATAGAATAAATACACCCTTAAAATTATATTATATGTTTCCCGGACACACTGTATAATGTTGTTTGTCCAATATACGAAACGAACGCGAATTACTCTTAAAAAAAAAATCATAAAAAAAAAGTTATGTAAAAAGTATTTTTCTATAAAAAAGTATCTTCAAGATACGTATTTTGTATCTTGTATTTCAGATACTATTTTAGAAAGGTATTTGCATCTGGTATCTGAAATACTTATTTAAAAAAGGTATTTGTATCTTGTATTCAGATACTTTATTCAAGGTATCTTGTACATCTCTGAAGGTAACCATGACCTGATCGGCCGTTTGAAGATAATCAGCTCTTGAATAATGGATGAGAGGATCTAACTAGCTTCCTTATGTCCGATCGATTTGAAATTTGGTACCATGTTACATCTTTGCTATAGAAAGTATTTGGTAAGGTAACCATGACCTGATCTGCCGTTTGAAGATGATCAGCTCTTGAATAATGGATGAGAGGATCTAACTAGCTTCCTTATGTCCGATCGATTTGAAATTTGGTACCATGTTACATCTACGATATAGAAAGTATTTGGTAAGATAACTATGACCTGATCTGCCGTTTGAAGATGATCAGCTCTTGAATAATGGATGAGAGGATCTAACTAGCTTCCTTATGTCCGATCGATTTGAAATTTGGTACCATGTTACATCTATGTTATAGCAAGTATATGGTAAGGTAACCATGACCTGATCTGCCATTTGAAGATGATCAGCTCTTGAATAATGGATGAGAGGATCTAACTAAGTAGCTTCCTTATGTCCGATCGAGTTGAAATTTGGTACCATGTTACATCTATGATATTGAAAGTATATGTTAAGGTAACCATGACCTGATCTGCCGTTTGAAGATGATCAGCTCTTGAATAATGGATGAGAGGATCTAACCACCTTCCATTTGTCCTATCGATTTGAAATTTGGTACCATGTTACATCTATGATATAGAAAGTATATGGTTAGGTAACCATTACCTGATCAGCCGTTTGAAGATGATCAGCTCTTGAATAATGAATGAGAGGATCTAACTAGCTTCCTTATGTCCGATCGATTTGAAATTTGGTGCCACGTTACATCTATAATATAGAAAGTATTTGGTAAGGTAACCAGAGATGTGACTTATCTAAGATAAAAGTATCTTAAATACAGATACAAAATACGTATCTTCAATCTTGTATCTAGATACAATTTTTAAAATGCATTTTGTATCTGGTATTTAAATACTTTTGTTAGGTATCTTAGTACCTTGAAGATACTTTGTTTGCAAAAAACTTTAAGATTGGATTACGAGGGTATGTTTGTGCAATTGTGCATGGCGTTTTAATTTTTTCTTGTTCAGAGGAAAAAAAAATATTGTTTCTTTGTATCGCATAAACTCTGTCCATAACTAACTAGACCTATATTTAAAAAAAAAAACATTAGAATCCTGAATAAATTATTCCTGACTAGCTTTCCCGGCGAACTTCGTATCGTGCCTCACACACAATTTCAATTTGTGTTAAATCAATTTCTCACCCCCCCCCCCCTTAGTATGATGTTTTTTTGGCAAAAGTCAACCCTGCCTACTTTAAAATTCACAGTTAAAGATCAGAGGCTCACGAAAGCTTCATTAAGGTCATGATCGAAGGCTAAGTAGTTAGGTTACCTAAGTTACTAACAAAATAACCAAGTATTGATTTTATTAAATTTTTTAATGTGGCTGAAACAAAAAAATAAATGTGCATTTTTTTACGGTTTTTCAAAGTTACCACAAAAATATGCAGATGTTTTTTTTATTTTTTGTGTTTTATTGTTAGCTTTTGAGTTGTTCTCCAAAATGGTACTAGATTTTATTTATTTACGTCTATTACTATTACTTCAGAAATTATCAACTACCAAAAAGACCCTTCGCTTTCACCTTCTAATTTAAGATTTCAGTTTAACCCATTTTTATTAAAAAAAAGTCAATATTGAATTAATTTGTTAGTTATTTAGGTAGCCTACCTACTTAGCCTTCGATCAAGACCTAAATTAAGTGTCCTATTACGCGAACAGTGGCGCCACTCTAACTGTAACACAAAAAATAAAAAAAAGTATGTGCATTTTTTTGTGGTAACTTTGATAAACCGTACAAAATGCAAGAAAATTTTTGGTAGTAACTTCGGTAGCCTAACTACTTAGCCTTCGTTCGATCGAGTACTTAATGAAGCTTCTGTGATCCTAAGATCTTTAACTGTGAATTTAAAAGTAAGAGAGGACGACTTTTGCAAAAAAAAAAAACGTCATACAGATGTGAGGCTGCGAACCCACATTTGGGGTGTTTTCGTCGATAAAATTGATCATAGAATAAATACACCCTTAAAATTATATTATATGTTTCCCGGACACACTGTATAATGTTGTTTGTCCAATATACGAAACGAACGCGAATTACTCTTAAAAAAAAAATCATAAAAAAAAAGTTATGTAAAAAGTATTTTTCTATAAAAAAGTATCTTCAAGATACGTATTTTGTATCTTGTATTTCAGATACTATTTTAGAAAGGTATTTGCATCTGGTATCTGAAATACTTATTTAAAAAAGGTATTTGTATCTTGTATTCAGATACTTTATTCAAGGTATCTTGTACATCTCTGAAGGTAACCATGACCTGATCGGCCGTTTGAAGATAATCAGCTCTTGAATAATGGATGAGAGGATCTAACTAGCTTCCTTATGTCCGATCGATTTGAAATTTGGTACCATGTTACATCTTTGCTATAGAAAGTATTTGGTAAGGTAACCATGACCTGATCTGCCGTTTGAAGATGATCAGCTCTTGAATAATGGATGAGAGGATCTAACTAGCTTCCTTATGTCCGATCGATTTGAAATTTGGTACCATGTTACATCTACGATATAGAAAGTATTTGGTAAGATAACTATGACCTGATCTGCCGTTTGAAGATGATCAGCTCTTGAATAATGGATGAGAGGATCTAACTAGCTTCCTTATGTCCGATCGATTTGAAATTTGGTACCATGTTACATCTATGTTATAGCAAGTATATGGTAAGGTAACCATGACCTGATCTGCCATTTGAAGATGATCAGCTCTTGAATAATGGATGAGAGGATCTAACTAAGTAGCTTCCTTATGTCCGATCGAGTTGAAATTTGGTACCATGTTACATCTATGATATTGAAAGTATATGTTAAGGTAACCATGACCTGATCTGCCGTTTGAAGATGATCAGCTCTTGAATAATGGATGAGAGGATCTAACCACCTTCCATTTGTCCTATCGATTTGAAATTTGGTACCATGTTACATCTATGATATAGAAAGTATATGGTTAGGTAACCATTACCTGATCAGCCGTTTGAAGATGATCAGCTCTTGAATAATGAATGAGAGGATCTAACTAGCTTCCTTATGTCCGATCGATTTGAAATTTGGTACCATGTTACATGTTTGCTATAGAAAGTATTTGGTAAGGTAACCATGACCTGATCTGCCGTTTGAAAATGATCAGCTCTTGAATAATGGATGATAGGATCTAACCACCTTCCATTTGTCCTATCAATTAAAAATTTGGTACTGTGTTGCTTCAATGATATTGAAAGTATACGTTAAGGTAACCATGATATTTTTAAGATGATTACCTCTAGTTCTACTTAAGTTGATGAGGGGTCTGACTGGGTCGGGGGTTTTTAAATTTGAGTTATTAATTAATAAAGGAAGAATAAATAAGTTTTAAACTAAAACAATGGTTTTCATGTGAAGTGGAAAGAAAAACTGACTAGAGGCTGCCCCGCGGTTTCACCAACGCAAATTTCTCATAAACACATTAATTCCGTTTTTCCCGTTCCCATGGGAATTTCGGGAAATTATTCCTTAATGCTCCTCTACACTAACTTACGTGCAAAATTTCAGCCCGCTACGCCCAGTAGTTTAGGCTCTGCGTCAGTCAGTCAGTAACGGAAGAGTTTTATGTTATTGACTACACTACTGGTGTGCTCTTCTACAGCATCTAAACACCTAATTTTTTTGAAGGTACAGATATCTTTGATCAAGTGCTCGTTTGGCTTTGCTCTACCTCTTAGGTCTGAGGTTAGGGTACGTGCGATAATTTAAAATGCATTTAAAATTATAAGGTTATGTTTCAATATTTATAATACACTATTGATTATACCTATCTTAACTTTAGTTTTACAAAGGAAGTAGTAAAGAACAGTTTTTTAAACGTTTATAATGTGATCGCTTTTGTATGACCCGTTGTGCCGAACGATATCGTGCATATTAAATTTATTTAACACATACATTACTCACAGCCCGTGTCCAACATAGCCATTATAGTCCCGCATTGCTCAAGGCGAGTGTTAATAAGCCATATAATCTAATCAAGTCGTTAAACTAAAACATTCATATTCAAAGTTAAATTGCAGTGAGCAATGGCACAAAGCGGCAGCCCTGCCCCGGGCTCCCGCGGCCGCTACTGAATGCTAATGTGAGGATTGATAGGCACACGCCCACTAACCCTAATCAAATTAATGCTTTGCTGAACACTGATTAACGTGGCATCATTGCAATACATTTCAGGAGTCGCGGCCGCGGCCGCGCCCCGCCCGATTTATCGCGCCTAAGGGCAAATTAACATGCCTCCATCCAACTCTACAAATAGTCGTTGTTTGATATCGCACGAAATTACTATTTGTCTGTTAATGTTGGATCTTATCTACGAGTCAAATAGGTGTCGTTTAGAAGAGTTATAAATTTAAATAAAACTGCGGAGCAGTAACCTACGGTCTCCAGAAACATTTAATTTTGTCAAGTAGATTTTTAGTTTTAATAGGGTGTCAGGGTGTGAACTAAGAAGAAAGGCGAAAGGAAAAATATCAATCATCATATTTGTTGCTTATCATTATTACACAATTAGTTATTGCCCTGTAAACCGCGGCCATACAATCGTGTTATTCTAACTTTTGGGACTTGTACTATAAATATTTCCATTATTCCAACCCGATAACCGTCCATATAGAACGCGACTTATTAATTTAAGATTTAAGAGCTATACGGCAGACGGATCGGCATTAAGTATAAAGTTGGGGATCATTAGCGAGTTGCGTAATGAGCGGACGAAGCGCCGCGCCCGCTGCCAACTATGATTAATACCCTCAGACTCTGTATCTAGAAAACTTTGCTGAACAACTTTTATTCACGTTATTAAAATACTGCTTACAGAAAATATATAGAGAAATATAAAAGTAGTAGTAGTATAGACACTTTATTGCAATAAATAAACTTAACATTAGGTAATTACAATTAATGTTCTTAAATTAATACATTGTTTGCAATGGGCGGCCTTGTCGCTTAGAGCGATTTCTTTGTTATAGTTTTGATCTAAGTTTAATACATTACATGGATATTTCATTATGAAGAATCTATTTACCACACGCATGTCTTTTTAAATCCATTTTCTTACACATTTTAATTGGGACTGTTCTGTAACGATAGTGTAAGTTATTGAATAAATCAATGAAAATAAATAAAATCGAAAATAAAAAAAACTTCTTAAAATTCTTTACAGACAAATTATCATACAAGTTGTTTTATAATTAAGTTTTAAATGTTTATTTATATAATAAATAAAATGAAAATAGCTTTTGCCACTGAACTCGCGGATTTTCTCAATCATGATTCCCGGCCGTGAACCCAGAGTAGACCTTTCCAGGCGCGCCGACACATCCGACATTTAATTTTCCTTTCAAAGAGAACTTCCGTTTTAGGTCCCCCTAATGAAAGATTACTTACTCCCCTCCACCCAAAAAGGCTTTTAAACAGCGCGAGCGAAATCATCGAAGTTTTTTTTTACTTTAATGACTTAGTGCAAAAATTTCCGATCCTCGCAGAAATTTTAAACTTAGATTAAGATTTGCGCTGAGAGTTCCGAAATGTTTTTGAGGAGTTGGTATTTTACTCCTGAATATGAATTCAAGCAATCAAGAGTAATTACTTTTTAATTACTTTTCTTCAAGGAGCTTGGCTTGTTACTTTACAAGGTAGGTTACCTACAATACAAAAAAGAAAACAACCACATATTTACCAAGCACAATGACTAGTGAACTAGTAAAGTTGTCATAATGAGGAGAATTGTTACGCGCGTCACCAATATAGAAAATTCATGACCAACCCTTCTGTCAAGAGTTAAACAGAGAAGAATAAGAGTAGCCTGCTTACATGCTGGAACGATTCCTATACGTATACCCCGACCGAACCTTACAAGCACAATCAAGCTCAGGTAGTTTTTAATAATCGCCATTAGCAAAACGCAGTAAAGTATAGTTTTTATGAACAAGGAAAAGGAGTGCTCAGAAGGGTGAGGGGGTGTCACAGCCAGTAAATACTGTCAAAGAACTTTCATTGCAAAGTGTGTGCTACAAGAACTCGAGTTTTTATATCTCATCACTGGCAACGAGACAGATAGCTCGTTGCAGCGATGTCGCCTGCCCGCGCCAGGCTTGCGGCCATAGAACGCATTTATTAATTGGCAGAGCCCTCGTGTGTCGTGCATTGAGGGCGCAAAAACACGTTCTCCCGTGCCCTGTCAGCGAGGGAAAAAATCAGTGAGCGATCGTCCCCTCGCGGCGAGTCCATCATATTGATTGAGGGAGGGGCTGCCATTGGTCAGCTCTCCCCGCGTTCATTTATTATAGACACAGCGGCGGATGCTGCTTCATGGCTGATCTGGCTTGGAGCCACTGCCGAGGCTCTCTCTATTATATTCTTTAAAATTAAAACATATTTTTAAATGTTAATTATTTGTAAGAAACTGTAAAACCTCAATTTTGCTCTTGGACCCGCTTTCATTTTGGTAGAGGGGTTTATTATTTAACTTCATCATGATTCAAAATTCATCTGAATTAGAGAATTAAATATAACGAAGTTATAGCAGTCATCGTGATAACGATAATCGACCTTAGAAGTTCTCATAGGATCCGAAAAGGAAATCTCGCAGCAACTAATAGAAACTCCTTCTGAAAACTAAGAATGATAGAGTATAAAATATTTCATTCTTCTTAAAATATGTAGAGAAAGGGAAATGGAGGGGCGGTGTGGTGTGGGGGGGACGCAGCGAGCGCCACGCCGCCGCCGCGGCCGCCGCCGCCGCCGCCGCCGACGCCGCCGGCCAGTGGCAGCGGAGGGATGATGGATCGCCGCCGCACCGCCGAGTAGAGGCCTCTCTTCCAACAATTACATGCAAAACATAACTCTTTCAGATTGATAATTTTTTTTTTTTTGTTGAATCCACCCTTTTAATCTTTGCTAAGATGAAAAACATTGATAAAATTTAATTTTTAGTTTTAAACCAACATAGCTTGAAAAATAGCTCTATTGACTTTCACACCGAACAATTTTTTTAAAATTATTGTATAGGTTTTTTTAAACAGAGAGGGAAAAGCATCTCATATCCGATTGTTTTACGCTCTCCCCGTGTGCATTATAAAGTCCGTGTCCATGAGCTAGCCTCGCCAGCTCGCCGGGCCAGCGCCGGCCGCGCCGCTCCCCGCGCGTTGCTAGGCGACCGCTTGTTTTCGCCGCCGTGGGCGGGCGGTAGAAGGGTTCGGCGTGGTTTGGCTGCCATGATTGATCAGCCTATCCCGCTACTGAATGCCTACCGGACCGCACTCAAAAGAACGGCATCTTTATTTGCTTTTATTTTATCAAAGTAGTTATATATATTTATGGAAACACATAATTAACACACACATAAGCGTTTTTCGGCTCTACTACAAAAAAAAGTCACAAGACTAGGTTTAAATTGACAAAAACTCATACAAATTGGCTATTTAGACCGGTCTAACTTTTTTTTGGTAAGGCGGTTTTTGTTATGTTATATTCATCATAAAAATATAGATAAAATTGTTTTGAAATTATTAATATGTGCAGAATTTAACTTCAGATAGTAAGCAATAAGTGATACTATTAAGGAAAATAAAATTAATAGTACCTACAACATAATCGCGGGCAAAATCTAGTCATGAGAGAAGCATGATAGCTATGAGATATTTTTCAGCTATTTAAAGTGTCCCTAAAATAATAATACTTATAACAAAATAGTATGTAGCAAGGGAGAGGTCGGTGGCTGGCCGCGGCGAGGGCGGAGGCGCGGGCGGCCGGGACGCCAGGTCGTCGGTCCTCCCTACGTGTCACCCCTATGATTTTGAAGATGGGGTTGCATTTGCTAAACATACATCCAAACTATTTATACTTTTTACTGTATAGTATATTGCCATAGTAGTAAAAGACTTGCTTTATACCTTCTGATGAATACAAGGATGTTTACCACTACCTATATTGCTGTCGTCACTACAATAAGATCTTGTTTTATTGCAAATATTTTTCGGAAAATAAGTCGGCCGGTTGCTCATAAAATCAGCCTTACTCCAGACTCCGCCATAACTCATAACATTTTTTCAAACATAGTTTCTCGGAAGTTTTAGTGCAAATTACAAGGGTCTAGCGTGGTTAACGTTTTTTGTTATAACGTATAACTGTTACAGTTTTGGCCACAAAAATTATTGTTTGTGACAAAAAAAGCCTTACTAATTTAAAAAAGCATTTAAGAATTATATCCAAACAGGCTGTGTCTGAACAAACTACGCTGGGCAAGGGATATTGAATATATGTAAACTTAAAAAGGTAATTAATTAGAAAATGGAAAGTAATCAGTCGAGAAGCAATGTTGCTTTAATAAATACTGCTGCAGCATTCCTACTCAAAAAAAAGAAAATTATAACTAAATACTTAGATTTGTTAAAGTTTTTTTTCGAATGCCTTTTTGAATGCCACCTACTAATTGATTACTTATACGATATACGAATATCAATTTATTACTGGTATATATTTGCTACCTACCTACTTTATTAAAAAAAATAGAACTAGTAGTGCTTTAGCGTTATTTAAAAAACACGTTGTATATGTAGGGAACTTGGAAGGCATTGATAATTATTTTGAAAACTACAAGGACATTGTGCTTTATATTTTTGCAAATCTAAACAAAAGAATGCAGTCACTTTTATGGACGCAACAAATTTAAATATTGCATGCTCCTTTTCAAACAGCTTTTGCATTGTACCCTTTGTGCAAAGAGTTCTACATTCCTTTATAGTTAGGAATAACAAACTGGACCCTTGTTTATATTTAAATTCGCAGAAGTCAAGGGATTTTTTATAATTACCTTTATTATAGCAGTACAAGTCAAGCAGACCTACTCATAGAGCAGACGTTTTAGATATTATATTTTTATAATTTATTTAATGTAAAATTATGTATAAACATTTACTTTTCAGTATGTGCGAAAAACGAGTTTCCTATGAGTATACCTAACATGAGACCGTTAAACTAGGCCGCCCAGCTAATGACAAAAAACAATTTGAAACAGTGACTTTTTAAATGAATTTAAAACAACGTGCCTATTAACCTTCGAAAATGAATGTCATGGGCTGAAATTAATTTACATTACCGGTCCGACTTCTCTAATAGCCGAAAAAGAATGGAAAACTAACAAGCTGTAATTACTATTCTACTAATTGCGGTAGTTGACATCCTTTCTACTAAAAATGTGTTCTTATATAAAATTTAATGATAGGGTTACTTTTAAAGAAGAGACGTTTAGAGGCCGTGCCATAGCAGAGAGTAATTATTATAAAAATTACGAAATTATTCTATGTAATCTGAGAATTTCTTACATAATTTTTACATGTAGGTAAGTTAATGTTATCTTTAAAATGTTAATAAAGAATCGTTATGCATATTTTCTTACATTCCTCATTTAGGAATTCCAGCGCCAGGCTGCGACGCCGGAAGGGCCCGAGGCGGCGGCGGCAGCTATTCTATAACAATATCTTAATCGCCATTTAAATATTTATATTCCAAAAAAAATTAAACATAAAACTTATGTTAGTAGGTAAACCTCTGATTATACAACATTTTCCGAACTGGTATGATTGATCACATCACATTACATTATATAAGTACCTGAGTTACATTATGAATACATTTTTTTATACGTAGTATTAACCTGTATGTAGCATTACATTCACGCTATAACCCGAAATTTCGATGAAATTACTAGAAACCATGGCTATCAAGCATTTTACTGGACACCGAAAAAAAAACGGTTCGTAAAGGGGTAAAAAACAGTTTATAACTTTTCTTTTAAAAAATTATGGTTTACCTTAATTTGACGGAAACCTGATAAAGCTATTCGGGTGCCGTTAAGACCCAACCCGTGCCGTTCTTTCGATATCGATTAATTGGATCATAGGTAATCGATAACGTTGACCATGCATCTGCCTTAGAAAAAACGCTTTTTATTATTTCAAGCTATGTTTTTTTGTGTTATTCCCAAAAACATTATAACTCCTTTAAATTGCTTTAAAATTGTTTCACTTTATAAGATACTAGTCGACCCGGCGGACTTCGTACCGCCTAACCTATTACTATTTTGTGCATATTTTGTTCTTATAAACTTTCCTCTTGAATGACTCTATCTATTAAAAAAACCCGCAGCAAAATCCGTTGCATAGTTTTAAAGATATAAGCATACATAGGGACGGACGCGGAAAGCGACTTCATTTTATACTATGTATTGATGTGAGACATAAAATTTGACAGAAAACAAAATAATGCTTATAACTGCAGCTAGGTACTTACTTAGTTGATCTGAAAAACCTAGACTTTAACATGACAATCAATAAAGTAATTTTCATCGCTTGAGGAGTATTTTGACACTTGATTAGTATTTTAACCAAACAGAAAAAAATACATTAAGTATTGACGTTGCAACTTTGAAACTAATAACAATAAAAAACGCAATATGTCGTTTTATCAAATTCAATAATCCAAAACAACAGGTGCTTGTACAAAAAAGACGACCGCGTCCGTCTGCGCTGTTTACCTCGACTGTCACAGCTATCTGGCGTTTTTTACTCTTCAGAAAAAGCTCTTCGCTCGATGTATTCATAAAAGCTATTACAATCCTTTTCTTTTTTATAAAAAGATATGGTGCTGCGCGTGGCGATCAAAAAAAGGGTTGAGGGTGAAGAAAAATAGCTGGATAAAAAGTGAAACTTAACCCTTACCTGTGCGTTCCGTTCACTAAGCACACCATACGGTGTCGTTCATGGCTCAATTACAGGAGCGTCCGCCGACGGTAGCGCAAGTGCAGCTCAGAAAAACAGACACAATGGAAGGGTTGGGAAGAGTTAAAAAAAGAATAATGCGCGTGTAAACATCGTATAATTGCTAATCCATTAGACGAGAAGCGTTAAATTTTTGCAATTTATTATTATTAGTTTCATTTAGGCATATGAGTGACGCAAATAAAAAGTTTAATAAAAAGTTTAAGCATTCAATTTGATAAACGAAATAATAAAAATAAAATTTTAATAATCCCAACCAAATAGTTGAATCGCCGGTCAATAGAAAATTTGTATTTTATCTGGCTTGATATCGTGTCATAGCACAAAATATTATTTTTGTTGTATAATTAATATTTTTCACACAGATTTTGTGAAATGTGTCTTTACATTATATTTTTTACTATATAGAACATAAATCATTAAACCCTACAAAGCAACTATAAATAATGAAAGCGGTGTAAAATGACAACCCTACCATTTTATTGATGTCGATTGAACGCAGATAAAGGGATGTGTCGTTAAGCTGTCCGCGAAACTAATTGATAAGTAATTGAGATTAAATTTTTTACGCCTATTACATTTAACCAAACTATGCAATGCAATGGTTGCAAACGGTGCTCTTTTGGCCACAGTTAAGGTAAATCTTTTAGCTATACTTGTTCGTTGTTACATGATATCACTATCAAGGATTTTTCACAAACTTTTGACAAACTGTCCCGTTGACTGTTTACTTAGTCCAAAAATAAAACTAAGAAACGTTGGTATTTTGTAAAATTACAAACAAAGGAAAAAAAGCAATTGTCAAAGAAATATGTAAGTTATATTGATGGATGGACTATGAACTGATACCTATTTTATGTAAGTATGGTGTATTTTTATCCAAGTATTTATTTATTTCATTGGCACACAAAACAGCAAAGAAAGAATAAAATAAGTCAAATAAGAACAAAAGAAATATATTTTTTATACTTTTGGTTTTTATTTATTTCGCTTCGAGTAAAATTTTCAGGAACACTTATTTTATAACAATTATAGAGCTGCTAGTAATAAAACTTATAACAAACATTTCGCTTTTGAAGTTTAATCCCTTATTTTATCCATTATAACAATGCAGTCCAATTCACAACTGCCGATGCCGAAAGGATTTTTTCTCAATAATAACGGCAATCGATAGACGCGGAACGATGATTACTAGTTTCAAAAGCACCCCTTTCTGACCCACTTTTTACCAGTTTTTACTTTTTTCCCCGTTCCCTCTTAACAGATTCTTTTCAAAGCCGGGCGTGAACGAGTTGATGATATTACATTTTTTGCGAATAAAACGAAATTCGCGTACAATCTACTGTATTAACAACAAAACATCTGTGTTGTGTGTGCATTGTTCGTTAGTTTTTTGACGAAATTGCGTGCGCGTGCGCGTTGGCGGGCCAAAGAACCCTTCCCAGGGAGCAGCAGCGAGCGGATTGAACTGCGAACCCTTCCCAGCCAGCGCTATGTGCGGCTCCTATGTGCAGTGTACCTCGCGGCACAAGGTCCCAAGCGCCCTCGGTGCTTCGGGCCCTTGCGCCCTTCTGCGATCGCATGCTCCTTCCTGCCTACAATTCGCATGTGTGGAGGTCGGCAGCTGCATCAGTTTTTATATGCGCTCTCATATTTTTTCACAATGGCCGATCTCAGCGCACCCTTGAAACAGTTTGCGTAATCGATGACAAAACTAAATATTCCGCCCGATGATTTCCGTATTTTTAGAGAACTCTACAATCGGGAATGACTGACTGATAAATAAAATTTTCAAATAGATCTCAAATAAAAGCTTTTTGTGACATTTAACAAACAAAGTTACAAATAATTTACTGAACATTTTGTGAGAATATTTGCATGTTTGGTTGTAGGTTTGTTTCACTTTCTCGGAAAAACTACTAACTAAATAAAATTCGATAAAACTTCACAGTATGATAAGATAACGTGTACCTAGCTACATCAGAACAGTACATAGGCTTTATTCTTATGTATAGTGGTAAAATTTATATTGTTAGGCGATTCGACTTTCGTCGAATCAGCTAATAAATTATAATGTGTTAACGTTGTCTACTTAAAAATTTAATAGGGCATTGTTTAAAATTGCATACCTAATTCGATCTCATATTATGATAACTTAGATGTGCAGCTACCTTCCCCATCTGATTAACGCTTAATGAAAAATGACTGTCGTTAGTTATATAAATCAATATAAAAGTAATTGAATTCTAATGCGCTGAATAGTTCAGTGCAGTATCGCGACATCCGATCGCGATTCTAGGAAGAAACAATCTCGTATTACACAACACAACACAATGCCAAGTGATGTTGCGTAGGCAGGCAGGTATCGAACCCATCGGACAATTTTTGGTTTTAGCACAAATATGTTACGTAAGTAAACTGCGTTCCTAGAAAACCTCAGTGCAGCTGATAATATTTTTCTACTTACTGTTAATTTATTATGCAACAAAATTACTAAAAATACTTGCAAATTCCAATATTTTTGGTATAGATGGGTTATTCCGATAGTCTCCAAAAAGAAAATATTAAATTTCGGTTACTACGAAATTTAATATTATAGGTACCTTATATTTCACAATAAAAAAAATGGTTTTCATATTAAAATTGCACAGTATGCTGCTCCCTCATAACTATGCAAAGCTGCGGGTACGACTGCAATTGTATATTTTTTTGCGGAAGGGTCGACTAGGGTGACCAGGGCCCCAGGGATTGTACTATTATGAGCATTTTATGTATTTAACTGGTCTAAGGAAGATTCACATTACAACCAGCCGGGCCCAGCCTCAGTGCGCCGCTAGAAGTACTAAGTGCCCATGGCTCTACCTTTCAGCTCCATCATCAGTCTTGATTCCATCATGGTACCATAATATTTTATTCACTGAGAGCACACATCTACTTACCTAAATCAGTAGTTCGTTTTTTTTTGCAATCCATCATCTTAACAAAAATAAAAATTTCTTTAATTATTAATTGATGCAAATGGGTGGCTCTATCGCTTAAAGCGATTTCTTACAGGCAAAACATATTTAGGATAAAATAACATTTTGAACAAATGGTACGGTGAAGTAGTGGTAATTAAGACATAGTTCTAATTCAGTCTCATCATACTTACATCCCCCGACCTAAACGTTTTCTAAAGCTTAAACCACAGTGTTACAATTAGTAAGCTTTATTACCATCATTATTAACATAAGTTTTTATTTGTGCAACGTATTTTTAATATACCTAAATTAAGATGGGTTAAAACCACAAAACTTATCTGGAAAATCCACAATAAAAGTTGACTAGTGCAAACACGAACAAAACTTTCCTAATTGAGTGAGCGACGTTCAAAACTACGCACTAATTGGGTCTGTTCTGTACTCTGTAGGTACTAAATTTCAAAATAAACGATGTGCTCTGGTTTCCAAGCAAGTATTGATTGAATGAAAAGACAAAATTAAAGTTCGTGTTAGGAAAGTTTCGCACGCTGTGCCTACATTCGTCCGTCACACATAAGAGTTATGTTCGTGTGTTTGGGACGCTATCCCGCTAACCCCACGAAACTTTCATCTCTAGAGACCCTCGGGAGCGGCCGGCGGGGGCGGTGGGGCGGCCTCGGCCTCACCCGCCGGAGGGAGTGAAAACTAGTTGTGATGTGACTTGCTCACCTCTTTCACTGTCACCCACGCACCTTCTTACAGGAATATTTTTTATTGCCTCCATTTATTTATTTATTTATTTATTGGAGTAAAAAACAAATGTAGATCAATGAGAATATAACACTTAAAAAACAAGAAAAAGAAAACAGACCTACATTCTCAAGTATTACTCACTAAGATACTTAATCTTTATACAAACAGCTGTTGGGAACATTGTGTGCTGAGAGGAGAACATTAAAAATATGATTACATACAAAAACATTAAGTATAAATAAAACCTGCATGCAAGTAAAAATAAAAACAATAATAAATTAAATGAAAACGTGCGATGCGATGTAGAGATAAGACTTTATTCATTCATTGTAAAAATACCTACCGAAATCAATTATGATTTAATACTTTATTTATTTGTGTAAGTACCTACAATGAAATCAATCATCTGAAATAACAGCACAAAAACATAATGATGACAGGTCCAAGTACAGCTAAAAAAAGTCAACATCTAGAAGGGATCACTAAACTTGAAGATTGTGCGTTTATTGTCTACATAGATCACAGCAGCAGCCTATTCCCGGCCGGCAGCGACCGCGCGCGGCGCGGGCACGCGGCAGCGGCACACACCACGCAATAAAAAATCCCTTCGAGACATAAAGCTGAACTCGTGCTCATCCGACACGCAACAATTGGACTCGACTGCAGGAGCATTTTTTTTAGTTAAAAATGTACTTTATTTTTAAAAAACTCGCTTTCCCCCGATATCTTTTCTGTTTAAAAAAGCCATAATTCGACTCTGAGCGGTAGCGCACTGCCGCCGGCTGAGGATTTGACGCGCTCGCGCATGTGTTTATAATCGACGTCCCCTCGAAATGTCTACTTTTTATAATATTTTAAAATCTGGATGTACTTACATTGATAACGTTGATTAACAATAGAAAAAAAAATGTTATTCACATTGATCGGACATCAAAGGCAACAAAAAAAGCAAGAATTACTGAAGTTTTTACCGTCATAGTCGACCGGCTGGACGCGATGGACCCTATGCGAGCTCAACGGTTTTTGTGTGACCCCTAATTTACAACTTAAGAAGGGACATGTTCCCCACTAGTCTTGACATCTCGCCTTTTATATAGAGCCAAGTAGAACTTAATGTAAATTGTCTATAAAAATGTGAATTTAAATAAGTGTAGCACCGTTAGACACCCTTAAGCATAATGTCTGCGTTTTGGTCCGTCCTATCCCTGGCCAAGCAATAATAGAACTGTAGCCCCCGTCCTGCGCCTGGCGGGAGTGCGGAGAATTATCATAATACCCAAGTTCCGTAATGGTTTTGATAAATCAACAACTCGAACGTGTCAAATACATAAGCTGGGTTTGATCTGACTAGCTAGACGCAAATGAGCCTTTGCTTCAGACAAATTAGGGATCATGTTCATTTCTCTCAAAGATCAGGTATGGAGAATAATCTGTCAGTATAAATGTTATGCTTAGATCTTTAAAACTACGCAAAGGATTATGATGTGTTTTTTTTTTTATAGAGAATAAAAGTACTATTATGTCAAGCGGTCCAAAGTTCGCCTATATCGCATATAAAATAATAACGCATTCTTGATTTTGATGCCCTACTGTACTACCAAAAACAGACTTTCTACAACCACAAGTCACATGTCCATATATGGTTAGAAATATTTAATTGTTATAATTTTAATCATTTTTACCTACGTGCTTGATAGTTATTAATCTGTCCTGAAGGGAGGCCGAAGCAAGCTGATTAAACAAAAAAAAACAAGTCAGTATTACTTATTACATTTGATCCTACACCTCAAATTGCAAACTTCACTGAAAAATATAACAATCTTCAAGGCTGAAAGGCTGAAAGGATTCTTCAGACTAGTTGGAAAGTCAATGAAACTGGGAAAAAGCAGTTGACGGCGTGGATAAAAAGTATGTATGCATGCAAATTTTTCATCATTCCAATTTTTTATTATGTTTATCAAAAAAAACGACGTTTCTAGTTTTAGAAGAATACCCTTACTAGGTATTCTGCGCCCTTACTTTAATTTGTATGTGTTTCAGTAAACGGACCTCGCCGTTGTTAGGGGAGCGATGAGACGAATGGACACCGGCGAGCGGCGGCGGCGACTACGACGACGACGAGACGGGGTGACCGCGGCAAGGGGTGCGCACTCTAAGCGTGAGTGAGCACAAACTCCCGCTCTGGGGAGCACCGCATTAACATCAAACTATCGTTATTCAGTGCCTCCTCGACACACACGATAACGAAGCCGGCGATGACCCTCGCTAAACCAGTTTTTTAAATAAATGCAGTTCTTTTAGAATTCGGTACAATCTTAGAGGATTTGGTAAAATAGAATCTGTTGATGAAACTGTATACGCATATACTTATAGCTGCAGAATAAATAATTATGAGGAGCATCCATAACCGCCCTAACCCTTTATCGGGCAGTGGGTGTAGGGGGTAGGGGCGGTGCAAGGCGGAGGACGGAAGGGTTACCGCCCGCCGCCGGCGCCCTTCGGCCTCGTTCGGCTACATTCGGAACCCACTCGCACTTTTACGAGTACACAGGGCTTTTTTATCGTGCGTGCTGTCGTTTTTCCTTTTCTATTTTTTATGTTTTATTTCCCCGAGATCATAAATTACGTTTGAAAGAAGGGAACTCTCGGACATTCGCAGACAGAAACCGGGGTGAAAGGGAGCTCTCGCATTCTGTTTTTCTTTTTTTTTCTATTTTTATGGCTTCCTATGTATGTAGTATGTTAGGTTTGGGAGATTGCAGCGGCGGTGTCGCCATAGCGACTGCATCGCATTAGCCGGGGGAGCCGGAGTGCCTGCTGGCGCGTCGCACGGCTGATTGCCGACCCGATATAAACAAAGATATTTGTTATTGTAACGCGATCCGCAGAAGCAAACACGCTTGTCCATATTCATTCGATCCGTATGTTTGCGGACAAACTGTCGAGATGGACCGTGGTCGTCGCCGGGCGACTTTGTTTGCTCTGGCTGATCTAACGTCCGAATCGAGCGAATCTATAGAGCTCAGGCGGAGACAACGTGTAGCCGCCTTAAATACCGTATCTTTATTAATAAATAGGTTACCAATTAATCCAATTATTAAAGAAAACTAGCAGAAATCGTATATACCTTCAAGACTCAAAATTAAAACATAACCAAAATAAAATTAAATATCGAGAAATGACGGCAACAAATTAAAAAGCGTACCATATTGCGTCCAGAAAACTAAACAACGCGAAACAGACATTTACTAATAAAGGGTGAGTCGTTACACGCTGCATTTAGAATTAGAACCCTTTGGGCGCCGCGCCGCCACCACGCCGCAGACAAAGGGCCGAATGGCAAATTGTCAGCAGGTAGCGAATGTGCCGGAATAGTCTCAATAATTGGTAAGGGCTCTTGTTTAATAAATGGGCTTTTTCTAAATTATGAAAGGCCGATCGCGCCATACGGTCGTAGCAGATACCTGACGCATTCGTACCCTTTTCTCCAGGGCATTTTGAGAAAGGTTTTTGCAACCATAAACGATAACCTCTGGTCATTATTAACTAATGTTAAGTATGAACAGCGGATGAAGTCAATATTCCGATTCAAATTCGATTGGGTTTAACATTATATTAAAGTAGAGATACAAATTAAACATAATCATTAAGTATTTGATTACCAAATTACCACTTACCAAATTATATTAATAAACAAAATTATTATTAAACAAAAATTATTAATATTATTATTAACCAAAAATGTTTAAGTACCTATCTAACAAAAGTACTTATGCTGGTTCAGTTTTCCCTTCTTCCTTTTTGCGATACCTATAGAAGACCAAAACATAGGTCTCAGTGTCAGAGAATTTTAGAAGTAGGTAGGTACCGATATCGTTTTTTATTTGTTTATAAGAGACTCATTCGCCTCAAGGATAAGCGTTAAAAACGTGAAAGGGTGTATGAAAAGAAACCCCTTTAGCCTGCAGGCAATGAAGCGAGCTCCAATGACTTGTCATTTCAATGTTTGCGCTGTTAAAATCGCATTTCCTGTAAACTACATTCGTCGTAGCCAGCCAAGCGCACGCGAGACCATTATCGATGACTATGCTCACTGGCTGCAGGCGCAAGCAGGACCCGCAAACAATGTCTCTGAAACTGTTTGAAAATAATCCCTTGACGACACCTATGTTCATACAAAACTTTGTAGTATTGGTGTAAGACACGAGAGGAAGCTAATTTGTATTTTGAAACTTAATTTAAAGCATAAATACTAGTGAATACGATATAATGCATCGCAAACAGCAATAAATCAACATCTAAGAAACTTTAATTCCTAATTTTAGGATTATCATAAGCAGTTGTACTTACCACAGACAGTCAATAACGTAGAGCCAGGTACCTACGAGTACTTTAAAAATGTATACTAGCGCGTTAATAGGCGCTAAGTTGATGTGACTACATGAAGCACACAACTATCTATAAAGAATTATCTATCACTAATAAATGTACTAATACTGTAATACTTTATATAGGTTATTCTAATATAAGTACACATTTAATATAGTTTAAGCCTAACAATTCGCTAATCACTTATGATGGGACCATCCAAGAAGGAAGCGAATGCATCATGCACCACTGAACACTAACACAGGCGATCGCGACATTCAGCTATAAAACTATTAGTAGGCGTACTTGTGATCCTCCAGCCGTTTACTCCTTTCACGAGCGAGCGCTAGTGCGGCACTGTTTGTTATTAAATATTGTCAAATATTTTTGCGGATCATACATTGTGTTTGGAGCGGCGGCATCCGCTGTTTGTCAGAAGAATAGTCTTTCTTTACATTTAAGTAACGTACTGCAGTACATACAACAAACAACCCAAATCAAATAGTAACACTAGCATGCAAGGCACTGCTGTTTTCCTTAGAGAGGAGGTTGGAATAAAGGAGCTTGACTAAGCACTTAATTTTTCACTTGTACCACCCTCAATAGGCACTAACTAATGGCGGGTGTGGTATCAAAACTAGCACAAAAATAGGTATTTAATATAACCTGTACCTAATTATTATTAAGTACTAGCTGTCCCGGCGAACTTCGTATCGCGCCTTACAATTTGCATAGCAAAAATAAATTGTTCCTTTTACTAACTTGTTCACATTTTTTCCATATTTTCTCACCTTTTCAACCTTCCCTAAACTACTACGAACATTTTAAAACCAAAATCAGCCAAATCGGCCCGGCCGTTCACGAGTTTTAGCGAGACTAACGAACCACGATTAATTTTTATATATATAGTAGAGTGATTACTTAATATTGTATTGCTTGTGCAAATCGATATTGTTTATTGTATGTTTATTTAGGAATATTAAATAAATATTGTAATGTAATAATCGAGATAATTTGAAGTTTTGAGGTAGGTTCCTTTATCGATAGATTTTTTTATTTTAATTCAAAACATTCTAATACCTATACTTAGGCATATAACATTGAAATATGATAAATATCCAAACAAACGAATTCCAGTGTCCACCGCGGTAGTCATTAATACCCGTCAGCCGGAGAGAGAGTACTAGGGTACAGGAGACATTTGAACTGAGATCCCATCATTAATATTGAGTGGTACAGGGAGGCGGTGCCGGCCGAAAAGGATGAATTTCATGGAGAGATGCTTTCACCCTTTATTAGATAGATCTATTTGTCAAAAGGAAAGGTAGGGTAAAACGTCCTATTACCGCGGTAGTCAAAATCACGTCCTATTACGGCTCTATTTTATCTTTTGCAATTTATGATTAGTTGTGACTGTGTATGGTAAAGGTGACTACATAGTGTCCAAGGGAAACTAACACGTAACTTATTACCCAGCACTCGTACGCAGCGTTGCCAATGTGTGGGGAATTCCCCAAACTGCGGGGAATCCCGAAGCGATTGGGGAATTTGTGGGGAGAGGCACTGTGTGGGGAATATGCGGGGAATTTAGCATTTGACCAATTCAAAAAAAATTACAAACAAAATATCCATTGATCAAATATAAATTACGGCCTATAATTATTTTAATTTAAAAAAAAGTCTCAAACTTATCTTTAGGGAAGTGATTATTTACCTTATTCGTTAAAATTACTGAATAAAATTACTGAATAATAGCGAAATACAATTAGTGAACGTGTATCACCTCACCTTAAATCACTCAGTTGGATATCCTTACCCTTAGTATAGTCTTTGCTAATGACCTAGTTGATAGTCTTTGCTATGTAATGTATACCTATGTATAAATATTTGTTTTTTTTTATATTGCGATTTTTTAAGTTTTTTTATAAATAGTTCACTATTTCATTGTGTGGGGATTTTGTGGGGAATCAGGATATTTTTCTCCCCAAATTTGGGGAATTTGACCAGTGATCTTGGGGAATATGGTAAAAAGACATTGGCAACTCTGCTCGTACGTTTATAATCGTTTAAAATGACTTAAATTAATTATTTTGTGTAACGTCAGCGAAGCGAGAAGCTGTTTCATACAAACGCAGACTGACTCGCGGTAGAACATTGAATTTTTCAGACTTCGTTTTTAGTTCAAACAAACACTTTAAGATTATGTTACTATATTCGAATACTTTTTACGTTCAAGTAGTCTTAGTTAATCAAGTTGATTTCTGTTTAAAATCAAATAAAACAAGTAAATATGAGTAAACAAAAGTCCGCCGTGATAGGAAGGCTATTTGAGGGTAACGCCTATTACGGAGGGTACCATCGGTAATAGGTAAAACGCAGTGTCGGTAATTTAAGAATTTAGTGGTATAAAAAATATAGTTTTTGAACATTTCGTTATTTAAGTGTAATTTTCATTAGTTCTCAAGTATAAAACCAATTTTGGAGGTACATGTTTTTTAACTAGAATCCTTGTTTTTTACGCTTAAAGTTGACAGTAAAATTTAAGTTTGTTAGAATACTGTGAAACCTAACGTATGAGTTTTTATGAAGAAAAATGGTCTAATACAACGATTACTAACGATTTGAGAGTTTTATGGTAAAGACAGAGAGCTCTTATTTGTAAGTAATAATTTACATTACCGAAATATCTTAACATTATATTTCAGAATTAGGATATAAAAACTCATTGATATTTTAGTACCTACCGTATTAGGCTGTAAGGAATCCTAACACGGTGTATGGAAATTACAGAGCTAATAATTTAACCGTATTATTCATAAAGATACCGTACATTTTAAAAAGCTTTACTGCAGGTCTACTTATTTGGTTTGTTGTATGGTATATACGTGACATCCTGTCTAAATAGACATACGTCAAATAACTAAAATGCACTTTAAGTTTTTATGAATAACAGGGTAAGTAAATAATTAAAAAACTTACACAAAAATGTATACTAAGGTTAGGTTTATCGTATTATCCCATCAATATAATAATTTGCTACTAGATTTTACCACAACTTTGACACACCATACAAAACTGATTATGATTCGTTGGTTGTTTTATTTATTATTGTATTTTGGTGTACTGTTTTGTTGTAATTTTTTTTGTGTTCCATTTTATTGCATGTTTGTGTCAACGTTGTTTCAAAAAAAAATGTATCTTTCTTTTTTTAACTTTCTCCGCTTGGCTAGAAATCCATTTTCCATATTATTTTACCGTTTAACTAAATCTTCACTGACTGCACCCCGGTGCTTCGCCAGTTAAATTTTCCTTCAAATATGTTTTATTTGTAAGGTTTTATTAAAATCTTTTTCGTAGTTTTTACGTAAAAGAGTTACAGACATCCTTTATTACAAACTTTGTCGTTTTATAATATTAGTAGGATTATTTAAACCCTCGTCCGGGCCTTTATCGAATTAAAGTTTGAGAAAAACGAACAGCAATTGTTTTATAACGAGGTTAAGGAGGTTATCAATTCGACCTGTATGTGTGTTTGTATGCATGTTTGTCCGCGATTATTTCAATTTTGTCAAAACCGATTTTTTACAAAAGTATTTTTTTAAATTCAGAAGAAGGGTTTTAGTACCTATTTTTAACCGATTTTAGAAAAGAGGAAGTTCTCAGTTTAGGTTTTTATCAGTTTATTGATTAAGGTTTCGGGTAAACGTCCCGGGACCAGTGTTGCCGTTTAAAGAAAAAAAAATGCGCTAAACTCATCCCAAAAATGCACCAGATTCCTACTAAATTTTGGGTTCTGAAATCCGCTAAAATGCGCTAAATTTTTGCCAAAGTTGCACCAGTTTTCCACTAAGTTCCGTTAATATTACTTGAATATATATTTTTTTTCTTCAGAAATTGACCAAATATCCTCCTAAAGTGCGACACAAAAATCCTTAGTCACGTCGCAACTCACCGGTCTTAGCCAGTTTTTAAATTCCTCCATTTGCTCCCACTCAGGTCTATATTTCTGGCTATAAGCCTTTCTCTTCAGCGGTACCTCCATTTAAAATTTTCAGGAAATAAAACAAGAAGCAAAGTTGATACCGCAAATGAAGAAAAACGAACCAGAAAGAAACCCTACAATGAAAAATCAGAGCGAGATAGCTACATTTTACGTAGATGAAAATACGAGAAAAATAAAAAAAACGCAGTTACATTGTGGTAGAGGAATAACCGAACGACCGGCTGCTCGTTGCCAACTGCCAACGTCTATGGCTTGTCTATGGTAGGTAAAATCATCAGTACGGCGGTTTCCTTACTCTGAGCATCAGTCGTTGATTTTACCGACCTTATACTTGTTGCTGTATTTTCTTTCGCTCAGTTTAGGCAGGCAAAAGTTCAGTTGTCACCAAAAACCTCCTTACCATAGACTTAATTAAGTCTATGCGTTCATTGGGTTGCCAATGTTGAAAAATGCGCCAGATTCCGCTAAATATTTTTTAGCGCATAGTTACGAAAAAAAATGCGCTAAAGACCCAAAAAATGCACTAGATCTAGCGCAAAAAGCGCTAAAACGGCAACACTGCCCGGGACCTTATTAATATGTTGTTCTATCTGCTAAAGGTACTAATTTCCGAAACGGCGAAAACTTTAAAAACATTATGGAAATTTAGAGAAAAATGCATAATTTGGGCCAAAATCTTCATTTTTTGAACAAAAGTCGAGCCTTTACTGAGATATTGACCTGGTCAACAGACATTAAATAATGATCATTTGTAACTTCACTTAATGTAGATTAACAACAAATATTAAAAATAATGTTAATAAGCTAGCTAAATTCGCACAAATTACGCTTTTATGGGTATAACCTGCGCACATAAAAAAACGATCTCAAAATGGCGGCCTTTGTATGGGCTGTCTTTCTTCTCAACTCTTCCCTCATACTAATATACGCAAGATAGCATTCGTTCGGCCACCATTTTCAAATCGTTTCTTTATCAGCGTGGCTTATAAAAAGAAAATCATCCCCATATTTAATTCAATCCGTTCCGTTGTGCAGAGAGATGGGAGAACGTTACGATGCCGTAGATTGATTGATTGATTATTGTTTTGTTATTCGCCCGTTCAGGTCAGGCAAAGGAACATAGTAGCCCATACAGCCAAATATTCATTATTCGTATTTTCTAAACTAATTATATAACTAGAAACTTCTTAGCGCGAGGCCGTTTATTAAATAGTAACTTCACAAAATATTATCAAAATATACCCTTACTAGGAAGAACCTGTATTTATGTACAGTGCCAGTAACAATTACAGCCATTGCATACCATTTTCTGATAGCACGGAACCATGAGCAAAATGTTTCATCGTGCGTGTGTTGTCATCCCATACTCCGTAATAGGCTGTGCTTAGCGCCGTAATGGGCTTCAAACTTTTTTTTGCCGCCGTAATAGGAATTCCGAATTGTCAGAAAAAATATTTATTTAAAATTAATTATCATTCTAAAATAAATAAAACGACAACTGAAATAGAAAATATTATTATCATGAGTGTAAAACAAAAACTCAAATATCTGCTAACATATTTAGAAATGCTTAATTTCTTACCCTACTTTAAAATGTCGTCAAAACGCGCCGTAATAGGGCATGTTACCCTAGTTCGAGTTAGTTCGCTCCAATTCCATTAACTGAGATACACGCGTCCTAATGATGCCAACTCGCTTCACTGACGACGCCCTGATTTAACGCTTGTCTCTGTACACGGAATAATAAAATTGTCACTTTAGTATAAATAAATTATCTTAGGAACTTACATATTCGCTGTACAAAATAATTAACGCGTAAAATTGAAAAATATTTGGAAGCTTGGCCTTTTTAACATTGTCATAACTGTTTTAATTAAAATTTTACTAGTGGACTCGGCGAACTTCGTACCGCCTAGCCTCTTACTATATTTTGCATGTATTATACTTATAAACCTTCCTCTTGAATCACTCTATCTTTAAAAAAAACTCATCACAATCCGTTGCATAGTTTTAAAGATTTAAGCATACATACTACAGAGGGATTTACGCGGAAAGAGACTTTATTTTATACTTACTATGTATTGTGATATTAGTGCCATACACTTGGTTGAGGGTTTAGGTCGGAGGGGTTCGAGGAATGGCGAATTCACATGGAGGCTGGTCATACCTACAGTAAGAAAATTAGACAGACTGTCAACATTAATTCTACGTAAGTACATCCAATATTTTTAGTTTTCAACTCAACACTTCATTGGCATAATCTTAAAATTTTATTTCATCCGAAGATAAGCAATAAAAAGGGTTTCTTTTATCTGGAAACGTGCACCCACAGGAAAAATGCTAGGTGCTCACAGGGGCAGCCGTTCTATGTCGTAGTTGCTTGCTCCACGTCTCGTAAACCTCCTTCGCGCTGCGGGAGCTCATGATCACTTTGCTCATGTTAATTTATGTGCTTTGTCGCTTTGTGCGCCCAACAATAGAACATTTTTATAGCGTTCGGCTGCCGGACACCCAGATTAACATCTACTGTTTGGTTTTGGCTTTCACTCCATTTGTGCAAGGATACAATGCACTAACTGGACACCTGGCTTAATGGCCGGGCTGAGTAATGGATATGTGACGGTAAAGGATTGCTATGCCATTCTTTTGATAATAGGCTATGGAAAAGCATAGAAACCGTAAACATTCAATGAAAATAATGTCAGTAATTATTCCCATTGGTAACTACGAAATAAAGAACTGGATCAGTAAATGACATAAACATGTAATGAATACTTACCTACGACAGAGAATTCTTACACATAAAATACACAGACAATTCCTTATTCGTTATCAACGCGCATGTCGCCATCGTCGCCATGGCCCGTTGGCTTGGCGTGTCCCCGCGCCAGGTCGCCGTGAACCCTCAGTCTATACACACAAGTAAATTCAGGGTGGCCCCAGTTCGACATGACTCGAAACCTGACTAAACCAAACGACTTTAAGTTTGGATTTGATAGTTCAAAGTACTGGATCGGCTTCCCTTCTCGACTAAACTCGAAAGTTCCAAAGTCGTGTGGTTGCTGGTCGCTTTTTAACTGGAGACCTTCTAGTTGGAACAGCCTTGGAGCCGATGATATTTCTCTGTGAAAGATATTTGCTTTAAGAAGCTCTAAGCTTTATACAAACAAACAATATCGAACCATAACTAGTGGATTATGACGATAAACTAATACGTGACGAAACTGCCATACAAAATACAATGCAATGAAGTTAAAACGCAGACGTTAAGAAGAAGAGTAGGCAGACCCTCTACAAGGTGGTCAGTCGACCTGGTGCAAGTTGCGGGATGACACTAGATGAGGGTCGCTCAAGACCGGTCAGCGTGGTGATGTGTGGGAGAGGCCTATCCTGCAGTAGTCATTTTTCGGCTGTGTTGATTTTAAAACAAAATAACCTCGTAGGCGCAATGTGCGGCGGTATATGTTCGATGCTGGCGCCGGTGACGACCACGTGACCCAACAGCTGTATCGTGGCCTCTCCCTTGGACCCCTTGAAGGCCCAGCACTCGCCGGGCAGCGCGCCGGGCCGCAGCATGGCGCGAGCTCCCAGGCACTCTCGGCACATCCAAGATACAACCGGTTTTGTAATAATTTAAATTTATTAGAATATTGCTACTGAGTCGCGTAAGGATAAAAAATAAGACTATGAATGTCAAAAGGTATAACTTTATATCGTTCTCCGCTCCAAATTAACATACACAGTCGAGTTTCGACTTAGACACTGAAGCATACGCTTGACAGAGTATGAGACGGCTAGACAGCCCCGGATCTAGGGGGATCAGGGGGGCGCCAAATTCACACTACAGCTACAGACGAATGTCAAAAAGTCAAAAATTATTTATATATAGGATACAAGATATCACTTATTGAAGGTCAATTAGACTAATTATTCTAAATGGTATTGATACCTTATTTAGTAAAGTATTCAATACTGTGAGAGGCGAGGTTGTTCAGGGGCGACCACCAAGCGGCTCAGGCAAACAAATGTTTGCCATGCCTTACGACAATGGTCGCCTGGAGACGTAATAGTACATCATTCGACACATCATTTACTTAAACTTGACCAAGCACGGATTAAGTACATAATAATACAGAAATTTTATGGCCATATCAACTCGATCGATACCCAAAGGGCGCAGAGCTGACGAAGTAGTAGGTACTGCATAAAGTTTTTTTGCAGGGCGCGTACGCAAAGTTAAATTTACGCGCCACTCGCCCGCAGGAATCGCAGATCGCAGCAGCACGCGTCGGTTAGTTACAATTCAGGTAATTCTGCCTCATTATGCCAGGAACCTTAAGGCTTTGTCAAACAGACGGCGCTGTAGTGGCCGTAGTGTCGTGCTAGGGCGCCAGCCTTGCGCAGCGCTAGCATCGCGCTAGAATCTCGCGGCGCTAGAGTCTTACACGGCGCTAGAGCGTTGTTTTGTAGTGTAGGTACTCTGACAGTATTACTCTGTCACACAGAGCGCCCGAAGCGACGCGCGCTAGAGCGCCGCGCTATAACGCTCTGTCGCCGGTTGACAGAAAAACTCGACAAGTGGTCTGTCATTCTAGAGACGCTGATAGGTGAAATTATAAATATAAAAAAAGGTAAAATTCAATATAACCGGGCAGAGGGGATGCCATTTTTCAGTTTTGCTCCGCCTAAAAAAAATTTAAGATCCGGGGCTGCGGCTAGAGCCAGGAAAATACTTGAGAACGACTGAGTGCAAACTTGAGCTAGTAGACTCCGAACAGTATGAATGTCAGCCTTAGTGTTGTTTTATGCAGACATTCCAAGAGGTAAATGAATGAATGAATTAATATACACTTTATTGTATTCAAAGAAATAAATATTTTAACATTTTGCATACATTAAGGTGACATAGGCGACCTTATCGCCCACCTAAAATGTAAAATCTTAAATGTTATGAGCTAGCAGATAAATAAATAAGCTGTTTACTTTAAATACCTAAGTACTTAGTCAACAGTAGGTACCAAGTGCAGCAGTTGCGAGACACGGCCCTCGTAATACACGTGGTCCACGGTGTCGGCCGTGTCGATGACGCGAGCGCCGGCAGACTCCAGCGCGTAGTCCGCCACCTTCATGAGAAGTAAAGCCTTTATTTTGAACTGAGAAATGAACATTTTACGAAAGATCTCGGCCATCGTCGGTCGTCTGCTGGCTAATTTGTTCCTATGTATTTTCCTGAAACAACACCCCGATGATGGAATAATTGCGATATGAAGTACTGATACATACGTTATCTGCTGCTTCTAGCTATCTTATTCTGCCTGACTGAATATCATATAGGTATACCTACTTACAAAGTCAATGAGATTACAATTTCTTATTAAATTTAACCAAATCTGAAAAAAATATGAAGCATGAGGCAAAGTATCTAATAAGATTAGATCTCCTAACATGGTTGCCAGACAATCCAATAAGTAATCCTAAATAATACCAAGTTAGGTAATCTATTAAGAATATTTATACGAATAGAAACTAACTTTAATTAATATAAGAAAAAAATGAAAGATATGGCGACTAATTTCCCGTACAATGTAGTATAGTAACGAAGAAAGAAATTGTCTCCTATTTCGGTCGCGAAGTAAACAAATATGGTGGTAGATACCAGTGAGTTGTAATTACTACGGTTGATACAAGGTTGATATCAGACAAATATATGGTAAAGAGTGAATCCATACTTCGTACACCTCGTCGTATAGGTACCTATGTACTGCACGTGTGTCATGTGGGAACAAGTGCAACAGGCTTTGGTCCTATCACTAGTTAGCATCAAAGCTCACCTGTCGGTCCATATCGTGCAGGTCGAGCTCATGCTTGGCGCCGCGGCGCAGCGAGGGCCCCAGCGCCTCGCGCGCGCGGCCCGCCGCCGCCGCCGCCGCCGGCAACTTCTCCGACAGCTGCTGGAGCTCTGTCTGCAGCCGCTCGTGCTTGCGATTCACCTAATCATAGCACAGCCTATATGTTACTACGATCAGTAGGTTGTATTGAATATCTACCTACAGGCTTGACGGCTCAAAATAGGTTCAAACATGAATCTTAATGTCCAAGTGGTATGCCTGGAAGAAATTAGTACAAGTAACGATAAGGTCGTTCAAAAATTTACTCTTATCATAACTAAGTATACTTACCTACCTGCTAACTAGGTAAGTGACCTACTCAAATAGTGATAGAAAACGGACCCTAATAGAACGAATCATCAAGAAAGAAGCGTTCGTGCGACCTTTTATATAGTCTTGGGTTTATTGATCGACGCCCCTATATAAAAGGTTAAATGTGAAGTCTAGTGCTAGGTCAAATTTCTAATATTTTTGTCTTACTCTTTGTAGGGAACTCTTTAAAAGAAATGAATGCTGACCTCAGTGAGTGCCTTCGAGAGCTGCATGACGACGTATTTCACATCGGAGAAACTGCCGCCAGTGGATTCCGCGAGCGGCGCGCCGGACACGTAGGCGTACAGGTGGATGCCGAGCAGCAGCGACAGCGTGACGCACACGAACGCTCGGAACACGTTCTGGACGCACGACGCCGCTTGCGGCTCGTCGTACTCATCGTCCATCATCAACTTCAGAGAGTTGCGCGATAAGATATAAATATTACCATGTATTACATAGGTACTTTACTTACCTAGGTACATTGTTATTAGGTAGGTACCAGAGAGAAGGTAAATCACTACGTTTAGTATGTATTAAGTATGTAAACATACATAAACGTTTTCTGGGTAGCATGACCGACCATTTGTCGAATCTATCTGACACTCACAGAATTATTAGCAGTGAGGTGGGGAAACGCTACGCTACAGAGGAGATGTAACAAAATAACAATGAATGTTAATCAATGTTGGATCACATTACTTGGTCTTTCAAACAACACGGACTGACAGATCAACTACCACAATATTATGACCATTCAAAATGGCGACGAGCTGGCCTAAAACTGTCAGACCATGTTGAAGGAAAAAAAAATATTGCAAATCCATACACTCAGAAATCTTTGCTTATGCTTATAACTAGAGGCTGTCCCGCGGTTTAAGCCGCGCAGATTTCTCATTAACACAAAGTTCCCGTTTTCCCGTTCCCGTGGGAATTTCGGGAAATCCCTTCTTAGTGCTCACCTATACTCCCTAAGGAACCTACATGCAAAATTTCAGCCCGCTACGCCTAGTATTTTCGGCTCTGCGTTGTCTGTCAGTCAGTCAGTCAGTAACGGAAGAGTTTTATATATATTGATTAGTAGGATTACTACGTACTGTCACTTTTGACGATCGTCGTCTCCATACATTTTCTCGCATTTAGATGTAAAAACAGATCAAAATAGACAGAAAGATTCGACACATTGTCCGTCATGCTACCACCGCTGATTTTCTGTGATAATCGCAGATCTTGATCGTGTAAAAATGACGATATTATTTTTATCAGTCAACTTTATGTCCTTTTATATTTCATCCAAAGATTTGTAGCGGTTCCCCACCTCACTGATTTCATCTCACGAGTGCAGTGCGGCGAGCCACGCTTGTGGTTGTTTAGCCTACTACTTACCAATTTTCTGCCACAGCTACATTCAATACATTTGTATAATTAGTAAATAAAACATAAAATTCCTTAAATAATTTAATATAATTTATACAGAAAAACATGTATTGTGTTGGGATGAAAAAATTACAACTGATAACAGAAAATATAAAATAATTAAGTTAAATTCGGGTCATTGAACTCGAGTGTTATTGACCTCGGGTCATTGCCCTCTGCAACTTTTCCTACTGCGATTAGCTAGAATCTTTTGAAACAAGATATCTTTATTTTTATTGTTTAAAATTATTTATAAAACTACTTTTTTTTCATTCCGTATTATCGTCGCTTAGAAAACATGTTTGTCCAATGTTCTAGTTGTAGGTAAGTCAGACGGCGGCCTTCTGCGCTTGCGCGTACTCCTGCTGCGCCTGCGCGACGGACTTCATGGAGTCGTGCGCGGCGTGCACGTTGTCGCGCCAGGCGAGCAGCGCGGCCCGCAGCGCGCGCCACTGCGCCGCGCCGAACGTGCGGTGCATGGTGGACGACACCTGCACCGTGCGCGAGAACTCGTCCATGCGCGCGCGCACCAGCTTCGTCTTCAGAACTGCGCCAACAGATATATTTGAATGCTCAGTAAACAAGTAAAAAACCATTGTACAGCAGGTGCAGGTACCATAATTAATTGTGTGAAATTAAAAAAAATGCCTTAATAGTTCTTGAGAAAAACAAACAGACCTAAGCGAAACTATAAGGGTTCCCTGTTTGACTACTAAACGAAACCCTAAAAACCAGAAAGCGAAAAGATGGCTGGTAGCACTGGTAAAACTGTTATTATAAGCCATTGTGTTATATTTGAGTTATTGAATATATTTGTTATGGGCCTAAATTCCACCTAAGAACTAATTGCATTGCAATATGAACCAGACCACAAAAAGACTGCCCAGAATGATAATGAGAAAAAGAGATGTCAAAAAAATATGAATGCAAATACCTTGTATGATGAAGGCCTCAACCTGGTCCTCCGCGATCTGCAGCTCGGCCACGATGTCCGCGAAGGGCAGCGCGGGGCTGCGCTCCGCCATCTGCATGAACGTCAGGATACGCATCTTCTTTATGTTTTGCTCGTGGTTAAGACCTGGAATTTCAGTTGTAAAAATATTAAATCTGTATATTCCATGGCTTCCAACAAGAGTATAAGTGCAGGATTAACCCCCATTAATAACTCATCACACTTGAAAGCCCCTAAACTATGAGTAGAACCAGGTGTTTGATGTTCAATAGACTCACATGAACACTTTCTTGTAGGGAATATAGTGTAGTATCATCAGTGGCTACTTCAAGTGTAAACGTTGTTCACTGGGAGTGTAGGGCTAACCTGTTCCTGTACATGACATTGACTTAAACTAAATTAATTTTAAGGGGTTCCATACCTATAAGTGGAAAAACAGAACCCCTAAGTTCACTCCTACTTCCGTTCATAAGTCTGTCAAACATTTTGATTCAACAATTTGATTAGTGTAAAGTAGTACCTTGTGAGTGCACAAACTCCTTGTGGTTATCGTAGAAGGCCTGGTAGGCGGCCAGCTTCTCCTGCACGAAGATGGTGAGCAGGTCGTGTATGAGCTCCCCCTCCAGGAAGCGCACGGGCTTGAGCGCCAGCAGCGGGTCCAGCATGAAGGTGGTCGGGTCAGCTAGAGCCGTCACGATGCACTTGATGGCGTCCTCGCGCGCGTACGACGCGTTCTCCGCCGTGTACGTGCCCAGTAGCTCTATCATCACTTTGGAGGCTAGTTCACTGGAAAGAAATTGCATCTTTTGTTTTAAGTCTATTCAATATAAATAACAGCTAATGCATAATTATATAACACAGTTATGTAATAATTAATAATGATTAAGATAAGTTTTGCGGGACTATGTATTAACTTAAGGTAAAATAAGAAATGTTTAATATCAATACAATAGAAGTAAATGGTGGCATAACAAATGCAATATTTGTCATATACAAACTTAAAAATTTAGAAAAGAGAGCTGTTGTTAGAATAAAAACTGCAGCTGTTTGTATACCACCCTAGTCTATTTGCAATGTATGTAAATATAAAACCTAACTGGAATCATGGTCCTATGTGAACTCCCACTCACCTGTTCTGATCCTTGAGCACTTGGTGCAGCAGCCTGTACAGTTTCTGCATCTGCTGGTTGTTGGGCGGCGCAGCGGCGAACTCCTTGCGCAGCTGGTCCACGCTGGAGAACACGTCGCGCACCGAGCCCACGCGCGCCGCCAGCTCCACCACGTGGTAGTACACGTGGTAGCGCAGCGGAGAATTGCCTTCCAGGTTGTTGTATAAACGCCACAGACTGTGTATCATTATAAATAAAATTTTCATTGCTGTTTTGCATTGCCAGAGCTTCTAAGTAAAATAATCTATCTTTATCCAGTTCTATAAGAAGAGTCCATGCCAGCTATGTCTGGAAGCGGTCAAAATATGAACCAATAAAATTAGCAATCTGTCAGTCAAATAAAAAATTTGTTTAGAATAGCTGGCAGAGTATGTCAAGTATGTATACAGTGGCACCCCCAGTTGTGCACAGGTTTAGCTAGTGCGGACTCTAGTATTAAAATTATAAAGGCAAAGATTGCCAAAGTTATATTGTTACTTACGACTGAAGGGCCACAACCCCTAGTTTTGGACCTGGGGCTTTGGTGAGCCTCTGACTGAATGCCAATATAAGGTTCTCTCCACGCTCCAAAGGAATCTAAAAGGAAACGCAGGTAAGTACATTAAAAAATTTACATAGTAGGTACATTTAATAAGTTTCTAAATAATTATCCTACTTGGCTGCTGTACATTTTTTTTATTAATTTTTTTACTTATTGCAAAATTCAACAGCTGGTGTACTTACGGAGACCATAATTGACACAATACTGTTTAGAATCGCTTCGATATCCGTCTCGTTCCCCTCTTTGAAGCAGACATCACAAACACCGACGATCTTGTGCAAATCATCCTCGATCCCTTTTGCTGACTTTTCTTCTGAAATCTCTGCCCCTAGACTCTTGAAATACTTTCTCAACTCTTGTGCCTAAAAAGATAAGCGAGATTTTAATAAAGAACTACAAAACAATCTAAAACTGTGTATTAGAGGTTATGTATTTCAAACCTGATCTTCCAGAGATATTTCCATAAAAACAGCGGGTCCCTGCATATTGGACACTGTGAAAAACACTACGTAAACGTAAAAACAATAAATGCTAGAGATTTATGTCAAATCAAATGCTGTATTTTATTAATTAATACATGTGCAAACTTTGTTTAGTTTTGAAGAAAAGCTGAAAGCAAGCACAAGCAACGTCGCAAAGAATAAATGAATGAAGTTTGATTATTGTTTATTGGTTTTTCATAGTTCTTTCTGGGCAGGCACAGGCACTTAGTCCATACAGCCAATGTGCATGGTTGTTGTTGTTGTTTTCAAATTCGCCCATTCTGGGCAGGCAAAGGAACTTAGTCCATACAGCCAAGTCTTCAGTAGTTTATTTCTTAGTAATCAAGTCTTCTGTAGTAGAATTCTTTGTTTTTCCTAACCTAGGTTCCTAACCAAACCCTATGAAATGCGAGGGTGGTCGCACATTTCAATGTTCACACGGACTTTTTCGCGGGACATCGATCAGAATTGTTCGGGAGCGCCTTCCTTTATTTCTCACTTCACTAGACAGTTCTCCATAAAAGGCACATTATTACACTAATTCCACCACACTAGCACAATAATAGCCACGGAAAACTAATCTATAAAACTGAAAAACAAAAGCCCGACATCTTTCTCACGCTTACCGCGAAAAAGTCCAACCAATGTGCATGGGTTAGTAGGTGTGAAGCAAGCTTAATAAAATCGACTAGTCAGACTGTCATTCACTTGGTTCAGTTAGTTTGATTGATCAATCACAAAGCATCGGCGGCGGTTTCCTCCACAAATTAAATAGGTACCTACCTACCTAGGTAGGTAGGTACCTACTGTAGGTTAAGGTAGGTAGAGATAAAACGTAGTGATTTACCTTCTCTCTGGGTAGAGATTTCCCAGATTTAATTTATGTACAGTGGTACCAGCGTTGCCAATGTGTGGGGAATTCACAAACTGCGGGGAATACTAAAGCGATTGGGGAATTTGTGGGGAGAGGCACTATGCGGGGAATATGCGGGGAATTTAGCATTTTACCAATTTAAAAAAAAACTTACAACCAAAACATCCATTGATGAAATGTAAATTACTGCCTATAATTATTTTAATTTTTAAAAAGGCTCAAAGTTATCTTTATTGAAGTGATTATTTACCTTATTAGTTATTAGGAATGGTGGGGTACACTAAGCTGGAAGTCAGGAGAGACATGTCACTGTTACTTTATCTAGCTAAAGTGTTCAGAGGATTAGAATGTAACCCTAATATTTTGGAAGCCTTGAAATTAAAAATTCCTAAGAATTTTCTTCGCAGGCGGAAAAATCAGATGTTTGCACTGCCTCAGTCGCGGACGGGTCTACTATATAACGCACCACTGGTGAGGGGGATTCGTCTACTAAATGCAATTTCAGAGGAAATAGAGATTCTCTATTGCACGAAGGTAGAGTTTAACAGAACTGCGATGCGATTACTCTGCTATCCAGTGAAATAGATAGGTACGAACGTAGTTTGTATAAAATAAACATCATTTGTTAAATTATTATAGGTGTCGCATTGGTTTTATACTGTTAAGGCATTTGTAAATATTGTAAATAAATAAATAAATAAAATAAATAAAAATTCGTTCGAATACTGAATAATAGTGAAATACAATAATGAAAATGTATCACCCCACCCTAAAATCAGTCAGTTGGATATCCTTAGTCTTTGTTAATGTATAAATATTTGTTTCTTTTAAGTTAATTAGAAAAGTTTTGATATTTTTTTGACTTTTACTTACTCGAACAATTTAAATTTACACTTCATCAGTTTTTACATGTATTTGACCAAGTTTTTACTTTTAAGCCTGAACATAAGAGAAACCTGGAGGAGGATTGTAATATACCGGATGATTTTTTTAAAAGTGATATTGCGATTTTTAAGTGTTTGTGATTAATAAATGGTTGATCTTTAAAGTTATTTCGTAACTAGTTCACTATCTCATTGTGTGGGGATTTTGTAAGGAATCAGGATATTTTTCTCCCCAAATTTGGGGAAATTTACCAGTGATATTGGGGAATCTGGTAAATAGCCATTGGCAACACTGAGTGGTACATACATGTGCCCTGCTGCTGTTTAAACGTAGTGATTTACCTTCTCTCTGCTGCTGTTTTGTTTTCTTTTCCTGCGTCTGTTTTTTGTTAATTTTGTAATTTGGCGCAGCCTAATAATACCTATACATTTTAAACCCCAACCAAACTTAAAACTAAATTTACTAAAAGCTAAATTTTATATAACGTAAAACAAATTTTATGGTTAGATTTACTTCCAAGATTTTTACTTTGTTTCAAAGAGTTTTCATATTTTTTTGCAATGGCTAGCTTTTATAAAACGACTGATGCCCTTACCAGTGTAACAGGTACAAAAGTTAAAAACAATACGCTTATTGTGTCCTCTGGCATCCCATCATTGGACCATATTGTTGGTAAGTGCTAGTAATTTAGCCTATTCAGAAACAGTGGGTACCAGATGTTTTTGTAAAAAGACCAGCATGTCTTTTTACAAAAACATCTAGGTATGTACCCATTGACCCATCTTACATGCCCAGGGTCACACTTTCTCCATACATTGCTTAAGTATGTCTTTTTGATAGTTTGTTGGTGATTATCCTTTCAAAGTAGGCAGAGACAATTGATTTCCATTTCCCAATTCATTCAGTGAATATTTTGGCATGGCCTTTCAGTGTTACATAAAACAAATTTTTAGTAATATTTTTTTTACGGATACAGCAAACTACAAATCGGAGTGAAGCAGAATCAAACCCTTTCGTTCATTTGGGAAAGAATACTATATTATACAAAAGCTTTTTTACATTTTTGATTGCATGTGCAAAATGCAAAAAGGGAATTCACAGGAACTAGTGTTTTTATTGTTTCTGCCTTTGCTGAGCCTGTTTCGTTATTCAGATTGTAACCTAGATACTTTTTAACAACCACAACTGCTATTAGTGCAATTTAAGCAATGCGTTTCTGTGCTTCAGAAGGCACGATAAGACGAGACCAACGGCAACGGCGACATTTAGTTAAATCAAGATTCATTATATGCTCCTATTCACTACAATCATACTTATGGTTTTTTAGGAGGAGGACTCCCTACTGGTGCTACATTTGTTGTTGGTAAGAAACATAATAATATTCTTAGAATTTTGTCTGTGTATTAAAATTATTTTTTCCCCTGTTACAAGAAACTTATTAAATTTTGTGACAATTTATTTTATTTCAATTTAATTTAGAGGAGGATTACCTGGGGAACTACAGCAGAGTGCTTTCTAAATACTTTCTGGCCGAGGGTGTGGTCTGCAAACATGACCTGTTTGTAGCTGCCGCTGATGCTGATGGAGATCCAAAAGAAATAGTAAGTTATAACTGTAAAAAGGAATAATAAATGCTATGACTCCTAAATAATTTTATTAGTTCCAAACAATCCAACATGCATGCTATGACATAGTTTTTTTTTTAATTATGTTTGGTATAAATTGGTTTACTAGCTTGAGCTACATTTTTACAATTATGTCTTATTTCTCAATGAGGATTTTTGTTACTAGTTGACCCGGCAAACTTAGCACTGCTTATTCTATTAAGCTATGAATGTATTATACATATAAACCTTCGTCTTGAATCACTCTATCTATTAATAAAAAACTGCATCATAATCTTTTGCATAGTTTTAAAGATTTAAGCAAGCGACAGACAGCAGAAGCAACTTTGTTTTATGCTATAATATGCTTTTTTTTTTTCAAAAGGTTAATGAACTGCCTACTCCATGCATGGCTGAACCTCCTGATGAAGTTACTTCAGCATCTAACAATCTGGACAAGATGAAAATAGCTTGGAGGTATGAGGGGCTGGGTCAGGTTGACTCTTCTTTTGGGAGCAACAGCAACTTTGGCCATCAGTTTGACTTGAGCAAGCATATTGACACTGAAACAATTAAACAGTGCAGAATAGTGTTCTGGGATGGTGCAGATAGGACGGAGACACATTCAAATGGTATGTTTGTTACACAGTGTTAAATACATACACATTGTTATATTGCTTACAAGTTCTTAAGGCTCCAGCTTATCATTCGTTCGATTTTCAAACCAACAGAACCATTGATTTTTGGCATCACATACTATATACACAACATAACACTAACAGTTTAAGCTTTGCATTCAATGTAATAATTATTAAAATGTTATAATTGCAGCATTTAAAAATGGCTTATTTTACAACCTTCTCAAGAACATACAAGAAACAGTTGCGAAACCCGAGTACCAAACGAGCAGCAAAGACAAGAACATTCTCCGAATAAGCATACAGTCTCTGGGGTCGCCCACGTGGCTGGCGCAGCGCTGCGACGAGGACACGTCCTACAGCCAAGATCTTGTTAAGTTTATGTACTGCCTTCGTGTTCTGTTGAGGGATACGACTGCTGTTGCTTTCGTCACTGTTCCGAGCCAGTTGTTTGATGTAAGTGGGGTTTATTAGTCGACCCGGCGAACTTCGTTCCACCTAAACTATAACTATGTTGTGCATGTTCTATACATATAAATTCAAGTTCTCTTCAATGACACTGTCTATTAAAAAAGCATCAAAATCCGTTTCGTAGTTTTAAAGATGTATTGATAACTTTTTAGTTAGGCGGCTAAGACTGTACCTATATCAATCAAGTATGCGCAATGTTATTTAGAAGAAAACTAGTATAGGTATTGACTGATACCACAACCATTATACTTATAATAAACCAACTGACAGGACGAGACGCTAGTGAAGCGCATGCTGTACTCGGCGGACAACGCGGTGCGGCTGGAGTCGTTCGCCGGCGCCGGCAAGGAGACCAACCCCGTCTACCAGGAGTACCACGGCCTGTTCCTCGTCACCAAGCTGTCCGCCGCCGGCGCGCTGGCGCCCTGCACGCCGCCCGCCATGGACCTCGCGTTCAAGCTGCGCAGGAAGAAGTTTATTATTGAGAAGCTGCATCTGCCTCCAGGTATGGAGTTGACTCTTGGCCTGTTTAGGGTCTTGTATGCTTTTGACAAGTGAAAAAATCGGAATATTAAAATACCAGATACCAGGAAAACGTCTTTAGTAATGGCAAGTTTGAAAAGATACAGGGAAATTCCCAATAACTGGCGGGGAACTCCCTTGTATACTTAGAGACCGCAGAACTCTAGCTATCTTATATAGCTAGAGTTCTGCGGTCTTTATTATGTAACGAGGCCTGACATCAACGCAACCAGCAGGCAGTCCGACTGCAGCGAACGTCGCGATGTCTGAGGTTGCAAATGCGAGAAAAAAATATTGAATTGTTTAGGAAGGAGTTTATTAGGACTAGTCATATGATTTGTTTTATTATATGTCATGTAAATTACAAAAATCGTTACAAAAAAGCAGAAGCTTCGCTTCGCTATCGTAACCCAAGTTCCGTTTCCATTCCAGCACCCAACCCAGCTAGTATTTATTTTTTTATTTTATTGTGAAATCGACTGTTTTACGATGCATCTGGATACTTCGAATTCGGAAAATAAAGAATACGTAACCAACGATTTTAGTAGTTTATTTGGGGCCCTAGTTTATTTTTTCCCCACGGCCTTTGGTTACCTAGCTACGCCACTGCTCATGGTTATGTTTTAAGGCTGAGGCCTCTTTTATTTGAACGCCGATTTCGCGCGACCCTAGCGCTCAATGTTACGCGGCCGAGTTGCGAACATTTCTTGGCGCGATATTTAAATCTGATTTTTCGCGCGAATTAACTTGGGTGTATCGTTACTATGATTTATGGGTTTATTGAATTGTGATTACGAAATAATATGATTTATCGATGTTATATAATTTTTTTACTGCCTCATCATTTCAGCCGTAAGACGTCCACTGCTGGACATAGGCCTCCCTCAAGGCTCTCCATCTGTACCGATCGCAGGTGGCCTGCATCCAGCGTGGACCCGCAGCCTTGCGCAGATCATCCGTCCATCTGGTCGGTGGACGTCCTACGCTGCGCTTGCCGATCCGTGGTCTCCACTCGAGAACTTTTCGGCCCCAGCGGCCATCTGTTCTGCGGGCTATATGACCTGCCCATTGCCACTTCAACGAGCTTATCCACTTGGCTATGTCGGTGACCCTGGTTTCTCTGCGTATGTCCTCATTTCTGATTCGATCCCGCAGAGAAATCCCGAGCATAGCCCGCTCCATGGCTCGTTGAGCTACCCGGAGCCTGTACATAAGCCCTATAGTGAAGCACCACGTTTCAGAACCGTATGTCATCACTGGCAGCACACATTGGTTAAATACCTTCGTCTTCAGGCACTGAGGAATATTGGACGAGAAGACGTTGCGTAGTTTCCCGAACGCGGCCCACCCGAGCTGGATTCGGCGATTGACCTCCTTCTCGAAGTTGGACCTACCTAACTGGATGGTTTGTCCTAGGTATACGTACTCGTCGACAACTTCGAGAACCGAGTTCCCAACCATAACTGGGGTAGGCAGAACATGGACATTAGACATGACCTTCGTCTTGTCCATGTTCATTTTAAGGCCCACCTGTTGGGAGACTCGGTTGAGGCCTTCGAGCATCGTGCTGAGTTCCTCCATCGACCTTGCCATGACTACGATGTCGTCGGCAAACCGAAGGTGAGTGATGTATTCGCCGTTAATATTGATGCCCTGCCCTTTCCATTCTAGAAGTTTGAAGGCGTCTTCTAAAGTGGCGGTGAACAGTTTCGGAGATATAACATCTCCCTGTCTCACGCCTCTGTTCAAGGGAATAGCCTTCGAATTCTGTTCCTGTACTCGGACAGACATGGTGGCGTTGCTATACAAACACTTCAGCACTTCGATGTACCGATAGTCAATCCGGCATCGTTGGAGGGACTCTAGCACCGCCCATGTTTCGACCGAATCAAAGGCCTTCTCATAGTCCACAAACGCTAGACATAGCGGCAAGTTATACTCTTCGGTCTTCTGTATAACTTGCCGCAGCGTATGTATGTGGTCTATGGTACTAAAGCCTTTTCGGAAGCCGGCTTGTTCGGGAGGCTGGAAGTCATCAAACCTTCGTTCGAGACGATTGGCGATGATCCTGGAAAACAGCTTATAAACATGGCTCAAAAGCGAGATGGGCCTATAATTCTTCAAAAGGGTTTTATCGCCCTTCTTAAAGAAAAGCACCACCTCACTTCTGTTCCATGCTTCAGGCGTGGTCCCTTCGAGTAGGACAGAATTAAAGAGCCTCTGAAGGACTTTGAGTACCGGTGTTCCACCCGCTTTCAGAAGCTCTGACGTGATTCCATCCTCACCCGGTGCCTTGTTGTTTTTAAGCAGTTTCAGGGCCATCCTTATCTCGTACAGGCTGATGTCCGGGATATCTTCGGTATAGTGTCAGGTTAGTTTGGCTCTAGGGTCGTTAGCCGCACTAGTAACAGGCTTAGTGACCGAATCGTATAGCTGTCCGTAGAACTTCTCGATTTCCCTCAAAATTTCCGCTTTCGTCGACGCTATACTGCCGTCATCCCTCTTCAGCTTGGTCATTTGGCTTTGCCCAACAGACATATCTCTTGCGAACACTTTGGAGCCTTTATTTCGCTCTATCGTATCCTTAATACGCGCAGTATTAAAGACACGGATATCGTGTCGCAAGGCCTTCGAGATCTGCCTATTGAGCCGCCTATATGACGCAGCATCATCGGGAGACTGCAGTCTAAGCAAGCGTCGTTCAGCCATAAGTTTGAGGGTGTCTTCAGAGAGTTTCTGAGTTCTAGCGGTACGGCGAGTCCTAAAGAATTTAGATCCGACCGTATGGACAGTTTTTACGAACCTGTTATTGATCTCGTCCACTGATGCGTCGTCTAGACAATCAAAGCGATTAGAGAGCTCGAGTTGAAAGCTCTCGGGGTTTTCGATCTGAGCGAGGGTAGGACGGAGCGTAGACTTCATCAGGCGGTACCGTTCAAGTTTAACGTTCACATTCAATGTGCCTCTTACTATTCGGTGATCACTGCCGGTTTTTACCCTATGAATCACGGAGACATCATTGAATATCCGTTTCTTGTCGGTCAAGATGAAGTCTATCTCGTTCCTAGAACCACCAGGGCTCATCCAGGTCCATTTCCTATGAGGTGGCTTCTGGAAGAAAGAATTCATCATGAAGAGTCCTTCTTTCTCCATGAAATCGGCCAGCCTCTGACCTCTAGGGTTCCGTTGCCCATAACCGAAATTCCCCACTCTCAACTCATGCTCGCTTCTCTTGCCTAGTTTCGCATTGAAGTCCCCCATAACAACATTGAAGTGAGTTTTATGCGTATGTATGGCCCGACTAATGTCCTCATACATAGACTCTACTTCGTCATCTGAGTGTGTCGAGGTCGGTGCATAGACCTGAACGACCTTCAGCAAATATCTTTTAGATATTCTGAGTGTTAGGTATGCGACCCTGCTCGACACACTGTCGATGGTAATAATGTTGCTAACGAGGGACTTGTGGACGAGAAACCCGACACCACCTTGGGACAGTTGGTCGCCCTCCCGGTGGAAGAGCAGGTTACCCGATTTCAGGGTTATCGTGTCCTGTCCCTGTCTACGGACTTCTGATAGCCCTAGAATATCCCACCGTAACCTGCTCATTTCCTCTTCCAGCGCAACAATCATATCGTCAGTCCTCAAAGTGCGGACGTTGTGTGTTGCCAGGGCCAGTTGTCGTTTAAAGGGGTGGTAGCCGACCGTCCGGGGATTCTTAGCACCCCTTGCCCCGCCGTTACCGTAACCGCTACCGTGGTCAGGAATAGCGGGGCTGCCAGGGACTAGGGGCCTGGGCACATGCTGACTATTCATGAGGGGGGGGGGGGTTGCCATACTCGCCACGCTTGGCAGGCGGGTTGGCGAGCGCAGTATGGTGTTGTTTAAAAACCAGAAGACGCTGCTGCCCGTCTTCTGGTGCTGTCCCTCAGCCGGGTCCTACGGCTCCCACGGGAGGAGAGGGGAGGGCGACATTCTAACGCCGGCGCCCGCGGCAATTTTTACTGCCTAATAGGTTTTATTTTAGTACAAATTGTTTATTGTTGAGTACTTAAACATACCTTATTAGAAACATTAAAAAAATTGTTTAGAACTTTAACTATCTAACTAAATATCTTACCTACTTATTATTTACTAAATAAAAGGTAAAGTATGTTTATTTTAACTAATGAAGTCGGTTAAAAAAGATCGTCGGTCAGAGTTCAACACTGCAAAAATACAAAAAGTTGGTTATGACTTTTTGATTACATTAAAGGTAAAAATTAAAGTCGCATTTCAATATTATATTTTTTTTTGTATATTTTTAATTAATTACAACTGGTATAAGATAGAAAACAATTATTGCCACAAATAAAAAATTGTCGATTTTACTTGATTTTTAGGCTTTGAGAGTGATTTTAATATATTCAGCTTTTAGGTTTTTTTTTATTTGTTAAAGGACTGAATTTCTCAACATAGGTAAATATATTTCATTTAAGTAAATACTCACACGTAAATATTTTATTAATTTAAAATTTTAACTACAATAAAATATAATAACAATATCCCCTAAATTACAAAAGATTTAAAAAATTTCATAATGACATGACGACTCCACTCGTCTACTCCAGTTTTACATTATAAACTGCAGTATGCCTCATAAAGGTGTGATAAATTCTTATCAGCGGGGGGATGGAAGATTCTGATTTGTGTAAAAAACAAATATAATTTAATGAGGGGTTTTCATTGTGTCATTAAAAAGCAAAAATAAGTCTCATAATACGCCCGTAGATTGCGTTGTCTAAAGTAAAAGACATAGGATAGTAATTAAAAAAAAAACATAATATCACGCCTTTTATTCCCCGGAGGGTTAGGCAGAGGTACCGGCTTGAGAGCCGGACCCACGTTTAAACAAACGTTACACGTTTATAGTAATTCAAATCAGTTCAAATTAACTTAAAAAGTTTAAAACAAAAATAACTATCTGACTGACGCGTGACGAGTTTCAATTTTCTTTTTTTCTTTTAATGATTCATTTCAACTTGACCTATCGACTTTTGCAAAGCGCCATGCCATAGCGGTGTAATAAAACTTATTTTTTTTATATGTCAAATTGAAAACCACTCATTAAATTATCCACGAAATTTATTTGTGTTATGTGCAGGTAGCACTAGCAATAAATACGCTAAAAAAACTGTTACAAAACCTAAAACTATTTCATATAATATATGGTAAAGAATAGAAAGTATCGATACTGTACTCATAATGAGTAGTATCAAAACAAAAGTATCAATTCTTCAATGTATCTATCGTGTACTTCTCTGAGGTCCTATAGTACTTACTTTTCTTACGTTTGGTAGGCACACAAATTTAATACAATAATTGGAAAAGTTGTTAAAAAAAACAAGAAACAAAAGTATCGATACCCCGAAGCACTTTTCTTAGGGCCAGTTCTTACTTAGGCTAGGCACACAAGTTTAATACAATAAAAGAAAGGTCTTCAAAAAATAAAACAAGTTGGCTTTCCTTTAACGATGAAAAATAGCCGGAAGCCGTGTAAGTGTCCGTTTAACTTATTTTTTTTTGTAAAATTTTACGTATGTCAAAAAAATTAATCGTGGGCAGCTGTGTTTGAAGTTTGTCAAACAATATTATATGAAAACGTGTTTGTCAAACAAATTTGATCGTTTGCAGAACCTTTATTGTCGCTAGTTTTATATGGGAATTCATTTCAGTTCATTCGATATGATGCCATACCTGCCAAAATGTATGTACTCATTGATTAAAAGTATCGTAAGCACAGTATTGAGTACAAAGTAAGGATAGGAATGGAAATGTACTCGATACCGCAAAGTATCGATATTTTTTACGTGTCCCTAAGTACTGGTTGTATGTTTATCTTTATACCTGTCATTATTATGTTAGAAGATAGCTGAATCTTTGAAAAGGAGATATGGAACTTGCATCTGAAAACTCGTTGCTAATAATTAATATAAAAGAATTACTTGCAATAATTTACTGTTTGTGATAAAAATAAATGTAATTACGTAGGTATGACATTAAGAGTCTCGCAATTAATGCTAACGAGTGACAATATGATACTTTTTTCTTTTTAAAGGCACACGGCTCAATAAACTGACACATACATACACTGAGAACTGCCTTTTTTTAAAGTTTGTTTAAACACTTAAACCCGGTCCTGAATGTAGCAAATACTACTCTGAAAACTGCATCAAAATTGGTTCAGCCAAACGTGAAATAATCGCGGACAAACATACATAGTACATACACACATACAGATTAAAATACCTATTTCAATATAACGAACATTTATTGTTCGAATTAATTTTAAATAGGTACATTATATTATTCAAAAATTTAGGTATATTAAACCTTTCAATAAAACAAACGTCTGTCTGCCACATTGATTGATTTTCTTTAGACTTCTTTGACTATGAAAAATGTTTCCCGACAAAAAGGTTTGTTGTTGTAATAAAAAAAAAATTGGATAAAAAAAAGACTATAGATAGAGTTTGATGGTCAAAATAACAGACCATCTTCAATCAATATATATAAAACTCTTCCGTTACTGACTGACTGACTGACTGACTGACAGACAACGCAGAGCCGAAACTACTGGGCGTAGCGGGCTGAAATTTTGCATCTAGGTTCCTTAGGGAGTGTAGGTGAGCACTAAGAAAGGATTTCCCGAAATTCCCACGGGAACGGGAAAAAACGGGATTTTTGTGTTTATGAGAAATCTGCGCGGGAAAAACCGCGGGGCAGCCTCTAGTCAATGTATATAAAACTCTTCCGTTACTGACTGACTGAGTGACTGACTGACAGACAACGCAGAGCCGAAACTACTGGGCGTAGCGTGCTGAAATTTTGCATGTAGGTTCCTTAAGGAGTGTAGGTAAGCACTAAGAAGGGATTTCCCGAAATTCCCACGGGAACGGGAACAAACAGGAATTTTGTGTTTATGAGAAATCTGCGCGGGTGAAACCGCGGGGCAGCCTCTAGTACATAGTATAAAATAAAGTTGCTTCCCGCATCTGTCCAAGAGGAAGGTTTAATGTATAATACACGCATAACATTGTAATAGGTTAGGCGGTACGAAGTTCGCCGAGTCAACTAGTTTATATTTAAAAATCAATCGTGGTTTGTTTATCTCGCTTAAACTTGAGAACGACTTAGAACGTTTAGCTGATTTGAGTTTTAAAATGTTTGTCGTAGTTCACATAAGGTTCAAAAGGTGAGAAAAGATAGAAAAAATGGAGGGGTTGAAAGAAAAATAAAAATGTAATTTTCCCATATAAACTGTTTTATGTATTTTCCTGTCTAAGATTTAACGTTGTTGTTATGTAATTTGCCCATTCCTGGCCGAGAAAGTAACATGATCCATACATAAGAATCTTCAGTAGGTATAGATAATAATAATCGTGTAAATTAATATTTTAAGTTGGTTATTTTAATAAAAATTACCTTTGTAGCGGTGGCGTCTTATTTATTTTATTTATTAGACAAACCAACAGTACATAGAACATTCTTGGATATTTAACTTTTTTTGCAGCATAGAAAGACGTTCATTTCCTTTTACCTATTCTTGCATTTTTTATAAATAGAATAAAAAGTTACTTTCCGAGCTTAACTTTAATCTTACTGGGTTGTTTTTTTAACACAACTGGCAAGCAGTTATTTATATAATTTTATAATAAAATAAATAACATTGATATTTAGAACTCTGTTAAATCCACCTCTAATTTTTTAAAAGAAAGAAACTTTTTATTAATTTTTAGGTTCATCATTTTCAAATAAATTGAAGTTCAATATATTATTTTTATAAAAATGTGCAAAAACCTTTTTCGAGGTGTTGAATTTCGAGCAACGATAAAGGATCGCGTATGTCAGGTCGGGCTTGCATATTGCATAATAAGTTATTATTACTATAGTTTATAGTACCTTACACCTAAATTTGTTCTTGTTTGAGAGATAACACGTAAAAGTTGTTTTTCATACGAAACCCTTATGCAACCAAACATTGCCTACCTACGTCCATACCTATTGTAGTTTCATTGTGTAAAGTAGGTAGCGAAAAAACTAATTACTATATAGGTGTACGATAGAGTAATAGAAGCACTACGTTTTTATTTTTCCTGATAGGTACATACACACTGTGACGTGTGGGTAATCCTACTAAGGTCAATGACCCCTACATATCAAATCGTAAAATAAATAAAAATAATGAAAAGTTTATTGCTTTGCATTTAAAAAAGAAAGATATAGAAAACAACCCAATATAAAAATATATTTTTAAGAGCTGTACTATGTAGATATCGTTTTTAAAATGAGTGAAAATAAGTGCTTTCTTTTTCCCCTCAGATTATAAATTTGTAGGGATACTTATTTGATATTAAAAAATCACAGAAACTTACGTCTACTATTGCTCAAATTTATTAATATAATAATAATAAAATGTACTTACTTTTTCCAAACTAAAAAAGAATTCTCATTCACTGCGCAAACCTCGCGCAAACAATAATAAATAGTCTTGTAATAGCGCGCCAAAGCACGACTGACGTACGCTCCGCCTCAAGATCGGAGGCGTACTGGCGCCCGTTTCTGCTTATCGAATCGGCCGCTCGGCCGTTGGATCCCTCCATACAATTTAGTATGGGGAATTTCCGCCGAAATTTTAGTAAAGTTTTAGCAATTAAAACTAGATGAAAATGGACATGTATATTTTTGTAATTACAATATAAAAGTTGAACAGACTTTCTAGTTTATGATACAATTTTTGTTTTGCTTCAACTTACTTTTAAACTAGTAAACAATCGTTAACAGCAAAAGCTGTTTTTGCAGTTTTTGATGAACTTTACGATTTTTTTATAAGAAAACCCTTTATTTTTTTTTATTTGAAAACCTACTATATTGTAGTTCAGTCTTTTGAGAAGCTACGAAAAAAAAAATAGCTTTCTGTATTATTTTTAAGTGTTATTAAAGTCGTATATACGAACACTCCTCTCGCCGATTTCCCAATTTTAGCCCCTTAAGATAGTAAATACGTTCTTTATGTAGGTAGGTACTAAGAACTTTTTTTTTTACAGAACTTGAAGAATCGAGCGAACGTGAACAAGACGACATAACTGCGACGCCAACAATGACTTGCGGAGGTTTTAGAAAAAAAGATATAGACTTTTGATAATCAGTAATATTTACTATTTAAGTAAATTAATAATTAATTAATTAATTTAGTAAAGAGTATATATTTTAATGAAATCAGAATAACTTTCATTTGTTATGTGCAGGAACGCGGGAGCTTCCACATTAGTCGACTTTTATACAGAAAAGTTACTCAAGCGTACATTTAAACAAAACTGGCATAATTATTAGTCACCCCACCTGCCCGGCAGAGCGTATCTCCCGCAGCCTGCCTGTTCACGCCGCCGCCGCGACGCCTCGTTCACATGCACATCACAATAATAACGCGCGCCTTTGTACGCACTGCTGTTGTTTCGTTGCGAAACATCTTCCGTGTTTAGTTTAGGACATGATTTTGGAGTGATTTTGTGCTGATTGATAATGGTGACCAAAAAAATGGCAACCGCCAAAGTGCTTTTTGGATGTTTCAACACTGTATTTTTTGTAAGTATATTACTTGTTTAGTAGTGTTTTTTTTTCTAAGATTGATATCACTAATTTATATTCAAATTTCCGTAACTGACAGACAACCTACAGCCGAAACTGCTATAGAATTAATATTTCGAGAATTTAATGGTGTACAAAATCTTTATAAATATTTTTTATTGAATAAATAAAATAAAAAATATAATTTCAAGGTTACAGTTATTTTTTTGCGAAGCATTAACATATAATTTATCAGATCCATTCACACCACATCTATAAAATGCAGTAGGTATCTTGGCGCAATTATGCATGTGGATTATATTATAGAAGAGTAATAAACTGATGGGCCAGAATAGCCACAGAATGTATACCAAAAAACGCGAAGAGGCGCCCCGACCACACAAAAGAGCTAGAGGAATGGAGGAGGGTGCGAGAGGCCTTTATTCCCAGCAGTCAAATGGGTGCTATGCTAACCTGGCGCACTTCATACCGCTTATCATTTAACTATATTGTGCATTT